>OX336389.2:1463591493-1463905493 GCA_946902985.2 Meconema thalassinum | reverse complement strand
TTCTTTCTCTTTCCACCTGTGTTCTCTCATACATAGGGGCGTGGTGGCTCAGCGGTCTAGCTGTATGCCTCTCACCAAGGCGGTCCGGGTTCGATTCCCGGTCAATGCATGTGAGATTTTCGATGTGAAATGCCATGTCCTGTGGTTCGGATTCCACGTAAAAAGGAGGTCCCGTGGCTCATAATCACAAGATTCACGGTCACGTAAAACTACAATCTTCCTTTCTCTCATACATTACCCCCCCCCCCCCTTTCCCTCCCTTCACCTCCCACCACTGGTGTTTGCAGCTCTTGCCTATCTATTGGTTGTGACATCATTCCGACAAGTTGCATCATACTTTTTACTGATTCAGCGATTCCCACGCTTTGAACATTCTCTTATCGTGCACGTGGACAGATAACACTCAAGCGAACACCTGTGCCGGATCAAATTTCACATGAACTTGCATTTTGTCACGTACGAAGCAAAACAGGATGCACGTGGACAGATGACGTCTAAAATGAACACCTGCGGTAGATCAAATTACACATGAACTTGCATTTTGTCACGTACGAAGCAAAACAGGATGTCACTGGTTTAGCGTACATGCCATCTCACACGTGTGTGCATGCCTTTCGCACTCCCCTGCCACCACGATGGTCAGATTATTTCACCTTCAAGCGTCTTGGTCATTTTTTCCATTGCACCTGTTGTCAAGTCAGATCGGAGCCTTCCAATAAGCTCAAATGACCTTCACCTCCTGCTCGTTTGTTTTCGGTACTCGCTTCGACCAACATAGAATCAAGTTCTCATCACCGTTTACACGTTAAAGGTAAAATATCAGAAAAACGCATGCTCTTTCTGTCATACACCGACCAGCCGAAATAGCGATTGTTCTATTAAGCATGGTCCTTGTGGTTAGCGATAGGTTCGTTGAAACACACACACACAGCCGTATCGTCTCTCTCAACCACCACGCTTCATGGACATTATAAACAGGTAAAGAAAAAAAAAACAGTTTTTTTCAACTTGTATGGCGTTAGGCCCTTTGTGATTTTTTTTTGGAAAAAAAAATCTACCACATTTGAAAGGGGGCGTTAGCCCGAGTGCTAGGACCCCTCGTACACGTCTCTAGCGTTATTGGTTCGTGACATATCGGCAAAAATCACAAAAAACACATGTTTACCCCAAAATCGCGTTTCCAAAATTTTAAAAAATTACAACGAGTGGTCTATAGCAAAGAGGACGTCTGCCCGAATCCTTGGACCCGTAGTACATGCCTCTAGCGTTATTGCTTCGTGAGATATCGGCAAAATCACAAAAAACACGTGTTTACCCCAAAATCGAGTTTCCAATTTTATTAAAAAATTATAACGAGTGGTCCATAGCAGAGAGGACGTCACCCCGAGTCCTTGGACCTGTCGAACATGCCTCTAGCATGATTGGTTCGCGAGATATAGCAAAAAGTCTAAAATCACGTTTTTACCCCAAAATATTCTGTTTCCATCATTCTCAAAAACTTTAACCTATTACCAAAATACACAGGGTTTCGAGACAAGCCATTTGACACGTCATAGGACCAAATCCGACCATGCATTCGTGAGATATCGGAAAATGTCTAAAATCACGGTTTTACCCCCAAAAAGCCTGTTTCCCTCATTCTCAAAACTTTAACCTATTAATAACTATGTATAGGGCTTCGAGACAAGCGATTTGACACGTCACACGTCCAAATCCGACCTTGCGTTCGAGAGATATCGACAAACTTCGTAGGAAAGTAGGCGACTATCTGGCTCTCTCCTCACCACCAAAACCTCTTCTTATCAATCATTTTTTTTCAAAGAGCTCGCCCTCTTACAAAAATCCCAAGTGCGCATGCGTAAAAAAACAAAAACAAAAATGTTCATCCATAGCGGCAGACAGAAAAACACATGCGCTATATGAGCAACAACGTTTAAGTTCATTTTAGCAGCGCACGTTATACATGTCGCATTTAAAAAGAGACTTTCACTAAAAAATTAAAATTTCACGCCCTAGTAGGGGTAGGTTTTATTTAGGGGTTGAAATGAGTGGTCCATTGGAAAGAGGGCGTCAACCCGAGTCCAACGACACCTCATTTGTGAAAATCGGACCATGGGGTCGCGAGATATGAATAAGCAAAAAGTGTGTACTAACTTTTTGAGCACCTTGTGGCTTAGAATCGGCACTACTCCACTACTAACCAGATGATTGAAATTTAAATAAGTTGATAAATTAAATTTTGGAATAAATCAATGAATTAAATAAATGGATGAATTAAAGATTGGATAAATTAAACTGATTGAAATAAATTAATAGACGATTGTAATGATGATGAATAACTGAATTAGAAGGTGATAATTAATTAAAGAAGCTGATGATTAATGAATTTATATGGAATTAAATAAATTTAATTGAGAGATAATTTGAAGGAATTGCAACTTGAGTTGAGAATTTAAATGATGTAATGGTGATGAATTAATGATTCTGACAGGAATATGTAGAATTTTGAAGTGAGAATTAATGTGAGAAATATTTAATTTTGATGATGACGATAACGATGACCAATGAGCCATGAATTTTCTGTAATTCACAGATAAGAGATTGTTAATGACAATGTAAATAGTGTAAATTAATTATTCGATGTTTAGGAGCATTTGACTAACATGTTCAACATTCAAATTATGCCATGCAAACCATAAATTACGTGATGTTTAATATATGTGATTATAATATGTGTATGTTTAGACAGATTAATAACTTTATTAAATCCACATTTATGATGTTAAATTAAAGAGAAATTAGGTCTCAGGTTTCACAAATGTCAGTGACGAAAGACATAGTGCTAAAGTGATCCTGAGAACCCAAGAGAACTTTAGAGATTTTTCTTCTTATGTGGATAAAATATTTTTGGATTAGAAAAGAGATGGTTCGATTTTTGGACAATGACAATTTAACGTTGGTATTCGACCATACTCTTAGGTAGGAGTTATATTTAAAATGTCTGTCTGACTATCAAAGTAAAATAAATTTGTTTTTATCTTAGTTGTGATCTGATGATGGTGTGATTTTCCTTTTTCTTTCCTTGTCTTGAGTAAGGCTTATCCGGAAAGGAAGTGGTTTGCTAGGAATTCAGTTGATGGCGCCCATTTATATTTGCATTATTTTTTATTAAACTTAAGCCCGTAACGACCCTAGAGATACTTTGTCTCGTGATACCCACTGCTTTTTCGATAACTCAGCTGAATTTCCGACACATTTCTTATTTGACTAGAGGTTCATTTAACTCCGCTCTGTCCTGGAACTCCAGGAATGCGATGTTATAGCAGATGGGTCATCGCATCCCCAGGACGAACGGGTACAGAGAGAGAGGGAGAATTGGCTTTATCCAACTAGTGGGGCTTCGATTTTGTTTACTCTATGGAATCACATCAGATTTAGATTACTGAGAGATTGATCTCAAGTTCATTTAATTGTGTTACAAAATTTATTAAACTTAGTCAGACAATGTACTTGTGTGCCCAATCCAGTGTTCATGTTAATCGTATTAGTAATATCATGTTGGTTATAAGACATTTTTTCCTATACCCAAGTGAATGCAGGAATTGAGACATTGTGATGTGTTGTTGTCTAACGTCTCTATATAAAACGTATATTGAAAATATAATTATGTTGCCGGAAGATTTAGCTAAGGTGTTAGGAGAGTTACAGACGGGTATGTCTGGTATTGCAGAAACTATTTCTAAGATGGAAACGGAAGTTAAAGAACAAATTAATAATTCAGAAGCTAGATTAGAAGCTAAATGCAAAGAAAATGTGCAAGCATTACAAACTAGTAATGAAGAAAATTTAAAATTATTGCAGACTAGTACTGAAGAAAATTTAAAATCATTACAGGCTAGTAACGAAGGCAATCTGAACGACAGTTTAAAGTCATTAGAGACTAGGCTACAGACTAGTACTGAAGAAAATTTAAAATTATTACAGTCAAATAGTAAAGATGAGTTGAAGTCATTAGAAACTAGATTACAGACCAGTACTGAAAGTCATTTAAAAGCTAGTGAAGCTAACTTTAAATCATTGGAAGAGAAATTACAAGCTCGTAGTGAAGAAACTAACACTGAATTAGAAAACAAGTTAACTAGATTAGAGAATAGCTTAACTTTAAAGAACAATGAAATGCTGAAGACTTTACAATTAGACATAATTGCAGTAAATATGAAAGGAGAGGAAAATGTTCAAATGTTAAGAAAAAATATTATTGAATTAGAAAGTAGAGGAGAAGAAAATATTTTTACTTTAAGAACAGACGTTATGTCCATACAGAAAGACATTAAATCAGATGTATCGAAGTTGAGATTCGACATCGATGGTTTAGTGGCAGATGTAGGCAAAATTCAAGAGTGGTCTACCGAAGTATCTTTCGAGACTAAAATTAAAGGTCTAGAAACGAATCTAGGTAATGAGATTAAAGATTTAAAGACAGTAATTGGGACCATTAAAGAGGAAGTCTTAGGAGAGGTTAATTCTAATTTTAAATCATTAGAAAATCAATTGCAGAAAGATATTAGGAAGATAGACGACGATATAGAGCAAAAGGTTAATGAAAACTTAGCTTTATTCAAAAATAGAGTCGGTGCAATTGTGGAAGAAAGGTATAGTGAGGTCGATGCCGAAGCAAAAGAGAAACGTGAAGGGTTAGATGAAAAATTAATCGCAGGTATGGCAAACTTAGAAGCGAGGTTTACGGAGAACAAGGAAGCGATGAAGATAGATTCAACTCTATTTAGAACAGATGTTGATCTGTTAAAGGAACAAGTCGCGTCAGTAAAGAACACGTGCGAAGGCAAAATTGACAAGCTAAAAAACGATTTAGACGAGAGTAACAAAACGCAGGATGTTACATCGCTAGATGAATTGAAGACTCAGGTCAAGAAATTAGCAGAAGACAGGATAACTAAACTAGAATCCATGTTTAACAGTTTCACCAGTCAGAATATAACATCAGGGGAAACATTGATAAATCAGACAGCGATAGACCGCAGTATGACTAATCAAGAAGCTAGCATGGGAGAAGACCGTCAAATGCAACCGAATGTGACATTCGAAAGGGCCAGTTCAACCCCTCAGGATAATCCAAGTTCGAATAGGAGTACGTTGGGTCCAAGCGAACGATACTCAGGTCCAGTCACCATTATTAGGAATCTGGATGACACGCCGAGAAAGTTTTCGGGAAATACAGGAGTCACACCAGTCGAATTTCTGCGAGATATTCGAGACTACATGGCGGAACATAGGGTAGCCAAAGAAAGAGAGCTAAGGATAGTCGAACGCGCCTTAGATGGATCTGCGCTTACTTGGTTTAGAGCGTTCAGAAGCAATTTTGCGAACATGGAGCAATTTGCCATAGCTTTCTTGAGGAGATTTTGGAGTGCCGAGGATCAACTTAACGTAAGAGCGGAAATGTACTCAAAGCGCTATTCTACGTCACATCCGACGCATTATGCCAACTATTTCACGTCACAGCTTGCTAAATTACAGTTTCTGATTCCTCCATTGCCAGAAGAAGAGCTTTTGCAAGCTATAGCGAGACAGTTACCGATTGAGGTACAGCGATCACTAATAGCGTCGGGAGCCAATACACTTGAGCATTATGACGACATTTTACGGCGATTGGACTATACAAGCGCTCAAGTTACACCTAGAAACACCAGAAACGACAATAGAAACACGCAAGAAGTGAATGCGGTAGTCGTAGACAATGCAGCTCAAACGGACAGAAGAGATTCCTGGGAAAACCGACGGAACGAAGGGAATCGAGGAAACATCCGTAACGCTCGAGGAAATGATCGATATAGAGGACCATATGAGAGGCCATACGATCAAGAAGCAAGAGATAGCCGATATAGAAATTATAACCAGAATTCCAGATATCAAGACAGGAATCGATATAACAATAGATATCGGGGCAGAAATAACTGGAGCCAAGGTCAACAGTATAATGGGAACGACAGGCAGGATGGCCGAAGAAACGATCCTAACGACAGACGAGATAATCGTGGATATGAGAGGTCGAGGCAAGAAGATAGACAGCCTAGTGCACCACCCGAAGAGACAGTGAGAGATGTCAATCGAGCAAGCACGAGTGGCGAAGGAAGAAATAAACGTCAGAATAACACGGAATCAAGATGCTAATCATTGGAAGTCAATCATCATTATTGAGAGTCAGAAACTACCATCATGCTGAGTAAGGGAATTGTAGAGCTATCGTGTACATGTATTATATATAGAATGCCTGAGAGTGTATTTTTTTTCTCAATCCTGATAAAAAAAAGGAGATGTACGGGAGAGATGTACCCGATACCTAGTTTAGGCTATCGGCTACGCCAGCAGACATTAAGCTGTAGTTGAGGTTTTGGGAAGAGTTAGGAAAAGATAGCGCACCGATCGCGTCAAGAAGAATGTCAAGATGACGTAGGAGGTCTAGGATCAAGGAGGCACTGACATCTGTGAGAAGATGGAATTATGGATAGAGATGTGAAGCTTTATTGAGATATGTATGGAATATGGTATTTAAACATCTTAGAAGAGGATATATAACATGCATTATAAGTGGAAATAATTCTAAAGAAGACAGATAACCCTTAAGTTATTTTATAACGGAACAGCCGAGATGATGTGGGTTCGAGACTATGATCGTGACGCGAGAGCAAAGTGGTGGGGGACTACACCACGTGTCCGCCCCAGGCAGATAAGAGTGAAGACAGTGTCAGCACATTCAGTGGAGCTCTGTCAGACGAGCAGGTAGGATCGAGCTCTGTAGCGCAAGCGAGACGCACGGTGAAGGTCGCGCAGCATACCGAAACTGTCACGGCAGAGTGTAGGCGACAGTTTCTGCATCGCCGAGCAGCGAACGCCAAGCAGGTCATTGATCCAGGCGGGCTTGCCGAGGAAGTAATCACAGACGGCCGGGATATGTTAGAACCGCACTGCAAGTAGTTGGAGACTTTATTACAAGCTACATTTCAACGCAGTTTGAACACAGCTTTTATGAATAACTTTATGACTATGCTTTTCTATAACGCATTCAAAGTTACTTTAATAATTTCAAGCAACGGAATGTTGTTAGCATAGGCACTGATGAACATTAGATCGTGCATTAATGAAACTTATTTCTTATGCAGTTTCATGAATTACCAAATACAGACAACTACAGGGTGTTTAATAAACTTGGACACTCGCAAGTAAAATTTTATTTTTACGAAAGTGAGACTTAGCAGTTATTAGAGATTGATCTTTCAATACTCAAACTGAACATTTAATGGAACAGTGGCGTAACTTAGAAGAGGAATAGGGGGTCCACTGTTTCCATGAACTTTTTCGAGAGGAGTTGGACGATATCCGCTATGGGTAATCCGAAGTTCAACATGTCAGAGTAGACGCAGATAGAGACAAGATGGCACCGCAGAGCGATGGATTCGATTCCTGACGAGAGGAGTCCACCAGCTGATTCACTTTGGGATTTCGAAGGCAATCGTCATTTCATGGATGGAATGATATTCACGCCGATCTTTCGAGAAATTCATTATGTAGGGAAAATCGACGATCTTGGGAATTTAATTACAGCTGATTATGAAAGGTACTGTAAGAGTCATAACTACCTGATACGATTATTTTCATGAATACTGGGCACACATGTATATTTTTCTAATAGGAGTGATATGATTATTAAGACATGGTTTGACTTTATATACTTCGAATTTGCTAGAATATGGAGTGACCATATGATATGGCAGGCATCATTATACGAAATTCTCACCATTGGTTGGCTTTATTAAGCAGATGTTTGGTCTTTTAGACATTTTTCCAGCTAGGATATTTTTCATGAATAGTTTTTTTTGGGTAACGAGTATTTCGAACTCGTGATCTGCAATTGATTATCAAAAATTACTTCGTCAGTTCATTGCATACTAGCGAGTGTGTATTATTCATCAGTAGGGATTTTTTTCCATTGGATTGTTTGGAGATATTAAGAAGTTATTCACTTTAGTGAATGAACATCGCTTTTATATGACAACTAGAAACTTGTTGATTCCTATCTGGTACATTCACTCATATAGCCTACGAGATGGGGTCTTTCGTATTTATACGATTGTATGGTGGTACTCATCTTACCCATCGTTCAGGGCACTATCATCCAAGTCGACGGGGCGAGATCTTTCGTATTTATACGACTGTACGGTGGTTACACATCTTACTCGCCATTGAGGGACTCATTTTTATCATCCGAATGTACATGAGATTGTAAGTGAATCAAACAAGGAACTACTAGTCACATATCAGTCGAAATTTTGTTAAATAAAGTAACGATAAATGTCATCAGGATTGCATTTAGTAATTCTTGTTTGCCAATCCAATATTTTGTTGCTATACTCTTTTGAGAGTAATTTCAGTTTAACAGCTGTTACAGCTGATGCTTTTGATGAGTTTATAATTGTGTTTGATACCTTTTGAGAAGGATTTAAAGTAATTGAATCTTGTAAGATTAATCATTAATGGTCAGATTTACTTCAAGGCAGATCAGTATTGCAGATTTTGATATGAGATTATAGCACATTGGTGTTTTTCTGCGATGTGAGTTATGAAAATTGTAAGAGAATTTATGCTATTTGAAAGCAGATCTTAAATTACTGAGGTAATATATTTTTTCCAATTGTTTAAGAAGTTGTCTAGATGTGATCAGATTAATTACAGTTATTGGAGATTGTGTGCGTTGATAATTTGAAGCCAGTTATATATTTTTTGTAGATCATGCAACATGGTTAAGTGGAGTTTGTGGTAGGCATTTTGTGGAAGTTGCCATGTGATAGTTGCAACGTTGATAATGTATTTTGAGGCAGACATGAGGTCGTCGTACCCAGTCTAGCGTAATTGTTGAGATTCATGCTGTATGTGCTGAATATTTATGGAATTTTGTGGAATAATTATTGTATTCAAATGTGATATTTGAAGTATTGAAGAAATGTAATGTCGTTGTGGATAGTTAGATCCAACGTGATGTCGTGGAGGCAATAATATTTTTTGGCATGATAAATTAAATACGAGATATAACTTGGAAGTGGTAAAACTGTAAGACAACGTTCTATAAACAATATTAAACAATTTGTTAGGAAATTAAACAAATAAATAAAGTTGATAGTACAAGATTTTCTGAAAATAATAATTAACGAAGTAATAATCTGAGATTTAAGCATATTAACGATCTGACCTAATGAAATAAAAATCAGAATGACTAGATGAAATAATGAAAATCTAAATAACCAGATGATTGAAATTTAAATAAGTTGATAAATTAAATTTTGGAATAAATCAATGAATTAAATAAATGGATGAATTAAAGATTGGATAAATTAAACTGATTGAAATAAATTAATAGACGATTGTAATGATGATGAATAACTGAATTAGAAGGTGATAATTAATTAAAGAAGCTGATGATTAATGAATTTATATGGAATTAAATAAATTTAATTGAGAGATAATTTGAAGGAATTGCAACTTGAGTTGAGAATTTAAATGATGTAATGGTGATGAATTAATGATTCTGACAGGAATATGTAGAATTTTGAAGTGAGAATTAATGTGAGAAATATTTAATTTTGATGATGACGATAACGATGACCAATGAGCCATGAATTTTCTGTAATTCACAGATAAGAGATTGTTAATGACAATGTAAATAGTGTAAATTAATTATTCGATGTTTAGGAGCATTTGACTAACATGTTCAACATTCAAATTATGCCATGCAAACCATAAATTACGTGATGTTTAATATATGTGATTATAATATGTGTATGTTTAGACAGATTAATAACTTTATTAAATCCACATTTATGATGTTAAATTAAAGAGAAATTAGGTCTCAGGTTTCACAAATGTCAGTGACGAAAGACATAGTGCTACAGTGATCCTGAGAACCCAAGAGAACTTTAGAGATTTTTCTTCTTATGTGGATAAAATATTTTTGGATTAGAAAAGAGATGGTTCGATTTTTGGACAATGACAATTTAACGTTGGCATTCGACCATACTCTTAGGTAGGAGTTATATTTAAAATGTCTGTCTGACTATCAAAGTAAAATAAATTTGTTTTTATCTTAGTTGTGATCTGATGATGGTGTGATTTTCCTTTTTCTTTCCTTGTCTTGAGTAAGGCTTATCCGGAAAGGAAGTGGTTTGCTAGGAATTCAGTTGATGGCGCCCATTTATATTTGCATTATTTTTATTAAACTTAAGCCCGTAACGACCCTAGAGATACTTTGTCTCGTGATACCCACTGCTTTTTCGATAACTCAGCTGAATTTCCGACACATTCCTTATTTGACTAGAGGTTCATTTAACTCCGCTCTGTCCTGGAACTCCAGGAATGCGATGTTATAGCAGATGGGTCATCGCATCCCCAGGACGAACGGGTACAGTATGGACATACAGGAAAATTAGTCGTATGCATGAGCTCTACCGAGTTTAAGAATGGGTTTTCCTGCGAAGTTGTAACTAAATGGCGGTCTTCTTCTACAGTTGAAACCCGCTGTAAACCAGTGCCCGGTAGACGACCAATTCTCCCTGACGCCCGCCACTGCTGTATCCATATTTGGGCAGATCTCGGTGAAACACCACATCGGATTACTGCCTCACGCGCCCTGTAATTTCCGTGTTCGACGAGAGCCAGAACGTGCTCTCTGGATGCGTGTGTATAGTGAGCCATTGCAGAATGTAATCACACATTATCATCGTTAGCTCGGCCAAACGCGGTTGTTTTCGTAGCATGACATCATCATTGTGAGTTACTTCACGAAAATAATATTCACGGCGTGACTCGAACTGTGGTTGCTCGGCGATGAACGACTTTACAACCTGACAGCTAACCTACTACTGATATCGCGTCAGGAGTTGGCAGTCGGGTTTAAACTGCAGGGGTCTTCCCGCTCACTGCGTATCGCGCATTCCAAAAACATTCAGTTGGTCACTACTTGCTTCACTCAGCACATTCCTTCTTTCAGTGGCTGAGTGTCGCCTGTTGCAATGACAACCATTGGCATGCGGCAAGCCGATATATTTAACTTAGGAATAGGCGGGCCGCGCATGCGTACTGCAAGCCCCCCCCCCCGCACCCCGTCTCAGCGTGTTCGACTGCCATCTCCTGCCGCGATGACATTAGGCTACAGTGCAACACACATAAATATGCGTGTGAGAACGGGGCGAGGGGCTGGCCGATAGCGAGAGGCAATGAATTACGAACTGACCATGTTGCAGTACTTATCCACCGAACTGTACGCAGCTGACAGCAGACGAAGTGACACTTAGCATTTTTCATGCCTCAAGATATGCGACATTTTATGATTGTTTATCCGTACCTTGAACATTCAAAATCAATCCATTTTTATGAGGATTCTTCACAATGTTCAGTATATGTATGTGAATCGCTCAGTTTAGACATCCCTTGTAGCAAAATCACAATACAATTATAATATATGCACAAGAATAATGAAAAACAAGAAGGTTTTATCTAAAAAGCAAATAGATGGCAAATACAATTTATAATGATATAAATATTAATCCAGTACAGTGCTACCCTCTAATATAATAAAATTACAATATCTCCATTTGTTGACACTGCCTGAACAGATTCTTAAATGTTTGGGGTTAACATTGTTCATGATTTGCATTGACGAATGACAGTTTAAACAAGAAGTTCCGTGACGAACTAAAGAGCCTACTTTTCTTAAAATTTAAGAATCATGTCAATGATTAATCTATATTATGGATCTATCTAGAATAATGACAAAATCAAGTTGGTAATATCGAAATTTCTAATTAGTTCGATATACTGTATACCTGCCATAACGTTGCCTAATAGAGAACTACAGTTGGCAGCCCTGGTGACTGAATATATTCTTAGTTCCATCTCTTAAAGTACAGAATACAAAATGTGGTTGAAGTCCAATGGATAGCATGGAGGTTATATGCAGTTAAACATTGGATCTAACAGCGCGCGTAAAATCATGTTGGCAACAATGACATACATGTATTGGTCAGAAATAATCTGAAATAATCTGATCTATAATTTTGAATGAAATCCATTAGTTAGTATAGAAGTTACATGCATTTTAAAATTGGACCTATCAGCAGGCTTAGAATCATGTTGGCAGCACTGACGTATATTAGTTGCTCCAAATTAATCTAGAATGCCAGGTACTATACGTGTGCAAAATTTAGAGCTATTGGCTTGCATACTTTCTGATATATTGATATTAGGGTAACAAAAATAGAGACAGTATTTATTAACAGTTGGCAGCCCTGGTTACTCTTAAGAATCGGCATAGTCATATCTGTTATGGTACACATAGCACACACAAAATTTGGTTGAAATCCAAATGATAGTATAGAAGTTACATGTATTTAAATTTGGACCTCTCAGTAGGCTTAGACTCATGTTGGTAGCACTGACGTATATAACTTACTCCAAATTAATATAGAATGTCAGGTACTATACGTGTGCATAGTTTAAAGCTGTCGGCTTGTATACTTTCTGATATATGTGTATTTGGATTTAAAAAATTGAGAGCATTTATTAACAGTTGGCAGCCCTGGTGGCTCTTAAGAATACGCTCAGTAATATAGGTTTATGTACACATAGCACATACGAAATTTGGTTGAAATCCAATTGATAGTGTAGAAGTTATATGCATTTAAAATTTGGACCTATCAGCAGGCTTATAATCATTTTGGCAACACTGACATGTATGGCCTCCTGGAAATATAACTGCAATATTATTATCTATATGTGTGCTAATTTTGAAATAGCTCCAATTCATACCTTCCAAGATATCCAACATGAAGCTCAAATTTCAATTGCGATTTTTCAGCAGTTGGTAGCACTGACATCATTTTCAAATATGGACGTGAGATATTCAGGTATAGAGCTTTACTCCTACCAAATTTTGTTTCGATTGCTGCAGCCGTTTAGGAGTTGATAGGGGGGGGGGGGACACACACAGCCAGCCAGCCAGCCAGACAGACAGAAGGACAGACAGACAGACAGACAGACAGACAGACAGACACACACATTTGCCTGATCTCATAAGTCTACTTTTTCCTCATTTTTGCAAAATGTGAAAAGTAGGCTAAACATTGAAATATAGTATGTTCCGTCTAGTCAATACTTTTGGTGTTTATTTACACACTAGTACATGTTTCGAGGCTTATTATTTTCATAGAAAATTTGCCCCTTAATCAGCTAGCATGATAATGGCCAGTCACTGAACATTAAAAATTAATGAAAAATGGTTGATGTGAATGAAATGTGTTGGAAACATATGAGATAGTTGCAAACGCGTTAAAAAAACATACAAATTTTTACAAATAAAACTCTAAAATGTTTGTTGTACTTGCATTAAAATTGTTCTTAAAATACCACACTAATGAATAAAATACTAGTTTCTATTTACATGTCTATTTCACTTATTCTTGCTTGAAAACAAGACGTCGCTGTCTTGGCCCGCCTTCTCATTCGACTATTTATATTGGACTATTGATCGTTTTATTATGGTTCAATGTTATTGTTGTGGGTATTGGCTGTCGAAATTGCTGACGATTGTAATACACTAATTCGGAGACTCTCCCCTCGTGCTTTAAGCACACCCTGTGTTGCGCCGATCATCATCATCATCATCTTCTTCTTCCAGCCACTGGCCGGGTCTGTTTGGAACATAAGCCTCTCCATCGTCTTCTGTCATCCCACCACCTTGGTCCAGTCTTCTCCTTTCTTTCGCACGCAGTCCTCCACACCCTTCAGCCACTTATCTCTTGGTCTTTTTCCCTCTATTTTCATCTCATGTATCTTCCTGGGTATCCTCCTCCCATCCATTCGCTTAACATGCCCATACCATTTAAGCCTTGATTCCGCTATCCTATCCTGTAATGCTCCCTCCTTGACTAATTCTCTGATCTTCTCATTTCTTAACCTGTCCACCTTTGTTACTCCAATACTGTTTCTCAAGAATTTCATCTCACTAGCCTGTATTCTGCTTCGCTCCCTTCCTCTCATAACCCAGGTCTCTGAGGCATACGTCAGGAATGGAACGTAGTACGTCCTATATATGACCCTTTTGCTGTTTTGAGGCACATCCTTACTCCATACCAGGCTCCTAACACTTTTCCTGAATAATTCTGCTTGCCTCCGCCGCTCATTTATTTCTCTGTTGTTTCTTCCATTTTCTTGTATCATGCTTCCCAGCTACTTGAAACTCTCTACTCTCCTTCTTCCTGGTTGTGATCGTCCACTCGCCTTTGCTTATGCTAAACTTCATTGCGCCAATAGAGCTCAAAAAGCAGTGTTGTCAGACGTTTGGTGCTACACTTGTGTCGTGTTTACCTAAATTGGTGGAGCTCCAGCATTTCATCAGTGTCTGTCTAACCTTTGTTGATTAAGTTTAAATTTGTGGAGTTTGTACTTTGTCACTGTGATGAATCTGCCCGTCGTAGCTGCTTCAAGCTGTTCTGCAGAGAGCAAGGTAAAGGACTACCTCCCATCTACGATAGGACAAAATGGACAGAAGCATTGCTGTCTACTGGCCACCTACTCGGAAATGACATCTTGCTCAAAGATTCACGGCGGTCAGTGTTCAGGTCTTTTGTTAGCCGTTGACAAATGTTTTATGTTTTGTATTTACATTCTGATTGTATTTTAATTAGAAATACAATAAAAATCCTCTTTTTTTCTTTTTTCCACTTCAAGTTATAGCATTAGGCCTACATTATTGTGTTATTTCAAGCATTAAAGCATGAGACAAAATAAAATACGCTGATAGGTAGGCAGTTTATAAATTTGACCCCCCTCCCCCCACGTTTGCAAGGAGCTTTGGAAATACTTTTGATAAATACGCTGAATGAACAAAAGCAGTAATCGCCCCAATTTATAACCAAGGTCAGAAAAGAGTGCTATAATTATAGAGGCATTTCTTTGACAAGCGTTCCGGGCAAAGTTCACTCAGGCGCTGTAGAAAGAAGAGTTCGATCATTGGCCGAGATTAAGATGGATGAAACGAGGATGTCAGGACGAAATTTTTAGCATGTACCATGGTATTGAGAAATGCTATGAGAGGAACAGACGTTTGTGTTTTGTAGATCTAGAGAAGGCATATGATAAGAGTACCCAAGGAAAAGATGCTGAGCATACTGAGGGATAATTGTATCGTGGGATGGCTGTTACAGACAATCAAAATTATTTATGTTGATAATCAGGCTGTAGTAAGAGTTGATGGTAGGATGAATTCTTGGTTCCAGGTTATTACAGGAGTGAGGCAAGGCTGTAACCTCCCAACACTACTGTTTATTTTATATATGAACCATTTACTGGAGGGCATAAACTGGCTGGGTGGGATTCAGTTAGGTGGAGACCAGGTAAGCAGTCTGCCCTATGGTGATGATCTGGTTGTAATGATGGACACCATCAAAAGCTTGCAAGCCAGCATGTTAGATCTTGAACAGAAATGTAGGGAGTATGGTATAAAGATCAGCATTTCAAAGATGAGAGTTATGTCAATACGGAAAAATGCAAGAAAATAGAATGACAGGAATTAAATTGGAGCAGGTGGAACATTGGGCTGTGTATTCTCTCAGGATGGTAGTATGGGGAAGGAAACAGAGTCAAGGTGTAAAAAGGCCAATGCAGTGAGTTCTCAGTTGCGATCTACAGTATTCTGGAAGAAAGAAGTTGATGTAGCCACAAAACTCTCCCTACATCGCTGAGTATTTAGACCGACCTTGCTGTATGGAAGTGAGAGCTGGGTAGATACATAAGCCAGAGGTAATATGAGGGTAGCACAAGTGATTGCTGGGACAAATAGATGGGAGCAATGGCAGGAGGGTACTCGTAATGAAGAGATAACGGGCTAATTAGAAATGAACAAGCTAGATGATGCTGTTTGTATGAGCCGTTTCAGATGGTGGGGTCATGTGAAGAGATTGGGGGAGGAAAGATTAACTAAGATGTTAATGAGTTTGGCTGTAGAGGGTAAGAGAAGCAGGGGTAGATCTAGGAAGCGACGGTTAGTTTCAGTGTTGAACGATTTCAAAGTGAAAGGAGTAGACGTAGAGGAGGTTGCAGTGCTAACTGCTAATAGGGGATCATTGAGAGCAGGGTGCCATATAGTGGGGGGGGGAGAAGGTTATTTTTGCCCCAAAACAATTATTTATATTAAAAACCATATAGGAATGATACTATTCTTCTTAAAAGCAGAGGGCACCTCACCTGTCTCATAAATCCTACATACTAAGTGAAATAACCTGATCAGCAACTGGGTAAGTTAATCAGTCTCGAATGAAAATGATGCTTTCTTCCTCCTTAAGTCGCCTAGTGCTCTATCAAATACTGATCTCAACATTAAATCTCTGTTGTGTTTACTTGTGTATTTACATGAACATTCTATAAAGTGCTATGTTAACATGAACATTCTAGTCAGTGTTGTGTATTTAGGCTACTTGAGTTAACACGAACATTCTAGTCACTATGCCCAGAACATTCCAATCTGGAACATTCGATTCTGGAACTTTCCAGCTACTGTGTATATATGCACCCGCGGACTGTAGACGTCAGTTCCGCTCAAGTTAGTTCACATTGTGTATCGTTGTGTATCGACTAGTGTTTAATAAACCGTTGTGTTATATTAACAAGTGTATGTTATTTATCTTGTATCTCCCACGACATAACAGTGGTACCAGAAGTGGGATAAGATAAATAACGTTGTGAAACCGAGTGACTTTCTAACTTCAACGCAAGTGTTGCACCGAACGACGTTCATCGCAGTGCGTGTTGGAAACTAAACCGAGTGAACTTTCTAACCTCAACGCAAGTGTTTGCACCGAACTAAGTTCATCGCAAGTGCGTGTTAGATATACTGTTCTCCACTCATCTTCACCATGCCGGACTTAACCTCTGAGCAACTCCAACAATTCTCGGCAATGATCGCCGACGCTATCCGACAGACAATACGGTCAACAACGTCATCAGAGCCTCGACCGCCAAAGTTCACAATACAACCTTATCGTGCTACCGACGGGACGACTGTAGCCGACTATTTCACTCGCTTTACCTGGGCGCTCAACCTCAGCAAGTTACCCGCGGATCAGCATGCAAACTTTGCACGTGTTTACATGGGATATGTACTCAATGATGCCCTGAAGATCCTGGTGAGTCATAATGATCCGGAAACTCTGTCATACAACGAGATTCAATCTAAGCTGAAAGGCCACTTTGACGCCACACGCAACAAGTTTGCTGAGAGCATCAAATTTCGCAGTGTAATGCAGAAGCAAGGAGAAACCATCGCTAGCTTCACCTTAAGACTGTGGCAGGCTGCAACGTTTTGTGAGTATGGCACATTTCTTGATCGCATGTTAATTGAACAAATGCTCGCAGGTTTGGAATCACGAGAAATGTGCGACGAGATTATTGCAAAACAACCAGAGAACTTCACCGCTGCATATGAAATCGTGCACGCACTCGAAGCTACTCGCATTACCACCGACGAGGTCAAAACAGCTGCCGCTAAGTCTGAATCAACCAATCGGATTGGATACGAGAAGCCTCTGTCCAGGAAGAACATCAACCAGCAGCCGCCACGCAGCAAGTCAGGTCATCGAAGTCAAGGGTCTTACAACCTAACCAGACAGCACCAATGGCCACACCAGGCAAACCAGAGTGCATCCCAGGACAACCATTCAACATGTGCAGGGAGCGGTGAAGCTCACCCTCGTAGTCAGTGTAGGTTCCTGAACGCAGAGTGCCTGAAGTGTGGCAAGAAAGGTCACTTCAGAAAAGTTTGCCGATCGAAATCGAGGAAACATCGAACAACAAACCATGTGACCGCAGAAGAGCTTCCAGCAGAAAACCTCGACGTTGTGGACTACCTCAGCAAAATCGAGGTCATCGGATCGGTCAACGCAGCACCTAAGCCACTGGTTGATGTCAACATAGAGGGAACCACCGTCAAAATGGAACTCGACACCGGCGCCCCCTGCTCAACCATGAGCAAATCAAAGCTAAGTATGATCAAACCAGGTTTTGTGTTGCAGAGAAACGATCGTAACTTCGTCAGTTACACTGGCCATCCGATTAAATGCATTGGCAAAACGTCAGTGTGTACCACCATCGGAACCACAACCAGGAACCTAAATCTCTACGTGGTTGACGATGAAGTCGAATCGCTCTTTGGCCGAGAGTGGATTTCAGAGTTTGTACGGGAGATCGACTTTGGTCACCTCTTCGCAAAACCCGACCCAATCCACAAGCTCTCAGACAAGCAGGCTCTGACCTTGGAACAACAGAAGCAGCTCGACAACATTCTATCTCGCTACCAGGATGTGTTGAGCGACACCCCCGGGAAGATCTCAGGTCCCCCAGCGAAGATGCACCTGAAGGCTGGAGCCACACCTGTTTTCGCCAGAGCTCGAGACGTACCAGTTGCCCTCCGCGATGCCTATGCCAAGGAAATCGACAAGAAAATTGCATCTGGCTTCTACAAAAGAGTGGACTACTCTGAGTGGGCATCGACAACGCACGTCGTCGCCAAGAAGAACGGCAAACTGAGGATCACAGGCAACTACAAGCCTACTCTCAACCCGCGGATCATCATCGATGAACATCCGATTCCCAAGGTGGAACATCTGTTCAACCGAATGCATGACGCCACTCTCTTCTGCCATCTGGATATCTCCGACACGTACACTCATCTCGAAGTCGACGATGAGTTCAGCCATGCTCTCACGCTTAACACGCCAACTCACGGTCTGATCCGCCCAACGCGAGCAGTATATGGAGCAGCTAACATCCCCGCTATCTGGCAGCGGCGAATGGACACAGTCCTGCATGGTCTCCCAAACGTCGTAAGTTCTTTCGATGACAGTATAGTTTTTGCCGATAGCTTTGAAAATCTGATGCAGGCCCTCAGCACCACTCTGGAACGGTTTCGGCAACACAACCTCAAGCTCAACCGAGCCAAATGCGTTTTCGCTCAAACTTCTCTGGAAGCCCTTGGCCACAAAATCGATGCGTCAGGCATCCACAAGTCGGATGCACACATCCGAGCTGTACGTGATGCACCGAAACCAACTACACCAGAAGAACTCCAACTGTTTCTTGGTAAAGCAACCTACTACTGTTCGTTCATCCCCAATTTGTCCACCGGAGACAGACCACTCAGAGACATGCTGCTCAAGGACCCTCTCATCTGGTCACCAGAAGGCGACAGGGCATACAAAGACATCAAGAACGCCCTAACCTCGCCCCAGGTACTCATGCAGTATGACCCAGCGTTACCACTCCTGTTGGCCACGGACGCCAGCAAGACCGGCCTGGGCGCAGTATTGTCACACCAGCGCAGCAACGGGCAAGAACGTCGAATCGCTTACACCAGTCGAACGATGACAGCAACGGAGCAAAGGTACCCTCATCTCCGCACGAGACTCAACTTGACCAGGCCACGTCGAGGTCACCGCACAACCGATCAAGTCATCGTGCAACCGACCAAATCACCATGCAACCGACAAGGTCACCGTGCAACCGACAAGGTCACCGTGCAACAGACCAAGTCATCGTGCAACCGACCAAGTCACCGTGCAACCATCCAAGCCACCGCACAACCGACGGAGTCACCGCACAACCGACGAAGCCACCGCACAACCGACCAAACCACCGAGCCTGAGACGAGTTCGCTTCACCGAGACACCAGCAACAGTCCAAACACCACCAGCCACACCAGCTACACCTGTAAACAGGACATCACCTATTTCCCAGACCTCTGTTATTCCCCGCAGGAGTACTCGCCAGCAGTGACCACCGTTGAGATTCTCTCCTGATTCCTAAATCATCCATTTAAAAGAGGGAGGAAATTTTGTGTATTTATATGAACATTCTATAAAGTGCTATGTTAACATGAACATTCTAGTCAGTGTTGTGTATTTAGGCTACTTGAGTTAACACGAACATTCTAGTCACTATGCCCAGAACATTCCAATCTGGAACTTTCGATTCTGGAACTTTCCAGCTACTATGTATATATGCACCCGCGGACTGTAGACGTCAGTTCCGCTCAAGTTAGTTCACATTGTGTATCGTTGTGTATCGACTAGTGTTTAATAAACCGTTGTGTTATATTAACAAATGTATGTTATTTATCTTGTATCTCCCACGACATAACAATCTCCTTTCTCCTCCTTATCAATTTCATCTTCCGTTTCCATAACATGTTTCTCAATCTTCTTACTCCTATACAAATGCTCTATGTAAGCTTTCCATCTCTCAACATAAGTTTATTATCTGTTTTCCATCCAAGTCCTTAATATTACAGCACTTAGTCTTCCTTTCCCCAAAGTACCCATAATCCTTCGAAAAGCTGCATCTGCTTTTCCTACTTTCAAACAATTGTCTATACTAGCACATTTCTCTCTCAACCACACTGCTTTCGCTTCCTTGCACCTCTTGTTTACCTCATTTTTAAGACATCTACGTACATTCTGCTTTTCCCCTTCATCTCTTGTTGTTCCAACTTTGATGCATTCTTGTATATTCTGAGTGATCCAAGCAATTCCACCTATTCATTCCTTTCTATCAATGCTTTCTTTTGTGGACATAATTACTTCATTCATCGAAAGTACCCATTCCTCTGCATTAGAAGTTAGTTCAGGTTCTGCATTAGTCCTTCCCTTATACTCCTCTTGAGACTTTTGTTCACATCCTTCTCTTTTAGTTTGTCTACTGGCCACATTTATGGGTATTTACTTTTCTTCAGTTTTTTCAGCTTCAATCAGCATTTCATAACAACCAGATTGTGTTCAGAGTTTATGTCGGCTCTGGGATATGTTTTCCAATCCAAAATCTGGTTTCAGAAGATCTGCTTCAATAAATAAAGTCAATTAGGAAATGTCCTGTATCTCCCGGTCTCATCCTGAGTATATTCTTCTGTTGTGGTTATTGAGCAATGTGTTAGCTATGACCGACTTGAACTCAGTGCAGAATTCTATCAGCCTGCTCCCTCAATCATTCCTTTCACTCAATCCGAATTCTTCTACTATCTTCCCTTCTCTTCCTTTTTTTACCACAGCATTCCAATCTCCCATTATTATTACATTTTCATCGCCCTTGACATAGCTCAGAATTCCATCTATTTTTCTATAATACTTTTCAACTTCTTCATCAGCTGCTTCACTGGTAGGCATATAGACTTGTACTACTGTGGTGCAACGATCTTCTGTGTTACCGTAGTCTTGATGGTCTTCAACAATTACCAGCCAACATCTGTAGAATGTAGACTCCATATTAATGAAAAAAAGAAAAAAATGGGTATCAGTCGTCAAAATCACGACCAGACTACTCTGAGCATCAGATCCAATCTAATAATCAACAAGGAAATCCGTTGAACAATACTATATTATGACAAAATATCACTTCCTAAAACTAGGGTACATGTTTCGAGCTATTCAAATATTTAGCCCTTCTTCAGCCCTCTCACGTCACCAACACATCACCGACACTCATCAATCAACATAATAGAAAACACATTAAAACACAACTACTGTGTATCTACAGACACACTCAAATGTCCTTAAAATTTTATAAAAAAAAACTGTCTCTTCTTTTGACTACATCTTTGCCCATAGTTTGACCAATTTGTACTATATTGTATTCAAAATTTTGCTGAGCTGGCTTGAACTTTTCATCCTTAAAGAAAGGTTCATGTGAAGACGGATGTCCTTGGTTCAATAATTTATGGACTCGCTCCAACCCAGACCTGTCCTAAAGAAACTAAATAAAGCTGTCACTATTCATCTGACGAGAGAAATCAAATAATCTAAATAATTAAATGTGAATAAGCTTATAAACACCACCAGTTGTGTACGTTGTGCCGTCGGCTCCTCGGAGAGCTTCCCAGTGAAAGTTGGTGTACACCAGGGATCCTCATTGTCCCCATTGCTCTTTATCCTAGTCTTGGACACAATCACACGAGACCTGCAAAGGTGTGTTGTGTTCCTTGGACTCTCTTATACGCAGATGATGTTGCACTTGCTGATACCACCAGAGGAGGACTGCAGCATCAAGTTGAGGTTTGGAACAGCCGTCTTTCGCAATGCGGCCTTAGACTGAATAAGAAGAAGACCGAATACCTTGAAACCATCACAAGCAATGGCTTCTATCAAGTTGACGGAGAGACATTAGCCAAGACCGTAAGCTTCAAGTATCTAGGATCTCGCTTACAATCTGATGGTGAGATAGGTGATGAAGCGCGAAGCAGGATAAACGCAGCTTTGATGAGATGATGGGAAGTTACAGGTGTACAAGCAACGGCTTCTATCAAGTTGACGGAGATACATTAGCCAAGACCGTAAGCTTCAAGAATCTAGGATCTCGCTTACAATCTGATGGTGAGATAGGTGATGAAGTGCGAAGCAGGATAAACGCAGCTTTGATGAGATGGAGGGAAGTTGCAGGTGTACTGTGCGACAGAAGGATGCCACTACATCTGAAATCCAAAATATATCGCATGATAGTACGTCCTGTTGCTTTGTATGGCGCTGAATGTCGACCAACTGACAGAGCGCCAAGTACACAGCATGGAAATGTGTATGCTCCGTTGGTCAATGGGCATAACACTCCTGGACCATGTATGAAACGACATCATTCGCCAGCAAATGGGCATTTCACCCATCACTGAGAAGGCTCGGCAAAAACGTCTCCAATGGTACTGTCACGTCCTACATGCTGCACCAGGAACAGTAGCCAATTCTACCCAGTGCTTGGAAACAATGGGCAAAGACCACGTGGGAGACCAAAACAGCGCTGGCATGATACAATAAATGCCGATACGAAGGTGCTCAGCCTAACACCTTATGATGCTCGCGATCATAACAAGTGGCGAGCCAAGATCCGGACAGCGGACCCTGCACCTGCGGGAAAACGCTAAGAAGAAGCTTACGTCAAAGCCAGGCGGGAACCTCATAAGCTGGGGGAGCGGGCCCAAATTAACGCGCTTCACGTCATTTAAACTGTCAAATGATTACAGGCAAATTGAATTGAAGTGTAAGTAAAGTGAAGTAAACAAAACAACTATATGTGTTGTTCCGAATGATGCCTGTTGGCTTACCTGCACGTTCCAGATGGAAAGGAATCGCCTAATGAAGCGAGCATAGCCTCGGTCCAAGTGACACGGCAGGAGGAGGATAGGCAGAAGGGGACCATAAATATAAAAAAGGGGGCGTGGTGGCACAGCGGTCAAGCTCTTGGCCTCTCACCACGGCCTATCCTCCTCCTGCCGTGTCACTTCGACCGAGGCTATGCTCGCTTCATTAGGCGATTCCTTTCCATCTGCAACGTGCAGGTAAGCCAACAGGCATCATTCGGAACAACACACATAGTTGTTTAGTTTACTTGACTTTATCTACACTTCAATACAATTTGCCTGTAACAATTTTACAGTTTACATGACGTGAGGCGCATGGATTTGGGTCCGCTACCCCAGCTTATGAGGTTCCCGCCTGGCTTTGACGTAAGCTTCTTCACATTTAATTATTTATACTATTTGATTTATCTTGTCAGATTAATAGTGACAGCTTTATTTCGTTTCTTTAGGGTTGGAGCGAGTCCATACATTAACGAACCAAGGACATCCGTCTTCACATGAAAAGTTCAAGCCAGCTCAGCAAAATTATGAATACAAGATAGTACAAATTGGTAAAACATGGGAAAAGATGCACTAAAAGAAGATACAGTTTTTTCTATAAAATTTTAAGGGCATTTGAGTGTGTCTGTAGATATACAGTAGTTGTGTTTTAATGCGTTTTTTATTATGTTTATTGATGAGTGTCGGTGATGTGTTGGTGACGTGAGAGGGCTGAAGAAGGGCTAAATATTTGAATAGCTCGAAACATGTACCCTAGTTTTAGGAAGTGATATTTTGTCATAATATAGTATTGTTCGACGAATTTCCTTGTTGATTATTAAGTTAGATTGATTTTATTGGCAATACGGACCTAACATCTTCCAATATGGGAGATAATATTGAAGAAGTCTTCCAGTTGAGCGGGTTCACTACTCTAAATAGGGAATATCATCACTGACAGTTTAGATTCCGACATTGAAATCAGAAGTCACATAGGAATAGCACGCAGTGTAGGCCTATATAGAAAAATGTCATCTTGCTTCAACATCATCATCATCATCATCATTTCCCCTTATCCAGCTCTTGCCGGGTCGGGGTATTTATGGCACTTCTCCACTTTCCTCTTTCCTTCCACAATTCTTCTTCCACGATCTTGTCCCAGTCCAGATTCCTTTTTCTCACGCTGTTCTTCACTGAATCGATCCACCTTGTTCTAGGTCTTCCCCTTGCTCTTTTACCCTTGCACTTGGCCTCCAGCTCCTGTCTTGGTATTCTATTTTCCTCCATCCTCTTTACATGTCCAAACCACCTTAGTTTATTCTTCTCAATTCTCTCATTTAGTTTTCCCATCCCAACTTCCTTCCTAACATCTTCATTCCTCACTCTGTCTTTCCTTGTCTTACCTATCATACTTCTTAGGAATTTCATTTCACTGGCTTGGATTTTACTCTCTTGCCTGCTTGTCAGGGTCCAAGTCTCAGCTGCATAAGTTAATATGGGTACATAGTACATTTTATACATTACCTCCTTGCTTTTCCTTGGTACTTCCTTATCCCAAACAAGTTTTCTTACACTTTGATAGAATGCATTACTCTGCTGTACCCTCCTGCCAATCTCCATGTCCAACCTACCAGTTTGCATCAATTCACTTCCTAGGTATTTGAACGTGTCCACAATTTCCAAACTCTGACTTCCAATTTTCACAGTGCCCTTTCCTTGTCTTTCCCCTCTTGTCATCACCATGGTCTTGCTTTTCTCTATACTGATTTTCAGGCCATACTTCTGAATATTTTCGTTCAGTGCATCTAGTTGTTTTTGCACTTCTTCGGTGTTCCTTCCCCAGACCACAATATCGTCTGCAAATAATAGTAACTTCATTTCTTTATGTCCATATGCTTCCTTTGTTTCCTTTACAATTTCATCCATTACCATTATGAATAAAAGAGGTGACAGCACACTCCCCTGTCTTAGTCCAGTCTTGTTCCTAAACCAATCTGTCTTTCCAACTGGGGTCAGTACCCTGCTAACACAGTTGCTGTACATTGCTTGCACCATTTCCAACATTTCTCTTCCCAGTCTCTTCTTAACCATGGTTTCCCATACCTTCTCTCTGGGGACACTATCATATGCCTTTTCTAGATCTATGAAAGTCATGATCAAATCCTCTCCATATTCCCAGTTCTTTTCCATCACCTGCCTCAAGCTAAAGATTGGGTCCACTGTGGATCTTCCACTCCTGAAGCCATACTGTTCCTCTTGCAACTCTCCTTCCACCTTTCTTCTCATTCTTCTTTCTAATATCCTTTCCAGTATTTTTACTATCTGTGATATGAGGGTGATCCCTCTATAGTTATCACACACTTTCTTGTCCCCTTTCTTAAACACTGGTATTATTAGCCCTTTCTCCCAGTCTTCTGGTACACATTTCCGTTTCCACACACAGTTTAGCAGTCGATACAGCCATTGCATACCAACAGGTCCAGCAGCCAGTCCAGTAGTCATTGCTTCAACAATGACTACTTAAATCTGAAGCTCGGTCAAAAAAATTAAATAAAATATATAAATGCTGTTAATAAATAAATATATAATTCATCACTTGGTGTGTTAACTGACCTCGGAGCTTAGGAGGGAGTGAGACTTCATGACCATTCCACTGTGTCTGATGTTTGTGTGGTATCATTATTTGCAGTGGTTATATTTGTTATTGACTCTAGAATAGGGAAGGAAGTGGAGTGAGCATGACCATATGTTAGGAACCATCCCGGCATTTTCCTGGTGTAGAAGTTTGCTGGCTTCCGAGACTGACTTTTCATTTAACGATTGGACATTGTGTTATCAGACCCCTGCACTTAGGCGTATGTAGAATTTGTCTAATAACCTACAGAATGTGGTGTCCTTAGTAGTGATATTTGCAATTGATTGGGACGGAAGCATGCATGGCCTTAAATTTAGAACTACCCCTGCATTTTCCTGGAGTAGAAATGGGGAAACACTGAAATTCACTTCTAGGATGTCTGAGGTGGAAACCGAATCCACCTCTTCTCAGCTTTGGCTCACAAGGTGGAGTGAATCTCATTCCAACTCTTAGACTAGAATTAATTTCCTTGGCAGAGCCGGAAACTGAATCTGGGACCTCAGGGGTAACAGCCAAGTATACTAGTCACAAGACCACATGATGGTCTGAAACTGTTATATTTATAAGTAAAGAAGATTGTAGTTTTACTTGATTGTTAATCTCAAGATCATGAGACATGGGACCTCCTTTTTACGTGGAATCCAAACCACAGGATATGGCATTTCACTTTGAAAATCTCACATGCATGGACCGGGAATCGAACCCGGTCCGCCGTGGTAAGAGGCCAACAGCTTGACCTCTGTGCCACTATGCCACCTTTGTTATATTTATGGTCCACCGCATATATACTGATGTGTAACCTCTCCTCTTTATCAGAAGGTGCTTGCAGGTTAGGTTTTGGGCTGGCAATGGGCATATAAAGCTTTGTGTGAGGTGGGGCGGGGCCATTTTATCATTCTGTAAGCCAGTGGAAAAGGAAGCGGGCCAAGTATTTTGGTGAGAGACAGGAGACATTTTCAGCCCTATTCCCCAAATGATCAGACATTTAAGAAGCTGTTGAGGCAGTGTCAACAAATGGAGAAATTGAAATTAGTATGGAGGGTAGAACTGTACTGGATTCGTATTTGTATAATTCTAAATTGTATTTTTAATTTGTTTGTTTTCTAGATAAAACCTTCGTGTTTTTCATTATTATTGTGCATTGTGATTTTGCTACAAGGGATGTCTTAACTGAGCGATTCACATACATATACTGAACATTGTGAAGAATCCTGATAAAATGGATTGATTTTGAATGTTTAAGGTACATTTTATCAGAAATTTCTGCTCCACCCAGCAGTTCCAACCCATAGGTCTCTGACAAAGCCAACCTTCATATCTATCACTGTTTCTAAATTGCCCATTCCCATTCCCATGAAGGTCACTCAGAGTTTTCAATTAGATTAAATCTTGTAAATCCATGTCAAGGTCTTACTGAAGTACACCACACATCTCTTAAACTCCAGCAATTCTTCAAGGTTTATACTGCGTCCCTGTTGGCTATGAAAGCCAATATTCCAACTTTTGGTACCTTGATAGGGATAAGATAATGCTGAGGGTGCTCTAGTTCCACCAGCAAAGAAGTACTATAATATACAGGTCATAATGCATGGTCCTCTTAGGCTGTTCACAATGGTATATCCATGCAGAGTGAGCTTTGATACATTTAAGATCAGTGCAAATGATGTGCGCATTGATTGTCCCTTTGCCCAGCGCACTTTGAGTCTGATCTCAGTGTTCTACTCGCGCTGTCAGTGTATGGCTTGTGCCGACAACAATGCAACGTGCGAGTGCCAAGAATAGTGACCAAAGAGGAGCTGGACTGGTGTGGCAGAAGACTGTTAAGGGTATTTACATGATACAATGTAGACTGTCTCTAAAATTTTCACATGCATACGACTGGTCATTTATACCAAGGGTCTGCTGAAAGAGTTTTATATATCTGAAAGAAACTCCACACCAGACACCGCATAAACCTAGAAGAATTGCTGGAGTTTAATTTCTTGACCGGGAAAGTTAACATTCCACACTTATTTTATCTCTATCTTCCAACCAGGAAATGGACATCATCTGCGGGTTATTCAATTCCAGACTAAAGGGAACAGAAGGAATTTGGGCAACATTAGGGGCATAATTCACCTTTATTGGGGCATCCTCTATCATCATTGAAAGTCATATATACATACACACAAAAAAATAGACAAAACTTGCAGCACTGTAGTAAGTGACATGTGATTCCATTTGTTTATCATGAGATGTTCAACTGTATTAATCGAAAAGGTTATGGCATTTTAACTTATACATGATGAATACATTTACTATACAGTATATAAAAAACTCCGAACATGAGGCAGGAGCTACATTCGCTCGCTCATGACAGCCAATAGAACAGAACATTGCCTAGATAAGCTCACTGTGTCGTAAGAAATCTTTATATCTATCCGCGCCCGAAAATAATTACTTATTCGAATATTTTGATAATCCTATGTTACAGAGCTAAAACTTTTAAGGCTGACTTTCAAACCTTATGACGCTACGATCAGCCGCTCGGGAGTTAACATCTGCACATGAACTGGAGGGATAAATTGAGTGAGAAAGATTACGTTGAAACATTTAGGTTCGCCGGGGAAATACAAACTTGAGTGGCAGTGTGGTGTATCAATGCAGTGTGCAGTAGTGAATCTTTAAGAAGTGCTGCGAGTTGAAATATTGAAGTCATAACTATGTCCCTTAGGAAGTCGAGTGGCAGCAGGCAGTTTTACACAGTACGACGACAAATAATACAAATTTCAGAGCGTATTGTTTTTACAGAAGCTTTCGAATTCAAATGTGATAACACAAATATTTCAGACGGCCTGTGTTATTGTG
The DNA here is from genome assembly GCA_946902985.2 of Meconema thalassinum. Taxonomy (NCBI): domain Eukaryota; kingdom Metazoa; phylum Arthropoda; class Insecta; order Orthoptera; family Tettigoniidae; genus Meconema; species Meconema thalassinum. The sequence goes on along the minus strand of OX336389.2, from coordinate 1,463,876,799 downwards.
GTTTCTCCAAGTGTGTGTGTTTTCGTAATTGAAGTGAGGTAACTCACCTCTTCTCAGTTTTACCTCAAAAGGCAATATTGTACCGTGTTCTAACCCAGACCAAAACTACATTTCTTAACTGAGCCGTGAATCGAATCTGGATCTCATGGGCGACAGCTAACAAGGGGAGGATATGATGCATGGGTCACCGATTCTAACCATCTTCAGTACACGTGTAGGCCATGGCCAGGCATATACCAGGTGCAAGTAGTAAGGTGCGCTGCTCCGCTGTTTCCGAGAAATAAATTATTCGCAATTGTAGTGCGGCGTCCATGTGCGTTGTACGCTAGCAAGAAGCCAAAGAGCACATGGTGCAGCGGTAAGAGCTCTGCTTCGTAAGCGCGGGATCGCTGGATCGAATTCCACTGGTGAGCCGTTGCAGTGTAATTAGGCTATGCTAGCCACTACACCACAAGTTGGTCCCCGATAAACAAAAACTTATTCAATTTCTATATTTGTATTTCCTCGTTACTAAGAATGACATGGAGTGTAGATTATGTCACGTTTAATAATGATGTTTCATTTGAGGGGCTTGGCCATCTTGGTCATTTAGCCCTGTTACTTGGATGTGTGTATAGAATTTGCTTGATAATCTGTGGTATCTATTTTAGATTGAGTGCAATTGTAATTCAGGTGAGGAATGGGAAGGAGGCAGCCGTGGCATTTAAGTTAGAAACCATCCCAATATTTGTCTGGAGTGGACTTGGGAAACCATGGGATACTCTTCCAGGATGGCTGAGGTGAGAATTCAACCCAGTTCTTTTCAGATTTGCTTCACAATGCTGACTGTACCTCTTTCCAGCCCTCAGACCAGAATTAAATTGCTTGGCTGGGCCGGAAAACAAACCCGCACCTCTTGGGCGACAGTACTGTGGCAAGAAGGTTGAGCTTGTTTTAAATACTCAGTCTATGTGAGATGAAAATTTTGATAGTATTTATGGACATGTTGATACCAAGAATGCTAGTCGCTACACCTGGAGGAGGACTTGTGCACGTATAACTTTTGGGACATCTTATAACAATATCTGCCTCATATTGCAATAGTAAAAATGTGCGCACTCCGTTGTAAGCATGGATATTCATAGGATTAGGTCTTCCATCTCAAAGATGCACATAAATTTGAAGTGGCTTGTGTTCAAAGGGAAGGCCATGTGTATACGGTGAGCATAGAGCGGAGTCTTCTCTTCGTTTCTCTCGCCAATCTCTATGCAGCAAGTGCTCATTAGGACCCACGCTACTGGACGACATGTTCACAGTTGTTCTGTTTGATATAGGCAATGAGGGGGGGGGGGTGGCAGCACAGCGGTCAAGCTCTTGGCCTCTCACCAAGGTGGACTGGGTTCGATTCCCGGTCAATGAACGTGAGATTTTCGAATTGAAATGCCATGTCCCGTGGTTCGGATTCCACGTAAAAAGGAGGTCGCGAGGCTCATGATCACATGATTAACGATCAAGTAAAACTAAAAGCTTCCTTTCTTTTTTACTTTTGGTATAGGCAAACGTTCTGGACGTTAATATAGCCTACGGTATGCGTTCTACCCCTTGCTAACATGTATTGCTCATGCCTTTTGAGTAATGCTATTCCCTCAACCTCTATCCTCTACCTACAGCACATAAGAATTCAGAGGCGATTTCTCCGAGCATGCTACGCTTGCTGCGCAAGTGCAATATTTTTCTAAACCAAGCGAGAAATTTAAAAATTACAATATGTACCGTATCTGTAATAGATCTGCGTTAAACGAATCGCATGTTGCATCTTGGCGAGTACAGCGAGGCTTGCTAGTGTCTTAGGAGCATCAGCGGAGCTGTCGACACAGCGAGAAATGTATGCGCGCGCAGGTTCCTTCTGTCCAAGACCACCAAATGTGAGCTGTCACGTTTGTAATGTGTAGTTGAAAGCTCTGGTCTGTGAACTACAGAAAGCTACTACATTGAAAGCACGAGGATTTTTGTTCTTCTTACTTATGATCAACATTAGATTTCTGCTGGCAATTTTCTCCAAGATCTTTTCATTCTCCGATACCGTGTTCAATATTTTACAAACAAACAGTTTGGATATACAGTACTGTGGCAAGAAGGTTGAGCTCTTTTTAAATACTCAGTCTATGTGAGATGAAAATTTTGATAGTGTTTATGGACATGTTGATACCAAAATCGATGTTTATGGAGGACAGTCGTGTTCTAAAAATCGTGCAACAAGTGGTGAACCAGAAAAATCAAAATACTAACGTCTATTCAATGAAATTATTGACAATGCACTTGTCCAAATAGGAGAGCGTTTCAAATGCATTGTTCTTCTTGCTGCTGGATTGAGATAACACAGAAATAAATTTCCAGACAGTTTAATGTTACTGCCCCAAAAAGACCTATGGGTAATTTTTCGTCTTTGTTCGCTTAAAAACTGAATTAACTTTGATGTACCGTACTCATCTCCTGACTTTAAAGAGAAAAGTGTTTCAGACTTGACGCAGTTTATACATACTAACAAATTATACAAGGATATGGCAGCGATTTTCAAGCTCATCAAACTGGTAGCAACAATTCCTGCTGCTACATCCCCTGCAGAACGTTCTTTTTCGACACTGAGACGCATTATTACATATTGCAGATCGTCTCAAATTCAGGAGAGGCTATCATCATTAGCTATGTTGTCGATTGAAAAAGGATTGCTTGCAAAAATTAGATTACAGTCCTCTTTCTATGATGAAGTTATTGATAGTTTTATATAAAAAAGCTGCAGAGTCGAGTTTGTTTTCAAGTAGGATCTTATAAATAGATGCAATTTTTCTGTGTACGTACTTCGGTGTTTACTTGTTTAAATTATAAAATCACTGTCTTGTCATGAGTTATTAATAATTATAATATGAGTCTGATTGTGAAAATTTGTTATAGTTTGGCCCTTCTTGAATTAAAGATGCGACGTTAGACCAGTGATTTTCTACGTTTTTGAGGTTTTCTATTGCGGAATTTTAGGCTATATTAAAATATTTAGAGCATGCAGTAGGTCGCTCGAGGTAGCACATTTATAAATGAAATGAAAATCCACAGCCTGCATCCAGGCGACCGACCGGGTCAGGGAATGGAATTTATGAAGCCTCCATTTATAAATACCATACCCAATTGTATTGTCAAGTATGTATTTCAATATTCAATAGCACAAGGAAACTAGTTGTGCAAATGAAGGTAACTTTTGCGTGTTACATATTATATGCAACGGAAGATTGTTAAAAATGTCGTGTAAATATCCGCCCTTGTAATACCATAACCTCATCAAAATTGCACACATAACTCTGCTGAATATCCTGGCAAAAACATATCATTTTTCCGTTCAATATAAAATCACATGTACACATATAAAACTACAGCCACAAAGTTACAATATATTTTCATCCGATTTTTAACTTCACGCTACCGCTTTTAACCAAGCGAACGCGAAGTGCTGGTTTGCTTCACCAAGCGCTGCGCTGCACCGCTTCGTTGCATTAAGCGAAGAGACCAGCAGAATCTCTACAAGTAGTTATTTCAATGAGCGACAGAGGTCTCTGATGCTGGTGGACTGCCCTCCCATCAGCTGCAGGTAGTGAGAATAACAAACATAATAAATACATACATTGGTTACGAATTAGCAGGCCTAAGAGACTCCAAGCACTTTCTCCGTCCGTTAAATAATTATTCTTGTGTTTGGGCCCGAATTCGGTAACTTTTTGTTAGCAACCTTGTTTGTCACTAGATTTTATAGGCTTTCCGTTTATTTTGTTGGTCCTTGGGAAAATCATATTTCAATGGCAACGTGGTCATGGGCGGTGATGGACACGATGAGGAGTTCGCAAATCAAGGTAATTATTACGTCTCGACATTTGGTGATTTACAGAAAGGTAATGGTGGTTTCAGTCGATAAAATGGCAGTATTTTGATGATTGATCGTGTGTGAATTAAGTTCTGTTTTTGGTCGGGCTAAGTTTATAACAATAGAGACATAATGTGATCCTGTATAGGTTAACTGATCGTAAGCTCTTCAATATTTGAGAAGTAATGATGGATGTGATGTGTGTTGCTCGTAATCCAGCCATCGGCTAGAAGTTGAGAAAATCTGTCCGCGTATGAATGAGAAATTATTATATATATTGAAAATGTGTTAACACATACCAGTAGCCTTTTTCTATTGGTATTAATGCTGTACATTATATTTAGGAGAAGGATGAACATCCTCTTTATTCTCTACATGTAGCCTACATTCTCATCATTTCTCAAACTTTTGTTTCACTTGTTGTTCATGATGAATATTCTGTCACTTTATTGCAGAATTACCATGCTGGCAAGAAGGTCGGGTACCGGCACTGCTCTGAATTGTGATGGCGACATCTAACAAGAATAGGCACCTGTGTAGATTTCCCTTGGATTACCGTATGGTAGTAGTTTTATTCAAATCCTTTGTATAAACCTGGTACAGTAATGTCCATTTTAGTCACCTTTATCTGTGACGTAGATTTGTGTCTGTTCATCCCTGTTGTAAGGCTATTATCTGTCAGTTAGGTAGTTATTGAGGTTTTAAGGGGCAGAACTACGAGGTCATCTGCCCCTATCAGTAGATAGCATAAGCTTCACCCAGATGTTTTCCATGAAGAAGTTTTGTTTCCGGTTTGACAAATCTTGATCATTATGTCTATGTTGACACCTTGAAGGAATTATACATGTAATTTCAAGGTTCCACGGTTAACATAGAACAAAAAAAATAGGCCTGTGACTGTTTGGAGTGTGATAAGTTATAAGCAGGGCCCGGATGATCATGTACTTAACTCCCTCCTCCCAAATGCCTTGCTGTTTGGTGGGGTGTAATATCTGGACTTGTAGCGATGAATTCATAGGCTTTCTATTATTACGAAGTGCCTCTGGTGCATTGTCCCTTCAGAGGTAGAAAAGTCTTAATTGGAGCAACTGTGAATGTGGATGCCATTGCTATTGTAACCCGGATACCAATTGCCAGATCAGGTATACTGTACTGCCACTTGTCGCACATCAACTATACACAGTGACTGACCATATACATAACTTCTTTTGTGCCTCATTGTGTAGTGGCTAGTACTCTTGGCTGTCACCGCGGAGGCCCGGGTTCGATTCCCAGCTCTGTCAAGAAGTTTCATTCTGGCATGAGGGTTGCTCAAAAACTGAGAAGAGGCGAGTTCCAATCCCACCTCAGCCATCCTGGAGTGGCTTCCTGTGGTTTCCCCACTTCTATTCCAGGTGAATGCTTAATTAAGACCACAGCCGCCTCCTTCCTAATCCTCATCTCAGTTACAACTACACACACTAATACAGCCTTCACAATAACACCGGTTATCAGACACACACCTAAGTACACGGGGCCACATGACCACAATGTCGCAAAGCCCCGAAATGAATCAACAACACAATATAATTTCTTTGGGTGGCTTCAACACTGCAGCCCCCTGTGGGTGGGGGTTCAGACTACACTCAAGGTATCCTCTGCCTATCGTACGAGGCGACTAAAAGGAGCAACCTTGGCTATTCTTTCAGGCTTCCTATTTGTCTTATGAATTGACCCCCCCCCCCCACCAAGGGTGGGAGGGATGGAATACACCCACAGGCAGAGTTGGACGGTTGGCACACGAGCTGTGAAAGTACGGTATTCTGGAAATATATATAATCTGGTGTAACAGTATGTTAATTTTGTAGTAATTTCTAAAGGAGATACATTTTTATTTACATTGAACTTTGTCAGTAGGCTACATGTGTGTGTGTACTGTATATAGTTTAATGTAAAGTTATTTACATATTTAGTAGCTACAATCATGTAAGTGCAGTGCTAGGCCATGGCGCCTATCTTTCTGGCGACTGTTTTTGTTTTTTTTCCGTCAGGTTTACCATTTTCAACATCCCCCAATGGCCTGGACGGTACCTCGCTTCATTCCAACTTATAACTTTTTACCAGCCCTTCTTGGGCGACTGATTTAAAACTTCCCAAAATCATCCTCCTATTTTTGATCGGAAGTACTTCATCATATACCACACAATTGAAATGGCAGGGTCTTGGAGTGTTGGACACACATTTGGTCAACCTAACTGGTAAAAAGTTACAACAATAGCACCTCAACGTGGGGAAAGAGTAGGGAAACCTAGCAGGTATCATTAGGGCACATATGCACACAGCCGATAGACACCTTAGGAGTATTAGGGTTCACAGTAATTTGTTTTGTTTTAAGGGGTATGTCCACATCAGACAATTTAGAATTAAGGTCAAGGGTTGTGTGTAAATCAAACAGTAAAATGTCAGGTAATCAGGAAACTGGGGGAAGTGGCAGTGAGGAAGATGTTGAAAAGACAGTGGGAACATATGTTACCATTGTTACTACTGAGTCGCAGCTGATCGCTGAAGGTAGTAACTTAAATGTAAATGGGGGGGGGGGGGGTTATGAACGATAGTTTGATCCAAATGCTACTGAGTGAAATAAAAGAGATTAAGAAGCAAGGAGAATCTATGAGTAAGGAAATTAAGGAGCAGGTAGGCTCTGTAAATGAGAAGGTAGAGTCAGTGACCAAACAGATAGTAGAAGTGAAGGAATTTGTAAGTAAGGAAATTCAGGAGAGCAACAGGGCCACGAACACAAGGATAGAGAGTCTCAGCAAAGAAATACGGGACCATAAGTCTGTCCTTAATAGTAGAATGGAGAGTATGAACCTGGAATTAAGTGGGAAAATTAGCAAACAGGGAGAGGAAATCAGGGCAGAAATGCAGGGGAATCAGGCTGGGATCACAAGTAGGCTAGAAGGAATGGAAGGCCATCAGAACCAGCAAGATGTGGAAATAACGAAAATTAAGTCAGAGATAGCTAGTTCAAGGGCAGAAGTACAGAATGTAACGGGAAAGTGTGATGAGATATGCAACACTGTAAGTGGGAATAAGAGGGAATATTTAGATAGAGTAGGTGCCGTTGAAAATAAGTTGGGAGAGATTGAGGGTCTGAGAGGGAAGCAGGTGGCATTGACCGAGAAAAACGAAAAGCTGCAGGAAGAGCTGATAAAGGTCAGGAGAGAGTTGAAAGAGCGACCGATGAGTCAAAGGGTTGTGATGCCATCTAGTTTGCTACTCAGGGACCCTGGTCTGCCACAATTTAACTCAAGGCAGTTCAACCCTATGGAGTTTTTAAAAACCATTGAGAAGAAATTCAGCAAGGATCTAGAAGACGGGGTTGTCGAATGGGAAACAGTGTTGGAGATCTTGTCTAACTCATTTCAAGGGGATGTGAAAGCATGGTTCCAAATATACAGGCCTAACATGAATAGTTTAAGGGAATTCAGGGATAAATTCAAAGCTAAGTTCTGGGGGGAGGGGGTACAGTCCAGGGAAAGGGAAAAATTAACTTTTGGGAAATATAAGGAGAGAGAAGGGGTATCCCTGACAGAATATTTTTTGGCACATGTACTTATTTGGAAGAATTTGGATGGGCTGACCTCTGACAGTGATGTGGTTAGGGTCATGTTGAAGCACTTCCCACCTAGAATTCAGGAGGCAGCTTGTATGCAGAAGGTAAGGACGGTAGAAGAGTTGGAAGAGCTTCTTACGAGCTTTGACGTTTTAGGCAAGCAGCACATGGAGAGGCCAGAGGTCAAACAGGAATTTAGGGGCAATAGGGGGAATAATCAGGAGTTTAATAGGGGTAGATTTAATCAGGAGCAAAGAGATTATCAGCAGAGGCAGGAAAACTATCAGAGAGGTGGGGGGCGTCAGGATAATTCACAGCGACAGGAAGGTAACTATCAGAGAGGTGGGGGGCGTCAGGAAGGTGGTAACGAAAGAGTACAGGTGAACCAGAGGAGACAAGAACAAGGTGGTCAAGGAGCTTTAAACTCCGAACGGGCTGTGCAGGGAGGTCAGTCAGGCAGTCCGTAAGAAATTAAGTCAAGCAGTGTGTTATTGTGGGTGAGGAGGATTTTATGCCTATGAGTCGGGAGGATCTGCTAGCTGACCAGCAGGAGTTCTCATGTATCGGGGAGAAGGAGGCTTTTATGTCAACTGTTGAGTTGAGCATACTAGGTAAGAGAGTGCAGGCATTGGTGGATTCGGGGAGTGAGAGAAGTGTCATCAGTAAGGGATTTTATGATACTTTAATCAAGGACGGTGGTAAGTTGGAAGAAATTCCAGTTAAGTCGACATATGTGGTAACTGCTGTTGGTAATAAATCCCAAAGAGTGGGAAAGCAGGTATTGTTGCCCATGAGGTTTGGTAATGAAGTTGACCACAAGACTTGCTTGGTAATTCCTAACCTAATTTATGAAATGATTTTGGGGATAGACTGGCTTAACGAGCATAGTGCTGTTATTGATTTTGACCGGGGTGTCATCAACTTTGTGAGGGGGAATATAAGCCAGGAGATGAGAATGAAATGCAAGAGTGTAGATAAGACAGTAAAGGCATGTGTTACTGAGGTCACTGTAGGGGATATGGCAGAAGGTAAGGCTGACGATGAGGAGGAAGTTGTGGATTTATGTCACATTGCTGTGGAGGGTGATAAGTGTGATCAACTCCAGCAGGCTGTGGATAAGAGTGGTTTAAGTGTTGAGGAGAGGGATAAGTTGTTAGAGGTTTTAGAGCTAAACCAAGAAGTTTTCAGTGACAAGCCAGGGCTAACACATGTCTATACGCATCAGTTCGAAATTGTAGATCATTCTCCATTTTCAGGACCCAAGTACCCGATACCTCACAAATTTGCTGATGCTGTGGAGAAAGAAATAGGCATTATGCTGAATCAGGGTATTATTGAGCCTTCAACTAGTGCATATCTGAATCCCTTAGTTGTGGTTGGGAAGAGTGATGGCTCGGTCAGGTTGTGTATTGATGCCAGGCAGCTCAATTGTAGGATATCTGGGGACCAACAGAGGCCAGAATGTGTTGAGGAACTGGTTCAGAAATTCAATGGTAAGCAATGGTTTTCCACTATGGATCTGAGTGCATCATTTTGGCAGGTACCGTTGAGAGAACATGACAGGAAGTTGACTGCGTTTAGCTTTAAGAGTGGTTTGTACCAATTCAGGGTCGTTCCTTTCGGAACAAAGACCAGCAGTTCAGCGTTGATTAGGGCCTTAAATCTAGTGTTAGGGAGGGACACACACGAGTTTGTGACAATGTACATAGATGATTTAATTGTTGCATCTTACACATTAAAGGAACACCTGAATCACTTAGACATTGTTTTGGGGAAATTAAGGGACGGGGGATTTACAATTAAACTTAAGAAGTCTCTGTTTTGCACAACATCAATCACATTTTTAGGGCATACTATCACAACACAAGGGGTGTCTCCCGAACAGTCACGATTAGACAAGATTCACAACACTGCTACACCACGTAACGCCAAACAATTGAGGTCAATATTAGGGGTTTTCAATTATTTTCGTAGATTCGTAGTTAAATATTCCTGTCTTGTAGAACCGTTTAGGGAATTGCTGAAGCAGGGTACTAAGTGGGTATGGACCCAGGTGCACGATGAGGCTTTTAAGGAGTTGAAGAGAGGCTTTGTAGAGACTGTCATGCTTAGGTATCCTCGTCTGGATTGTCCCTACATTTTGATGACTGATGCGAGCATGCAAGGCATCTCAGGCATTTTGTGTCAGGAGGATAGTGAGGGCAATCTAGGGATTGTCTCATTAGCAAGCAGAGGGCTAAGCATGGCGGAGAAGAGATATACAATTACTGAAATAGAGATGTTAGCAATCGTATACTCTCTAGGGAAGTTTAGGAGTTATGTGTTGGGCAGTAAGTTGCAGATACTGACTGACCATCATGCATTACTTTTTATTGGATCCTGCAAGCTCACTTCGAACAGGATGTCAAGGTGGATATTGGCTATAAGTGAATATAACTTTGAGGTAAGGCAGATTAAGGGTACTGAGAACATTGTGGCTGACTTCATGAGTAGAAACATTGGGGGTGATGAGGGTCATCAGGTACTGGAGGTACAGGAAGGTGTTGTTATCTGCGTAACCAAGGTAAGCGAGTGTGATTATGAGATACGCTGCTTAAGGAATCTGCTTGTAGAGCAGGAGAAGGATGAGGTCTTAGGTGATATCTTGACTCAGTTGAGAGGTATGGATGTGGATAGTAGAATTAAGGTTGGAAAGTATTGGTACAAGTTGGAGTGTGGTTTCTTGGCTAGGCTGTGCCATGAAGGTGCCTGGAGAGTGTGTGTGCCAAGCTCATTGCAGGTAACGATGATTTGGTATCATCACAAGGCTTTAGGGCATTTTGGATCAAGCAAGGTTCTTTTTGCTGTTCAGCAGCATTTCATTTGGAAGAACATGGGAAGGCAGATTAGGAAAGTTCTGGCAAGTTGTGACTCGTGTCAACGGTGTAAATGCCCAACGAGGTTTCTTGAGGGACCTCGGCAAATGGTGATCACAGAAAAACCAAGGGATTTACTCTGTGTCGATCTGTATGGTCCATTGGTTAAAGCTCAGTTTGGATATCAGTATATCTTCGTGGTTGTTGACGCATTCAGTAAACTCGTCAAACTGTATCCCCTGAGAAAAGCGACCGGGAAGGGTTGTGTCCTACAGATCACTGATAAGTATGTACCTGAGTTTGGGGTGCCTCTCAGGATACTATCAGACCACGGTAGTCAATTCACCTCAAAGATCTGGAAAACCAAGTTGAGTGAATTGGGTATCAAGCACATATTCTCATCTATTCGATATCCTCAAGGGAATTTGTCCGAACGAGTTGTGAGAGAATTAGGGAGAGTATTTCGCACCTATGTGAGCAATCGCCACAATGCGTGGTTCTCCAAGTTAGGAGATATTGAACGATGGTTCAATAGTACGTTCCATGAGAGTGTAAAATGCACTCCCTATGAAATTCAGTATGGTAGGAAGCCTACCAATGAGCTTGCTAGAATGCTAGGTTTGGTCACGGGAGAGGAGATTGGGAAGGATGTTTGTATCCAGCTGGCTAGGGACAACTTAATCAAGGCAGGGAATAAGCGTAGGCGCCAGCAGAAGCGGGTAAAGTTTGATTCTTTTGAAGTAGGCGATCAGGTGCTTCTGAGGGTTCCATATCCGTCTTCAGCTGTAGATAAGGAGATAGGGAAGTTTTTTCATCTATTTCAGGGGCCTTTTAAGGTGGTTAAACGTATTGGTGAGTGTGCCTATAGTTTAACGGACCAGGATGGTAAGTCTGTCAGTACACATAATATTAGGAATCTCCGTAGATATCACTCTGTAAAATAATATGGCATGGACTCTTAGAGAATCAGTCAACATAACGTGATGGCATGACAAAACTCAAGAGATGTGACGAAGAATGCTAACCAGCAAAGTGGCATCGAGTGTTAGATGGATAGATGGTATGATAAGGCCTGTGCAGGCAAATACCATGGCTTGTGAAGCGATAGGGTCTCATGATGAGACGAAGAAAATGAAGTGGTAGACCTAAGACACTTGAGAGAAATCAGTGAGGCTAGGAAATGGACACAATAAGACATTCGAGAGAGTGAGAATGTGTGAAAATTTGACAAGTGTGTATGTATATATGTCTTCCAGGGTTTATTTATGTAATAGTGTAATTCTTTGTGTTTTCAGTGCGTTGCTTGTTTGAGTGTTTGTGATCCACACTTGTTTCACCCGTGTGAATCACATGGGGGCGTATTAGAGCACGAGACTCTTAATCTCGGGGTCGTGGGTTCGTGCCCCACGTTGGGCGCCATTGTTGTAACTTTTTACCAGCCCTTCTTGGGCGACTGATTTAAAACTTCCCAAAATCATCCTCCTATTTTTGATCGGAAGTACTTCATCATATACCACACAATTGAAATGGCAGGGTCGTGGAGTGTTGGACACACATTTGGTCAACCTAACTGGTATCATTTGGGCGTTCAACTATTAGGTGTAATTCCCTATAAAGAAAACTAATTATAACCTTCAAAATATGTGTATTAATATCAACTTTAAACATATGGCGGGGACTCTCGTCGAACAGACTATGGTTTACTATCTTCTCTCCTCGGCAATGACGAAAACATGTGACCCAAAATGAATGTTGGAATATAAAGATGTTTGTTACTCACTCATCGACGATCTAGCAGATAATCTACGAGACATGCTCGATAGATCAGTTCTCCCCAGCATTTCTAAGATTTTCCACACGTGGTTTGAGGTTAGAGATGTTTACTGGTTTACATAGCCACATCTCTGCGAGAGAAATGAATGTGCTTCCGTACCCAACTTGAATTGTGCTAACAGAGATAACATCGTTGTGATATGTAGCCGTTTCGAGTACATTCACAAGCCATGCTTTCAACAAAACTGTTTCTCCAAATAGGCCTACGCCAAATTACGAGAACGCGACCTTTCCAATCAGACGCTACAATAGAAGTGAAGCCCCGCTATACACGAAAATCCCACCTCTCATCTTGTAAACACATGTTTTCGTCTTTCTCCGCCAGGGTCATGATACCCTCCAACCCATACAAAATACACCAATAATCTCGAACCCATGTATATTTCTTACAACTCGTGGCGCGAAACTCTTCTCTGACGTCAGAACCTTACACAATTTACACAAAGCTTTCTTCAAGACAAGGGAAGTTATTCTCGGCCCAATCTAAATTTGGCCTAGAGTTTCCTGCTGTTGCAACATCTTGTAGCTTACCTACACAATCCGCTGTCTTGTATACTGACATCTCCCATACAAATTAAATGAAATATTCCTGACTGAGTCCCCGAGATACACAAGATATATATACACTAAATAAAATGAAATTCTACAACCTAAATGATGATGATGAACAAGAAAAGAAATGGTATGAACAAATTACCCTAACCTGACTTCTCTTGCAGTCAACCAAATAAGGGTTTGGGAACATTGTGACCGGAACAGTCACAAACTGCTTGGTCATATTCATTTATTTCATCCTTTTATCAGCTCCTTGTGATGTTGCCATCTGTTCCGACATCCAGCTGTACACATTGGCTAGCTGGAACCGCATCGACTTAAATTAATGCAATATTTCAATGGTGGTGTTGTATTGGATGGTGGTTCATTGAAATCTTGTTTCAATTTTTATAGCAATTCTTTGTATCTCATCTCAGATCCCTCTGAAAGAATACTAATTAGGTGTAGGTATGCCGGCAGCTAAAGCGCAGCGTTCAGCCATGGGCCCAAGCTCTCTTCTGACTCGGTGGACGTGGGTCCGAACCCCACCGTCGCCATCCTTGAAATGGTTTTCCGTGGTTTCCCATTTTCAACTCTAGGCAAATGCTGGGACGGTTCCTTCTTACTGGCCACGGCCGCTTCCTTCCACATCCTTGCCCAGTTTCATTAATTCATCTCTCATTCCGGTGCGCAGGTCGCCCACTGGCCGCTCAGGAGCCAACACGACAAAAAAGATGACAGGTATACGTGCACATGTTTTGAACTTCACCAGTCCTTCATCAACAAAGCAACAGTGTCATCATTGCCTCACTTGAAAACGATAGATTTTAGCATTTAATGTGCACATTTCAAAACACACATGTTGTGAGATAATCGGTGAGGTTAAAGGCCAATGTAAATTTAATTTAAAGGGCATAGAATATTTTCAAGAATATTGACAACTTGTCTGTAGGACACACTCTTTCCTCTCTCTCTTTTAATTCAATGGGCACAATATTCCTGTGATGCAGATTCTTTTTCTGTGTATTTAACAGTAATATGATGTGGCTCCGTACATTTGGCCTGCAGGGGTCCTTTTAACATGCCCGAAACAGGAGGTTTTAATTGCCATTAAACTGAGGGGGGGGGGGGAGTATTGAATGTAATTGGTAATGTGTTGCACCATTACGTTCAACCACATCTTCCAAATGTCCCCTCCCTCTTATTCCTTGCAAGAAATGCTGCGTTATCTGGCATTGTGTTGCTTTACAGGCTGAAAATTCATGATCACCAAAAATAATCCTCTTTGCGTTCACAGCTTCTTCAGCCTGAGGATTGATCGGAGCTAGCCAAGAGGTTTTCCTGCGTTGGAGTGTACTTGGCTGAGGGTGATCAGTTGTTTTCCACCGTCCTGCAGCGTAGCCGATGATCTGAGTGCAGCCCGTCATGGTCTTCTTCAATCCTGTCTCCAGTCGACTAAGCCATTGACGTTCACACATCAGAAGTTATGACTCACATGTGAAAGAATGTACAATGTGTACCATGACTGAACATACATTAATAAAACAAGTGAAACTGCCTGGAAAATCAGCTTTCTCATTTCTTTGACAATCCTCTACCCTGTCTATAGTTTTTCTGTAGATAGAGTTGAAAATCATTTAACCGTTGAGGGCAATTAAATTGCAATGAAATGACATTTCTTGGGCATATTCAATTTATTTAGAGAATAAGGTATATGAGACATGACATCAGTCATAGTGGCGTACTGGGTCGGAATATGGGTACTGTCATTTTGAGGTTATAGTGCTGTGCTCTTATATGTATATGAGCTTGGAAATATTCATCTCTTCAAAAGTTTTCTAAACTGTCCCTTGAGAAAAAGCAACTCTGGAAACAAGCCACAGAACAGGTTTATGCCTCGCCGAGTTAGCCAGTTAACCGAGCCGACCAATGAGAAAATTAGTAGTCACGTGGGAGAATTGGCACTAGACTGCACAATTCTTAGCAGAAAGGAACTATGTTGCACGGAGATAATCGAGGACTCCCGAGGCGAGCCGATTCCCGCACGCGCTGTAAGTGGGTCTCGAGCATGGTAGGGGAAGACTCGAGCAATACGCGTGTCGCACAGCCAATGAGAAGCGACCTTACTTAGATAAGAGAAAACAATGTAATGAGCATAGCTTATTACTAGCATGATTTTAACACATCGTAATATCATGGAAGATCTTAAATAATAAATAAGAAATATTAATTCACAATGCGGCTAATTATATGTTTAATTAAGGATTATTACTATCATCGATAATAAGCAACCAATCTGATCCATGTTCTGAAAAGGACGCTTACTTGAGCATTGACGAGGGCGATGAGAGAGAAGAATCGAGGCTCTTAATACTTACAACTTCATGAGAGAAGGACGTCTCAACGAAATACTCAACAATATAACAAAGCTTATAGAGATTAAGATATTTCTGATAAGCAAACAAAGGCACTTAGTTTGTGCAAATATATATCAAGTCGACATACAACGATATTTAGAAGTTTATTGAAATTAATCTACATTTTTAACCATGTCGAAATTACTGAAGTTGAGGGAGGAATATACGACTGAATCTACAGGAGTTATAATGACCAACTAAGAATTTAATGGGAACAGAACTATGACGACAACGAGAGTATTCAAAATGACATAACATCAATCTCGTGGGGGAGATTAACATCTCGTCGCTCCCATGTAAAATATTCTACATCTAGAATGTCATTTCACCAACTAAAATTACGAATACATATATCAGAACTTTGGCGAAAGATGACAGAAGAATTCACGAACGAGGGCAGCTAGGGTCGATCCCAGTGCCATCATGCGAGGAAGGGTATCCCATCTCACACAAGAAGATTCACCAGCAGAAAGGACGGCAACACGAGGATGATGGAGTTCAAATTCCGTACCTGACTGCATGGGGACTTCTGTAGGAGACCGTAGAAGGACCAACGATATATCCCATCTTGTAGAGTATTGTAGAAACTTTAGAGAATATCCGACAACTGTTTATTAATGCCATTTTTCTACGTTAACACAATATTGTTATAGTTTTTAATGTTAAATTTTCATAACTGCGTCATGCGGATGTTTATTCACAATTTTCCTCGATTTGACTATTTAGAACTTTTATTTGAATTTTTGGAATTTTGCGACTTTCGAAATTTGAATGAGGAGAATTTACAGTTCAGTTCAGAATATTTTTATGGTCAAGTTTAAATGTGTTTAGATCACATTTTGTCAGTTTTTGAATTGTATGATATCGTTCTTTGACAACGATGATAATAATGGAAATTTATTCCAAGAATGTTATACAGAGTTATATTTTAGAGAATGCGATTTTTGAAGATCTTTTGTAGAGATCCATGTAAAGTCACGATCTGATAACTTATAGACAGATTTGGTTATTCATAATTGGTGACTAACAAACATAAAGTATAAAAGTTTATGAGAAATATATTAAAGAAAAATTTGTAAAAGAATATAATGTGAAGTTAGTAAATACGAATTACAGCGTATTATTGAAGTAATAAGATTTTGAAGAAAGAATTGAAAGGAAGCTTTATGGAAATGTGAGTGATATATAAAAGAAATAATATTGATATTAGAAGAATGGTATATTATCGAATTACCTGTTAAATTAATTCATCGATAGAACCAATAATTTTTATTACATATTTTAATTAAGGATGCTGAGACTACGAAAATAATTCGTTAACGAGAAGTTAGTTCAGAATAATATGTTTTTGGAGGAAACAGCGAAGCATCTCTAAGAGAGAGAGATTAATTTATTCCCGTAGCAGACGGAGGTATTTGTTGTATGACAATGAGCATTGTGAAGCCTTTGGTCAATTGTTGAAGGAATGTTTGTAGTGACAGACTTGCGCATATTTTGATGTTGAAATAAGATGTTTTATGAAGAAGCAGTATTGTTGGTGTTTATTAATATTGGAAGTTATTGCAATAGTCTAATAGAGTTGAAACTCCTTGAAAGTATTAGGACAGCGAATCCTAGATGAAGTTGAATCTGAAAGAAATTAGAGGATCAATGGATCTATGTTGAAACTGAGAGTAAATTGATCTCTATTTAAATGGTTCTTAATCAGATATTGAATATACGGTAATTATTCAACGAATTGGAAGATTATATTTTTATTAAGTATTTTTATTTTGATGACAGACCAGCAGTAGCGGATCCAGGCCTTGCGGGGCCCTGGGCGATATGATAAGGTGGGGCCCAGAAATATAGGAAAAAATCAAATCAAATGGAAAATAGTTTTGTAATAATAATTAAAAAAAGAATAGTTACAAGTAGGGGGGCTGTACCGGTTCTAACGAGTAGCCTACTTTCCTGGTGACGTCACAAGATGGCGGCCAAGATGGCGGCCATGGCGTCACACAAGATGGCGGCCATAATGTCACAAGATGGCGGCCATGACGTCACAAAATGGCGGCCATGACGTCACTAACCGACTAGGTGAGTTAGAAAGTTCCAGAAAAGTTGACCCATAGCCTACTTTCCTGGTGACGTCACAATGAGGGGTGATCGAAAAGTTCCAAAATGTTGATACATAGCCTACTTTCCCGGCGACGTCACAACGAGGGGTGATCAAAAAATTCCAAAATGTTAACCCATAGCCTACTTTCCTGGTGACGTCACATACTAACCCGCCATACATTCAGGGGCAAAGCCGATATCCCCCGAACGCAAGGTCGGCTTTTGACGAATGAGGTGTCGTTGAACTCGGGCTGACACCCCCTTTCCAAAATTCCAAAATGTTGAACCATAGCCTACTTTCCTGATGACGTCACATACTAACCCGCCATACATTCAGGGGCAAAGCCGATATCCCCCGAACGCATGGTCGGATTTTGACGAATGAGGTGTCGTTGAACTCGGGCTGACACCCCCTTTCCAAATTTCCAAAATGTTGGCCCATAACCTACTTTCCTGGTGACGTCACATACTAACCTGCCATACATTCAGGGGCAAAGCCGATATCCCCAGAACGCATGGTCGAATTTTGACGAATGAGGTATCGTTGAACTCGGGCTAATCGCCCCCTTTCCAAAATTCCAAAATCTTGACCCATAACCTACGTTCCTGGTGACGTCACATACTAACCCTCCGTATATTCAGGTGCAAAGCCGATATCTCCCGAACGCATGGTCAGATTTTGACGAATGAGGTGTAGTTGAACTCGGGTTGACACCCCCTTTCTAGTAGCCAACCTATTTCCACCCCAGAATAAAACGTACCCCTACTAGGGGTGAAATTATAATTGTTTAGAAAATCTCGCTTTACAAGTGCAACATGTGTGAGTTTGAATGCTAGTATGAAATATAAACGTTGTTCCACATATGACTAATGAAAATTCCATGATCAGATGACGCGGGTTAATATAAGACAAACAGAACTTGGTTATATGTTTGTTGAAGCGAGTAGATAAAACAGACTTGCTTGGGTGAAGACTAGCAGGATGAGGATGTTATTGAGCTTATTCCAATGCGCTGACCTGACCTGACTTGACTTGAAAACAGGGCGTGTATGGTGGTGGCTTATGTGGATGACTATGTGGATGGTTTATGGTGGTGGCTTATGTGGATGGCTATGTGGAAGGCTTATGGTGGTGGCTTATGATGGCTTATGTGGATGGCTATGTGGGTGGCTTATGGTGGCTTATGTGGATAGCTATGTGGGTGGCTTATATTGGCGGCTTATGTTGATGACTTTTGTTGGTGGCTTATGTTGGTGACATAGGTTGGTGACTTATTTTTTGGTGGTTTATGTTAATACCCTATTTGTAATGACTTATTTTAGTGGCTTAGGTTAATGTCATAGGTTTGTGGATGCAAAGGTAGGTGCAAAAGTGGGTGCAAAAGTGGGTGCAAACGTGGGTGCAAACGTGGGTGCAAAAGTGAGTGCAAAAGTGGGTGCAAAAGTGAGTGCAAAAGTGGGTGCAAAAGTGGCTGCTCAGCCACATGTCTTAAACCAGGATGACTACGGCGATAAGAGAGGGTATGGTATACTAGCTATGGAATTATTCATTAAGTCATTGAATATTAACCCTTGAAAAAATATACCTACCTTGATACTCCTTTTGTGGTCCCAGCATTCAGTTTGATGATTGTTTGAGAGGTAGGAGAGACATGCAGGTGGGAAATAATGATATAGCTTATCATAACAGTGATGTATTATTAAGACGTGTTGTTAATTATTAGTGGAATGAACGGTCAACGACTTTTATCTACCTATAAACTGCAGGATTAAGACAACGACCAAAATGTGTATCATCACTGCTATGATAAAAAAAAAATAGAAAACAAGCATTTACATTGTTTTTGTTTGTTTATTCAACACGTATCATACATCGATGATTGTTTTTCCTTCATAAATCAAATATACAGGTTAACTACTTGTATTGATATTGAACCGGCTAAGCACAGGTTCAAGTGATATTTTTCATTGCAACATATTTTGATGTATCATCTTAGAAAGCACTCACCGTAAAGCCATGCTCTCGCCACATGCCAACATTCTTTGGAGTTATAGATGGTTGATCTTTTGACTATGGAGAAAACCATTATGATATAATCTGAGTCTTTATTATAACACTTCTACTTTCTACGAAGCTCATATATTTCCATGTTGTAATTCTGTATCATCGAAACATTCTTCAGAATGTTATTTCTACTTTTGGTAAGGTATTAACGTCTCAGATACGCGAACCGGAACCAATCAGTCGCTGCACGACTAGTGTATTTGTAAGTTCTAGCAGCGAAGGACTGAACTCTTCGCAAATGTGTATGGTTGTCCATCCAAATTGGATATGTATTTGAAGTCCGTCTCAAAGACGAGGA
Source organism: Meconema thalassinum (assembly GCA_946902985.2). Lineage (NCBI taxonomy): Eukaryota > Metazoa > Arthropoda > Insecta > Orthoptera > Tettigoniidae > Meconema > Meconema thalassinum. The sequence continues at coordinate 1,463,857,216 of OX336389.2, read as the reverse complement.
AATAGTCCGCCTGGAAAGCGAGGAACGTAATATTTGTGCATCGCACACTATTTTGCAACGAACAGTATATTATTCAAGTGAATATTAAAGCCGGAGAAGGCTTGTGCTACGTTATTAGCGAATTTATTGAAAAGTGATTAAAATTGTGCATCGTGGAACACCACGTGTTGTGGGAAATTCAACTTCGTCAAATGGCCATAAAATATGTTAATTACTGTGATTCTATAATCAACCAAGTGAATTATTTTAACACTCACTGTTACGAATATTGCTGTAAACGCAAGAGCGATTAATTTCTGTAACGTACAACTTCGATGATATGTGATTTGTGGACCATTAGAATCTGTGATTGTGAAGCAGATAAAGTGCATGGCCAATTTTACAATCATCTGCGCTAGGTAGATTCAGTGAGATTGCCACCGTATTAAAGCTAGCTTCAGTGAAAATGTGCTACGCCCATATTCTGAATTTTCCAGTGATTATTTGCTACTCAAACATGTCACACTTCTATAACCACGTGTACGACGATTTTCATTACACATCATCTGTGGAGATGAGCATATACATCTCATGATGTGAGGGAGAGTTCCGGAGAACTTCAGCAAATGACGGAAGAACCATGACTACAGCACCAGCTAAGCCAAGGAACATGACGACCGACACAATGGAGAGGAATCTGGTCATATCGCGACGACAACGCCGAGGACGAGTTAAGGCCATGGTAAAGGATCGAGCCAATGTGGAGGCCCAAATTGGACAACCCTTGTCCGGAGGCCAAAGCCTAATTATATCCCACAAGTCGTTGGAACGACTGGGATGTAGGCATCCTTTCTTGTGAAACCGATTAATCTATTTCTTGTGAGATTCTTTTGTGGTGTAGTTTATTGTAGTTAATAGTAGTTAATTGTAGAAGCAACCGAACTTCTTGAAAAGCCATAGGTAGTGTTTGTAATGTTAGAAATAATCTTTGTAGTTCACTTTCAGTTATTAGTTAGTCACCTTTGTGATTGAATCCTTTCGGTCACGGTGCATTCTGATGGACATCGCTAAGATGTTAGTTCTACCCCTGCTAAGCGTGACGGTAGTCTTTGGTACTACGTTTTGTTCAACCCTAGGTGGGTGATTTAGTGGATAGTTGTTTGGCATGACGACTCGACGTCATGGCCAGTGTTATTTCATAACACCCCTTTTTAAGTTAATGTCTGTCACGCCACTGATTTAGTTAGAACAGTTCGTATCGTTAGGTAGTCAACTGAAACTACCAGTTTTGTAAAATAATGTCATATTTCATTTTGATGTGCTATGAAGCCGCCCTGTTCAAGAACAGAGCACATTCAGGGAGTTATATTTGTATGCAATCTACCATCGAACCCTGTAATTGCAACCGTATCATTGGCAAAATTAGCAATTGTAAGATTTGCGCCTTTATAATGTTAATCTTGTGTCAGGTGTTTCGACACACAGATATTATTTGGTTATTGTAAGAAAAGCAGTTATGAAATGACTTATCTGCAGATTTCAAAGACGTTCAAAATAAGTGGTATTTCTGTATTTTACTTTTCTTTGACTTAATGAACATGCCACGTCTTTGTGCATAGTTTTGAGGCGTGATTATAAGCTTATGCTTATACTATTTGTGTATTATATTTGGGACCTGATAACAAGGCCAGTTTTCTGATAGACGTTTTAGGAGAAAGCTGCCTGCCTTCAGTGTTGTTTCATTTTAAACCGTCCAAGTAGATGACTGTAGTTTGGGAGCGAGACTCCAGAGTCATGGACCGGTTAGACGAGTTCCCAGTATGCCACGAGAGCAACACTCATTCAGCGAGACACATGTATCAGACTCTTTGACAATGCTTATAGCATTATTTACCGTTAGATATTGTGTTTCATAAGTAGGTCAATGTCCAGGCCACCATTTTTTAGAAATCACATGTTTTGCTACATTGATCTGATTGGCAAATGCCATATTTTTGCATCGCTATTGAAGCGAATACCTTACAACTCTATTTGAGAGTGATTACACTTTATGTCAAGGGTTATTTGTTGAGATTAAGAGGCTATAAGAGGCGCCTGTGTTAGAGGCTATTCATATATGTCCAGACTTTGTTTCTGTGGACTAGGAATTTTAAGAGAGGTGACTGAGGTGCATTCCAGGCCTACCCAATGGTAAATTAAGTGATCCGAGAGCCACTAATAACCTGTGTTATTGTTATGTCCGAGCGTGGAGAGCTCGATGATGGTATTTTATAGCAGAGATTGATCTCGCACGAGACTACTACTGCTGATCCCAGGGTATTCATGATCGTCAGCCTATTCGCCATAAACCAACGATAATTTAAACCGACAGTCTAATAATCAAGCGCATAATTATTATAAACTGATGATAACTAATTGTTTATTGCTTTTAACCTTGATTTACTTGCATTTTGGACCTGCTGGCCGACACGTGCTTTTGTGTACGCTTCTTTATGGAAGTAATCTAGGACAGATGACACTAATTTTTATCGACGGAGTGCTTGCTTAACCTATAGTTAGTAGCTGGTAGAACTCGAGCCTCATGCGACGTTAGACGTAGTTTTCACTACGCATTCGCCACCGTAAATGGCATGCACTTAGATGACACTGGTTTACCAAGAGTAACCCAGGGCGAAGGCAGGAATAATATTGATTGTGGTCTTGTTGTTATTTATTGTACTGTATATAATCCCCATGTTTACCTTACTTAGATTGTAAGAGGGCATTTAATTTTTTTTTGACGTCTTGTCATGAAGATTTGTATTAATAGTTTTGCTTTACGGACGTCATCGCCGTAAATTTTGTATTAATTGTTAGGAATTAGCTGGATTATTTAACACTAAATGTAAATAAGGAAATGGTATCATCCTAACTTAGATTTGTTATTGCCACCCTGTTAAATGTAAATTCCGTTATTAGCTTATTTTTGTAACTTGACATAGAGTTTATTGCCGTACCATTTTCCTAGCGTTGCTGTTGTTGCTTAACTTTGTAAAATAGATCTTTCGGGAGGGTTTATCGTAGTTTACAGGTAGGGTCCTGATCTTTATTTTTGTTTATTTATTAGTTTGCGGATTGGCCGATAGAAACCCTCCGAACTAGGCTAGGTGCCTGCATATTTTGAATAAATATTTCAACAAGTTTTACTTAAGCCTGGAAGCTTATTTCTCAGTCTAGCTTTAGGAGGTGTATTTTCTTAGGCTGTCTATGACCTTTTTAGCAACCATGTTACCACGGATCCCTTGGATCATGGAATCTCGTGCCGCTATGGCCTATAAGAAATTCACATGATCCTCATGGCACATGGGTCCGACAGGTGAGGTGTTAGGGATGTCATTTCGGTTGTTGGCAACCCTGATAGCTCCTCTGACGGGCACATATACTCAACTCTCTTTCTTTTGTGCCCAACCGGTTGTGCCGACGTAGACATGGTGACCTTCTGCTCCATTCTCTTTTTATGAGGATTTTATTGTGATTAAAGGTAAATTGACTGGACTGGGACGAACTTAAGAAGTCGTACTGCAGATCAATTAACCGCATGGCATTCGTGCGTGATTTAAGTCCATGGGTTGAGGCTTTGTAATATAGATAATTGAATGATAGGTTTTTCTTTGTTGATGCCTCATCCTGAGTAAATGTAACACTTTGCTTGTTGTTGTTAATGTAAATGTAGAAGCACTTAGTTCGCACACTCCAGCAGTACTTGTGATATTTATTTAAGAGAAAGCAGGATGTTCTACACCGCAAAAGTAACTAGTCATAGCTGTAAGTTCTTCTGGAATGCTTCTTCTGTTCTCTCATATATTATTGTATTATTGATGAAGACACGATTCGTCGTGTGATGGGGGAGATGTTGGCTGTAGTTAACAACAACCTCCAACAAATCAGAGTAGATTTAGAGACAAATACTACCGCTTTAGGTGAAGTTAGACAGGAAGTAGGAACTGTAAGTGGTAATGTTGAACAAGTCCGGGGTGACTTGGGTGTGAACACTCAGAGTGTTAATAATGTCAGAGCCGATTTAGAGGCTAATACACAGACTGTTAATGATGTTAGTACTGACATAACACATGTTAGTGCTGATCTAACTCAGGTCAGGGCTGACATAGGTGCTCATAGGGAAGAGGCTAGGAATAACCTTACAGCAGGTTTAGCCACGGTCAGGGTTGATGTCTTGCGACACCAACAGAATGCAAACCACCGCATAGATATTTAACCGAACAAATGAACCGAGCGAGGGAAGATGTTCAGACCAGGTTAGGCGAACAAACTACCCAGATTAAGGCTACCATTAACAGAGTTCAAATCGATATAAGGGCTGATTTAGATCACACCAGAGAAGAGTTTTGCAATCGACTTACGAACGTCGAGGGATTTATGGATAATGTCAAGAAGGATATCGCTGCAGTAAATGTAGGATTAGCTTTGATGAGAGGAGCAGCATACGCCGTGAATGCTAATCTGAAAGCCATTGCTGACGACATAATCGAATTTAAGGAAGAGCTAGCGACGAACACGAAGAACGTTACTCATTTAACGAACACCGTGGGAGAGCTACGCGAAACCGTGAACACTCATCGGGAGGAAACGAAAATTGATATCTTATTGTTGAGAGGAGACTTTAATGAACAAAAACATGTTGTAGAAGCTCAAGTAGCTAGTGTTCGAGACGAAGTAAGAGAACTTCGCGGAGACGTCGCAGGGGTTAAGGACGACGTTTACCAGGTCAAAGATGACGTTTCTAAATTTGAAACAGAGGTAGAATCTATGACGAAAAGGTTAGAAGAAGTTGCCGTGACAGAGCGTCTTAAATTTAGCTACAACCTTAGGACAGCAATTCGAGAGGTAGACACAAACCTCAAAGGAAAAATCGACAGGATGGAGTTACAGTTAAACGATCTAGGGAGTAAAATTGAGGCGAAGACCATTCTAGGCCTCAAAATTATTGAAAGACGTTTAGACAAATTGGAAGCTCAACCGAGAGAGACTCGAACTTCCACATTTTCAGATGAAACTCAGATAACGTCAGGACCTCAGTTTATACAATCAACACCGTCCTGTATTCAACCGAGCGCACCACCTGAAACACAACCTTTCAGATTCGCAGATACCATGCATAATCAAATGCAAACGTCAACATCACCGTTCACGAAGTCACACTTCGGTGAAAATGCTAACATAGCTGATCAATCAACGCAGAATTACGCTACAAATCCGTTTAGACCTGCAAACATACAGCAAAATCAAGCGACTGATATGCCGAGAAATGCTTATGCTAACCCATTCAGACCAGCACAGACCCAGCATAATCAGGGAAATGTAATGATCATACGATCAAGGGAAGAGCAACCTGCTTGATTCTCAGGTACTGGTAGTGGCATCACACCAGTCGAATTCTTGGCAAATGTAGAGAGTTATCTACGTGATACTATGGTGACACCGGAGAGAGAGCTCAGGGTCATAGAGCGTCTTCTTGAGGGTCAGGCTAGTACTTGGTTCAGGGCCTTCAGATACTCCTTCACAGGATACCAGGATTTTAGGGAAGCCTTGCTGCGTACCTATTGGTCGAGTGACATACAGCAGAGCATCAGAGCTGAGATGTACACTCCCCGATACAGCTCGAATACGCCAACACGCTACCCAAATTACTTTGCAACCCAGCTGGCGAAACTTAGATGTCTCCAACCCCCACTATCAGAGCAGGATTTAGTGAACACTATCGTTTGGCAGTATCCAGCCGATGTCCAACGTGTGTTAATTGCTGCGGGAGCAACAACCTTCCAGCAATGTGACCAAATTCTAAGGCGATTGGACGCAAAAACTGAACAATTTGCAAGCCACCGTCCGACTAAAGGAGATACACGCCACGTGAACTTGACTATTGTGGATAAAGTTAGTCAGACGCCACAGCAAACTCAAACGCAGAATGAGCATAGAGGGAACTACAATCCCAACCAACGCAACTGGAATAATACTCCATACACGAGAGAGGGACGACAAGATGACAATCGGGGATATTGGAACCGACGTTTCAACCAAGGGACGAGCGACAACCATCGCCACGACAACGACCGTCGTGGGACGAGGGAAGATCAGCGAGAAAGAGGAAGTATTCGTCGAGACTATCGCTATAGCGGAGGCTATCGACGCGATGGAGATCCTAGAGACAGGGCTGATCGAGATTGGAGCGGACGAGCGAGAGAGAGTCGAGAGTACATCAGACAACTCCACGAACAACGAGAAGAGATTGATGAAAACCGAACTCCGAGGGAAGACTCGCACCCGAAGAAGAATCGCCAAACTGTAGTGGGAGATGTACACCAAGTTGATGTAGTTCCAGAGATAAGATATCTGAAACCGGAGCAGAGACCAAAGAAATGAAACGCCGAAGCTGAAAAGTACTTCATTACGTCGGAGATGAGTTCAATAGAATGTGATCGGAGAGAGAGAGCGAGACTACTCAGAGAGAATCGTACAAGAGAGAACAGCCGACGCAAGGATGATGAAGATGGAATAGGAGAACTCTTCGAAGAAGACTCGAACTGAAGAATAGTACCTTCGAGGGAGATTCTTCTGACGAACGACGCTGACGAACGACGTAATTCAAGAATAAGACCACCGATGGAATAAATCAAGAATATAACACCGAGGGAATGATGGGAAAAATATCACCAAGCTTGATCTTGAATTTGAGCAAAATAACCAGTGATGGACGAAGCAAAGAGGATATAAAAAGTAGGTTGGCTCAGGCAAGGAAAGCATTTCTTCAGAAAAGGAGCCTGTTGACATCGAAAAAAAATTAGCTATTAGGAAGAGATTTCTGAAAACCTTTGTCTGGAGCGTCGCACTCTATGGAAGTTAAACTTTGACTATTGGTGCAGCAGAAAAGAGGAGAATTGAAGCATTTGAAATGTGGTGTTACAGGAGAATGATGAAGATCAGATGGGTAGATAGGGTTACAATCGAAGAGGTATTAAGATGAGTTGGAGAGGAGTGATGTTTCTGGTGAATGCTAATGAAGAGAAGAGATAGGTTGGTAGCTTAGTTATGGAAGGAAGGGTCGAGGACAAGAACTGTAGGGGTAGACCAAGGTTATAATATGTTAAACAGATCTCCTTGAATGTAGGGTGTGGTAGCTATGTAGAGATGAAACGATTAGCTCAGGACAGGCTGGCGTGGAGTGCTGCATCAAACCAGTCAAAAGACTGAACACTCAAACAACAAAACAGCCTACTTTCCTGGTGACGTCACTTACTAACCCGCAATACATTCAGGGGCAAAGCCGATATCCCCCGAATGCATGGTCGGATTTTGACGAATGAGGTGTCGTTGTACTCGGGCTAACACCCACTTTCCTAAATTCCAAAATATTGACCCATAGCCTACTTTCCTGGTGACGTCACATACTAACCCGCCATACATTCAGGGGCAAAGTTGATATCTCCCGAACGCATGGTCGGATTTTGATGAATGAGGTGTCGTTGAACCTGGGCTGACACCCCCTTTCAAATGGATAACATTGCTTGCCAATGCATTCATCGCTATTTGATAAATTATGGATTGTACTGTAATAATTGAAAAAACAATTGCAAGAGTGATTGCCGAGCCACAGGACATGGTATTGACCAAGATAATAGCCTTGCTTGCATTAGTCGATATTTGAATGATCTATAAATCACAGAGGTTTATGCAATGGTTTGTAGCAGGCAATCGAACTCGAGATACTTTAAGCCAAAGCCTAGCGCGCTAACCAGTTAGCTATGGGATGTAAAACAGTATCGGCTGCTAAAACCTGTCGCACTTTCCTGGGGGAATGATTAAATGAATAACCGATGAAATGAAATGATAGTGGAAAGTGTTGCTCGATTGAGCGATCAGGGAATGGAATGAATGAACCCCCACATTTATCAATGGAATGTGAAACACTGCTGGCTGTTCCAAGTTGGCAGTCGAAGTGAAAGGTCGTGTTTTTCCCGAGCTCTCAGGTGTGGTGAAATGGGTTGTTCTCTGGAGTGTTATCGCGTGAGGATCGGACTGTGGTATGCGAAGTGTAGTCGGGATTTCCGGTGTTTGTGTGTGCGTACGGGGCCTAGTAACTTGTGGTTTATAGCCCTAGTGATAGCTGCGTTGTTAGTTATTGGTGGGGTGGAAGTGAATCCAGGCCCTGTTACTCCAAATGTGAATCAGGCAAATGATCCAGTGGCAGCTGTAAAGTGTTCGACGTGCAGTAAAACATTGAAGAACGGTGTTCAGTGTGGACTATGTGAGAAATGGTTTCACTTCGGCTGTATTAAGGTCAAGAAGGAGGATTGTGATGTCGGGAATTGGTTTTGTAAAGTATGTGTTACGCCGGACTGTTTGAGGGTGCAAATCAAAGCAAGGGATCAGATAATACAGGAACTTAGAACAAAGCTTCGTGAATCAGAGGAAACGGTGAAGGATGTGACTGAACGGCTTTCTACTGGGATCAGTGTGGAAGAGGGCGTGCAGGAGCAAACTGAGTATGACGTTATCACAATGGGTGATTCTATGATACGATGGAGTGCGAATATCTCGAGGAAATCAGGTGCGATAGTGAAGTGTTATCCGGGGATTAAAATTGACCAGCTTGCCCAACAAATGGAAGAAGCAAATGTAGAGGACTGTGACAAAGTTAAAGTGTTGTTGCTCCATGTTGGGACGAACGATTTGAAGAAGAGGGATACAGCTGATTACATCATGTGGAGCTCTACGAACTAGGCAGAAAAGCTAAAAGCAAGTTTAGAAATGCAAAAATTATGAGTGGCATTGTTCGGCGGGGAGATGTTCCGCAAAGGCGAGTTAAGACTGTAAATGAGCGCATTGACTGGGTTTATGCACAACTGGGATTAGTGTACGTAGATGCTGACTGCTGGATTGGTGGCCGTGACTTCGCCCGAGACGGGCTGCATTTAAATCGACGGGGCGCTTTCAACCTAGGGAGCCTACATCACAGGGTCATCGGTTCGTGCCGGCCATTGTGAGGAGGAGCAGGTCCAGAGGTTGCCAGCCAACGGGAACAGAAGGAGCTACTTCGGGATATTTGCTGCGGAGGTAAGACTCTAAAATTACTGCAGGTTAATTGTCAGAGTTTAGGAAATAAATTAATTGAATTTTGGAATCTTGTAGAGACGTATTCTCCGGACATTGTCATTGCTATTGCATCTTGGTTATATGAGTATATAAAGAGTAATGAAATAATTCAAGGGACCTACAAAATGTACAGAAGGGATCGGGGGAAGCGAGGTGGTGGGCTATTTATTTGTGTGCGCAAAAATATAGCTAGTTTCTTAAAGTGGACTGATACGGATCATGAAATGTTATGTGTACAAATTTCGGATAAAGGGAATAAATTCCCTCTTCAGGTGATAGGGGCGTATAGAGCACCGAAATATACATTTTCGCTTCTCGACACACTGTATGATAAAACTTGTACGGGTAATGCTATGAAAAAGAGCATAAAAATTGCCGGAGATTTAAACCTCCCCAAAATAGACTGGTCTGGTGAGTCAACTAGTTGTGGTCAAGCTCAGAGCGCTGCAAACAAATTCTCAAGGGAGGGGCGATTTTCCCATGTAGTTGACTTCCCAACTAGAGGCAACAATACCTTAGATGTTTATTTCGTAAGGCCTGTAGAACTGTATATTAACTGTCTGAAATTACCAGGAATTAGTGAACATTCTGGGGTTTAATTAAATATTAGATACGGTGACGTTACAAAATTAGACTCTGAAGGGCGGATCAGGGCAAATTTCAGGGGTATTTGAATGAGCTATTTGTAGGGTGGGCATCGGAAGGAAATCACATTAATATCCTGTGGACTAACTTTTTGAAAATTTTAAGTAGTGCTATTGATAAATTTGTTCCATTTAAATTACTGAAACAAAACCGAGATCCTGAGTATTACACACGGGAAATCAGGAGTCTTAAACGGAAAATTAGGAAATTATACAATAAAGAACATGATAGTGACAAGTATATGTTGAAATTTAAGTCCTTATCAAGAGAGCTCGTCTTAAAAAAGAGGGCTGCTCATGACAATTGTATGCAAGGTTTACTTGGTTCGGGAGGCGATGGGTGGAAAAAGTTTTACAGTTATGTTAGGAGAAGAAAGGGAAATTCAAATAATTTGTCGATGATTATGTCCGGTGACGGTAAATTAATTACTGAGTAGCAGGCCATTGCTAATGAATTAAATGTCTTTTATGGTAGTGTGTTCAATAAATCCTATAGCTGTGTGTTGGACCTTAACGGTGAATCAGGGGCTCCACTTCTCCAAATAAACCAGTCAGCAATTGTAAAGCTAATACAAAAATTACGTTACAATATATCGAAGGGTCCTGATAATATTGTTAGTGAAGTACTTAAACTAGGAGGTAGGGCCGTGGCACGATGATGTTTAATGTGTCCATAAACAATGCGCAAATCCCGGATGACTGGAAAAGAGCTACGGTAGTCCCAATATTTAAGGGAGGGAGCAGACTTGAATTGGGCAACTCCAGGCCGGTTACGTCCATCGTTTGTAAACAGATGGAGCATTTCATTTGCGACTACTTGAGGGAACAGTGGGAAACATTATCATGGTTTAATTATAGGTAACATGGATTTCGGAAAGTTTACTCATGCAAGAGTCAGATGCTATCACTTTTTCAAGATATTAGCGAATCGTTAGACGATGGAGTTTCAGTCGACGCCGTAGTTATAGATTTTGCGAAGGCATTTGATGCCGTGCCGCATTACATGCTACTCCATAAATTAGCTTCGACGAACAGTGATAGAAGAGTAATTTTATGGATCCATGAATTTTTGACGGGTCGTTCCCAGAATGTGAAAGTTGAAGGCCGATTCTCGGATAAAATTACCGTAACGTCGGGTATCCCTCAGGGCAGCGTAATCGGAACTTTGTTATTTTTGGCGTTTAAAAATGACTTACCAAATGGGATTCGCAGTGACTGCCGATTGTTTGCGGATGATTGTGTAATACATCGAAAGATACATGACTCACAAGACAATGCAGTACTTCAAGATGACCTGAACCTGGTCTATAAGTGGGCGATTGAAAATAAAATGAAAATAAACACAAGAAAAGGTAGTCTAATAAAAATAGAGAAAGTGCAAAGGCAAGATTTTCAATTTAACATTGGCTCGGAAATACTTGTAGAAGAAGATTCTTGCAAATATTTGGGCGTTCACGTAAGAAATGATATGAAATGGAGTAGTCATATAAGATGTGTAGTTTCTAAAGCTTACAAATCCCTGCACTTTGTAATGAGGGTATTAAAAGGAAGTGGTACCTCTGCTAAAGAATTAGGATATTTGTCACTTGTAAGACCTATTCTGGAATACGCCTCGGCGGTTTGATATCCATATCAAGTAGGGCCCATAAATGAGTTGTAAATGGTACAAAGAAAGACCGCTAGATTTGTGCTCAGTGACTTTAATCCCAGGAGCAGTGTGAGCCGTATGTTAAAGAAACTTGGGTGGGAATCACTTGAGGCTAGGAGGATGAAATCTAGACTCTGCGCTATGTACAACACGTATACAATTCAACCAGCATGGGGTGAGCTTAGGAAACGTATGGAAAAGCCTACTTACATGGGTAGGAGCGATCATCCTTTCAAAGTAAAGGGCCGACCACAGCGAACAAATTATGGTAAATATTCTTTCGTAAACCGTGCCATTGATAATTGAAACTCTCTACCTGCCGCAGTCTTAGAGCCTTTTCCCAAACATATAGGTGTGCTTAAGAAAAGACTGACTATTTGTGTAAATACTCCAGTTTAATTGTTAGTGAATTGTTATGTGCAGATATTTATTTGTTATGTATATCTAATTTGCCACCGGGGGACACACCCCCAATTGCAAATAAACGAATGAATGAATGAATGAATGAATACATGGCTGCTAAAGCCTGTCTCACTTTCCTGAGACAATGATTAAATGAATGACAGATGAAATGAAATGGTCGTGCAATGTATTGCTTGATTGATCGGTCAGGGAATGGAATGAGTAAAGTCTCCATTAAACAGTGAGGATATGAAACAGTGCCGGCTGCTAAAGCCTGTCACACTCCACTAGGATAATGATTAAATGAATGACAGATGAAATAAAATGATTGTGGAGAGTGTTGCTAGAATGAAATAGTGACCGGTAAAACCGGAGTAGGTAGAGATTGGAAGAGTACAAGACTTAACCAAGTGAGGTCGACAGGAAAGAAGACGGAGAGGAGCCCGGCACAAGTAAGTGAAAGCAATGTCGAACACAGCTGGGCCCCTGTGCTTGCTAACACACGTTCCACTAGATGTGAGCTCCTGGCGAGATACTTGAAACACGACTGCTTGCTCGCATGCATAGAGTGTAACCTTGAGATAATGAAAACTACAACTCTTGCATAATGCCAGTGTCAAATTACACATTCTCTAAACACGCTGCCTGTCAGATAATATGCAAGTACACTGCATGTACCACTGTATGAATTATTGAATATTAAAAGGAAATCGACTGTGGATCTATTGAAAAGGTATTGTCGTAGCATTTGCCTGGTGGTGAAAATGGAAAATCACGAAAACCTATTTTAAGAGAAGGGAATTCACTCCTGAGTCGCATTTGTAGCGTAGCGGTTAGCATGATTTGCTGCTGCTCCCAGAGGTTCTGGGTTTCATTCCCGGCTCTGTCAAGAAATTTAAAAAGTGGTATGAGGACTGGATCGGGGTCTACTCAGCTTCAGCCCAGGCCCAAATGAGTAGAGAAGATTCGATTCCCACATTAGCCATTCTTGAAGTGGTTTTCTGTGATTTCTCACTTTGTGTTTGGGAAAAATGCTGTGATGATACCCACCATAAGGTCACGGGATTCTCCTTCCCACTTCCTTGCCACACCCTCTCACTCTTTCCATCCCTTCATTAAACCCCTGTTAGCTTTGCATGTGAGGCCTCCTGGCATCGAGCTGGTTACACACCCCAGTTGTATCACAGACTCAGGGTCTCAAGCTCTAGGACACTGTCCTCAGTGGCGGTAGAGGTGGGCTCTCTTGTTTAGTTCATTGGAAAACCCAATCCTGGAGGATGAAATGATATCGACCACAGGACATGGCATTGACCAAGTGTGAATAGGAAATTGAAAACGTGGAACATGGATATGAATTGTTAAACCGTGGGGATATCAAGTGGCTATGTAAAAAACTATGGAAAATCACAGAGGCTTATGCGATGGTTTTGTAGCAGACCATTAAACCATAGATACTTTAAGCTAAAGCCTAGCGCGCTAACCCGTAAGCTATGAATCAACGATACCAATGGTCAGCCACGATGTTCATGCTTACAAAATGCATTCATCGCTATTTCATGAACCATGGATCGCAGAGCTCTATGTAATGGTTTAACTCTGGTTTGGTAAAGACAAGATTGAAAAATGAAAATCCACAGCCTGCTTTCAATCAACCGAGCGGGTTAGGATATGGAATGAATGAACCCCTTATTTAGCGATGCGTATTTGAAACAGTGCCAACAGCTAAAGCCTGTCGCACTTTCCTGGGGAAACGATTAAATGAATAACAAAGGAAATAAAAATGATTGTTGAAAAGTGTAGCTCGACTAAAGGCTTGGGGAATGGAATGAATAAAGTTCTCATTTATCGACAAGGATATGAAACTGTGTCAGCGGCTAAAGCCTGTCGCACTCTCCTGGGGTAATGATTAAATGAATGCTCATTGAAATAGTAATGATTGTAGAGAGTGTTGCTAGAATGAAATGGCGACAGGGGAAACTGTCATCGCCAGAGAAAAAAACTGTATCTCTTTGCTTTGTCCCGCACAAATCTCACATGGAGTGACTGGGATTTGAACTATGGACTCAGTATTGAGAGGCTAGCATGCTTTCGCCTAAGCCATAGAGGCTTTAAAATGCGACTGGCATACACCCAGTCTCTGAGCCACATGAATGTATCCCAAGAGATTAAAATTCCAGATTGAAGATGGGATTAAGATTAATCTTAGAATACTACTGCTTGCTAGGCTAGCCAGTAGTAGAGATCTTGAAACAGGATGTAATCTTGGCAACAGTGGCATTCATGGAGTGTAACCTTTGTAATAATGAAAACTGCAACTCTAGCATGATGGCTGTGTTAAATTGCACATTCTTTAAACATGCTGCCTGTTAGATTGAATGTAAGTATCGCTGTATGAATTATTGGATATTAAAAGGAAATCAGCTGTGACTTATTGAAAGGAATTGTCCTGGCATTTGCCTGGTGATAAGAATGGGAAAACCATGTAAAAAACATTTTCAGGGATGACCCATGTGGGATTCAAACTCACACTTTCTCAATGTCAGCGAGACATGAGGTAGCATGTTAGCACTCTAGATCACTGTAGCTGGTAATTTTGATTTCACTCTCTCCAAGAATAGCTTTTCCATGAACTAAGCAAGAAAATCCTGTCTCTACCGCGATTAAAGTAGGGAGATATGACCTGGTAGTTTTAGTGTTTTAAGAGAAAGGAAATTCACTCCCGAGTCACCTTTGTTGCGTAGCGGTTAGCATGATTATCTGTCACCCCCAGTGATCCTGGGTTTGATTCCCAGCTCTGTCATGAAATGTGAAAAGTTATATGAGGATTGAAACAGGGTCTACTTAGCCTCTGGATGACTCAAATGAGTAGAGGGGGATTTGCTTTTTTACTTTAACCATTCTTGAAATGGTTTTCAGTGGTTTTCCACTTTGTCTTTGGATAAAATGCTGAGATGATACCTACTGTAAGGCCACGGCCGCCTCTTTTACACTTCCTCGCCAAATCATTTCACCCTTTCCATCCCAGGTCAACAGGAAAGAAAACAGAGAGGAGTTTGATACAATTATGTGAAGGCAATGCCAGACTCAGCTAGGATCTTGTGATCGCCAATCCCACATCCCACTAGATGTGACTCCCAGATTTTGTAAAGGATGAACTAGGTAATATAGTTTCTTTATTTCATCACTTAGCAACAGTTAACAAATAGCTGAGATCTTGAAACAGGATGCGTATTGCAATACAAGCTATTGTGTTTGAAAGAAGCAGATATTGCTGATAAGTGAAAACGGAAAACTTATTGTGCATGTCATTTCCGTTTGACGTGCCATGTGATGTAAAAGTTTTTTGCAATCTAGTAATATTGAACACCATAAATGCAAGGTCAAACCTATCATCGACACTCATTAGTCCCATTACTGGCGATTAATGCTGCAGTCTTATCATTTATTATAAGCGACATAAGAAAGCAGTAGCGTTACTTGGAGAAAAATAATTGGTTATATATAATCCAGTTGGCAACATCAGTTATTATTAAAGGTGAGTACCTCTTTTAATAACTAAACATGTATGTGAGATTTAATGAATACTATATCCAGTGTCCATGTTGACTACTAGATGCCATTGACAATACAAGATTGCAAATCCGTGCTAAAAACTTGACCATTTGTGATTTGATTAACACTCTATCTAGTGTTCATGTTCATGACTAGATGCCACTGACAATAGTATTTTGTGAATCCATGTTAAAACAACTTGACCATTCGTAATTTGATTAACACCCTATCCAATGTCCATGTTCACTACTAAATACCATTGACAATACTATTTTCGAATTCATGTTAAAACGACTTGACCATTTGTGATTTGATTAACGCTCTATCCAGTGTTCATGTTGACTACTAGATGCCATTGACAATACAAGTATGCAAATCCGTGTTAAAATGACTTGACCATTTTGCGATTTGACGAATACTCTATCCAGTGTTCATGTTCATTACTAGATGTCACGGACAATACGAGTTTGCAAATCCGTGTTTAAACAACTTGACCATTTGTGATTTGAATAACACTCTATCTAGTTTCCATGTTCATGACTAGATGCCACTGGCAATACTATTTTGTGAATCCATGTTGAAACAACTTGACCATTTGTAATTTGATTAACGCTTTATTCAATGTCCATGTTCACTACTAAAAACCATTGACAATACTATTTTGCGAATCCATGTTAAAACGACTTGACCATTTGTGATGAATACTCTATCCAGTGTCCATGTTGACAACTAGATGCGTCTGGCTGCGTGGCTCAGGGGTAACGTTCTCGCTTGCTGAGCCCAAGGTTGCAGGTTCGAAACCTGGCGCAGTCAGCTGGCATTTGAGCGTGCGCAAATGCGAGGGAGCCGTGTCAGTACATTTACTGGCACATTAAAGATCCCCTTCGGGGCAAAATTCCGGCACCCCGGCATCTCTAAAAGCCAGTGTAGTTAAAAGGGACGTAAAACCAATAACATTATTATGACAACTAGATGCCACTGACAATACGAGTTTGCAAATCCGTGTTAAAACAACTTGACCATTTATGATTTGATTAACACTCTATCTAGTGTTCATGTTCATGACTAGATGCCACTGGCAATACTATTTTGTGAATTTTTGTTGAAAAAACTTGACCATTTGTAATTTGATTAAACGCTCTATCGAGTGTCCGTGTTAACAACTAGATGCCACTGACAATACAAGTTTGCAAATCCGTGTTAAAATAACTTGACCATTTTGTGATTTGATGAATACTCTATCCAGTGTCCATATTGACTACTAGATGCCACTGACAATACGAGTTTGCAAATCCGTGTTAAAACAACTTGACCATTTGTGATTTGATTAACACTCTATCTAGTGTCCATGTTCATGACTAGATGCCACTGGCAACACTAGTTTGCGAATTGGTGTTAAAATGACTTAACCATTTGTAATTTGTTTAACACTCTATCCAGTGTTCATGTTTACGACTAGATGCCATTGATAATACAAGTTGGCAAATTTGTGTTAAAACAACTTGACCATTTGCGATTTGATTAAGAGTGTTCATGTTCATTACTAGATGTCACTGACAATACTATTTTGTGAATCCATGTTGAAACAACAACTTGACCGTTTGTGATGTTAAAATTATAGACGATATTTGATTAACTCTTTATCTAGTGTCCATTTCACTACTAGATGTCACTGACAATACTATTTTGCTAATTCATGTTGAAACTACTTGACCATGCTGTATTGTTAAACGTGTAGGTTTGATTTGGAGGTGTAAGTCATGAATTAAAAATGTATTGATTAATCAATTGATTTAAGAGATAATTGCTCTGAGGCGTAAAAAAGAATTCGAATAACCATTACCAACGCATAACAGCAACAAGTCAATCACAAGTGGATTGCTGAAAAGCAGTAGCGTGACTTGAATCATTACATGAGAGGTAGGTATTTCACAGCATAAACTTTTTGAATATGAATAAATGTACAACTCATGAATTGAAATGCGTTAATTAATTGTTTTTTTTATTATTTACTGAAATAAACAGCGAAAGAGAGAGAAATAGAGAAACAGCAGAACTTCCTATTCCAAATAGTATCAACACGTGCAGTTTGTAGAGTCGTTTGGGCATATTAATCTACATTGCTGTATTTTAAAACACAGGTAAGACTATTTTTTAAACAAAAATGGCATGTTCTATGACTACAAACAATTTAACATGGAACCCTCTTGCTTCATGCTTTAAATCTCGTGATTGTTCAGGCAGATTAACTAATAGCAATGAAAGTATTATCCCCGAGGAATTGTTATTGTCTTGTTTTAATGTAGTAAGGGGTGAAATGTATAGGGCTTTGGAATTATACAAGGCTTTGAAAGTAAATATGGAGTTAGTGTGTGATTAAATTTATACATAAAAATGACGTGGAAATCAGGGATAAATGTCATTTATGTACAAAAATGAGAGAGCTTTTCGTAGCCCATAATTTAGAAAACTGGTACGAAACCCATGTCGTGGAAGCCTTGCTAACAAAATTTGATAAATTTCAAGAAGGACCCAGTGGCCTTGCTCTGAAAAAAAAACATTATTTGCAAATGAATATCTGTAAATTCAACCCTTTGAATGCTGGTTCACATCATATTGAAACACCACCAGCGATTGAGTCCCGGAAAGCCGTGGTGAACATTAAGAATGTAGATGACTATTGTTTAATTTGGAGTATTTGCGCATTTTTAAAACCTGTGCAACGCGATGGATGATGGCCTGGAAAGTACAAGCAAACATTTGATTCCTTGATGCAAAATTTAAATTTAACAGACATATCGTTCCCTATTGGTCTAACTCAGATTCACAGGTTTGAACAGAACAACCCTGATTATTCATTCATGTTCTATGGTGTTCAAGGAGAAATCGAAATTATAGACCATTTGTATGCTACAAAAGAATTCAAACGTTATCACATTCATCTTTTATATTTGTCTCTGGGAGAGGTAAATCACTATTGCATGATCAAGAATTTGAGTAGATTGCTAGGCAGCCAAATGTCCAAGAACGAGCATGCAAAACATATTTGTGACCGTTGCCTGCAGTTTTTGTTAGCTCTTTGCTTTTGGAACGACATAGCTTAGATTGTCTATCTCAGGAAGCAGTGAAACTCGTTTTGCCACAAGGAAAGTACGCTGTGTTGAAGTTTAAGAATATTCACAATTGTAACACTGTACCTTTTGTGGTCTATGCAGATTTTGAAGCTTTGACTACACCCATGGCGGGATGTGAACCAGATCCCGCAATTAGATCAACCACACCCATTCGAAGACACGAACCCATTGCCATAGGATTTAACGTGGTGTGTGCCTATGACCCCACAAAATCCTATTACGACTACCGTCGAGAACCAGATTGTGCAAAATGTTTCTTGGATCAACTGGTCAAGTTGGCCGATCATGTACAGGGATTACTGGATCACCCAGTACCCATGAGCCAAAATCAAGAACAGCAGCAGCAGTATGAGCATGCCACTACATGCCATATTTGTGAAAAGCCGTTGGTCAGTGCTCAAGACTCTGTCAGAGATCACTCACACCTTACAGGGGAATTTCGTGGAGCTGCCCACAGAAAGTGAATTGTCAATTTTCCAGCTCCAAGATTTATCGCTGTGTTTTTCCACAATATGGCTAGTTATGACATGATTTTTTTTTGTTTCGTGAATTGGGTCATGTGAGCAAAGGGAGTTTTTTCATTATCCCTCAAAACCATGAGCGTTTAACCGCCTTGATATGGCGGCTGGGTGAATTTTCCATTCGATTTTTGGATTCTTTAAAGTTTATGGTATCCTCGCTAGATAGTCTTGTCAATGGCTTGGATGAGAATGAATAAAAATACACGAAAACACATTTTCAAGATCCTGGGCAATTTAAATTATGCATTCGGAAAGGTATTTTCCCCTATGATTTCTGTGCAAGTTGGGACGTGTTAGAGCAGAAAAATTCCCACAGCAAGAGAAATTTTACTCTAAGCTTACACACAGTATCGTTTTCGATGAAGACTATGCACATGCACGTCAAGTTTGGCGAGTGTTTGATATTAAGACGATAGGTGAATATGCTGTGCATTACCTAAACTTGGTGTATTACTGCTGAGAGATGTGTTTGAAAAATTCCGTGAGTTATGTCAACACATTTATGGTCTCGACCCTGCACACTATTATACAGGTCCTGGCCTGTCATATGATGCAGCTTTAAAATACACACAAGTGGAATTAGATATACTCACGGATGCAAACATGGTCTTATTCTTTGAAAAGGGTATTCGCGGTGGCTTTGTGTCGCTTAACCAGCGACATGCCAAATCGAATAATGCCTACATGGCTAATTATTCACCAGACAAACCAGATTCATACTTAATGTACTATGAAGTGAATAATTTGTATGGTTATGCCATGAGCCAGCCTTTGCCCTATGGGAATTTTGCTTGGCTGACTGACAAACAAGTGTCAGAGTTTGATGTGAACACAGCCAGCCAAGAAACAGGCCGTGGATATGTGTTAGAAGTGGATATTGAATATCCGTCATCCTTGTATGATGAACATGCTGATTTCCCATTCAGCCTAGAGCGAATGGTCCCCCCTGAAAGTAAAGTTAACAGTCCAAAACTGATGGGCACGCTTTACAACAAAAATCGGTATGTAATACATATCCAACTGTTGGTGCAATGCCTAGCCCAAGGCTTAGTGTTGAAGAAAATCCACAGAGGTATTTCCTTTGCCCAAAAAGCATGGTTTGAGCCATACATGCGACTCAACACAGAGCACCGACAAATGGCTACACAACAGTTTGAAATCATTTTTTAAAAATTGATGAAGAACTGTATCTATGGCAAGTCCGTGGTTAATGCCCGCAAATACCGTGACATTAAACTGGTGAATGTCTGGGAGGGGCGTTATGGTGCCCAGCTGAACATTGCCAAGCCAAATTTCAAATCCATTAAAATTATTGATGAGAATTTGGCTACTATTGAAATGAGTAAGACCAGCGTGACCATGGATAAACCCATTTACTTGGACCAAGTCATTTTAGATTTTTCCAAATCAGTCATGTATCGATTCCACTATGAGTTTGCCAAACAGCATTTCGAGGATGTATCTCTTTTGTATATGGATACAGACTCGTTTATTTATCACATCCGCCACTGCAATCCCTATGTCATGATGAAGGAACATAGTGACTGGTTCGACACATCTTCCTACAGCGTTGACAATAAGTTTGAGCTACCCATAAAAATAAGAAGGAAATGGGATTATTAAAAGTTGAATGTGGTGATTTGATTATGACAGAATTTGTCGGACTAGCATGTAAGATGTATGCTTATCGCACATTAAATGAAAAGGAAGCAAAAAGAGCCAAGGGTATAGGTAAGGCTGTGGTAAAATCTCTTCATGTCGATGACTACCTGGAGGTTTTACAAACAGCTAATGCTATGATGCATACACAGTGCAGGATACAATCTAGCAACCACGAATTGTATCTTGTTAGATAAAATACGCAAGTGGATTGATGACCTCCTTTGCTTTGTTTTATGGTGTTGTAAAATAACTTTTTCAAAGATAGGATAGTTAATAATTTTTTCTTTAAAATGATAGACATTGTAAATATTAGCAAGTGTAAATAGTATAAACAACCTATACCCTTGTCCCTTTTTTTGTTTTAAAAACAAAGCCTTGAACAAGATCCTAATTATTATGCTAGTCATTGTAAATTTGTACGTAGTATTTCTTTATAGTTTATGTAAACGAAAAAGATTCCTTGGGTTCGCATGCATGAGAATAGTTAAATGTCCTTTAGGAAAGAATATATTGGTTGCTTTCCTAAAATGACAGGTGTGTATGGAATTAAAAAAGTGTAAGTTTAAACAATACTGTATGTATGTGCGTGTGTCTGTAAAATTATGCTACTAGTACTTGCTATTAGTTATTTAGCATTTGGACAAATACGGTGAGGGATAGGTATGTGAGAGGGTAAAATTTAATTTTTTAGTTTTGTTCATTAATTTTTTATTCATGTAGTCATAACTATGACTTTTTGTTAAAAGATAGTCTTATTTGTTAACCAAGGGGGGTGCGGTTTGCTAAATAACTTAAAATCATGGGTGTTTGTTGTTGCTGTTGTTGTAGCAATGTTGAGACTATAGTGTCATAGTTACACTCTTTTGCATATAGACTACCATGGAAGGTTTGAATGCTACCGGTCAAGCCTGTGGTCTTGAACTCAAGAAGATGAGCCACTTGCCTATTCATACACCTTTTCGCATTCATAGAATTTAAAAGATAAAAACTAAATTTGGAATCCGCACTCTTTGCATTTGTGAAGAGTATGAAACATGTCTTCCTTCACGTTTTGATGACGTGTCTGATGATGTTTTTCAAGATATCAATACAAATAGTTAACCTGTATATTTGATTTATGAAGGAAAAACAATCATCGATGTATGATACGTTTTGAATAAACAAAAAAAGCAATATAAATGCTTGTTTTCTATTTTTTGAAATCATATCAGTGATGATACACATTTTGATCGTTGTCTTAATCCTACAGTTTATATGTAGATGAAATTCGTTGACCGTTCATTCCACTAATAATTAACAACACGTCTTAATAATACATCACTGTTATGATTAGCTATATCATTATTTCCCACCTGCATGTCCCTCCCACCTCTCAAACAATCATCAAACTGAATGCTGGGACCACAAAAGGAGTATCAAGTTAGGTATATTTTTTCAAGGGTTTATATTCAATGACTTAATGAATAAATACATAGCTAGTATATCATACCCTCTCTTATCGCCATAGTCATCCTGGTTTAAGACATGTGGCAGAGCACCCTCTTTTGCACCCACTTTTGCACTCACTTTTGCACCCATGTTTGCACCCACTTTTGCACCCACTTTTGCACCTACCTTTGCATCCACAAACCTATGACATTAACCTAAGCCACTAAAACAAGTCATTACAAATAGGGTATTAACATAAACCAGCATAAAATAAGCCACCAACCTATGTCACCAGCATAAGCCACCAACATAAGTCATCAACATAAGCCGCAAACATAAGCCACCCACATAGCTATCCACATAAGCCACCCACATAGCCATCCACATAAGCCATCATAAGCCACAACCCTAAGCCATCCACATAGCCATCCACATAAGCCATCCAAATAGCCATCCACATAAGCCACCACCATAAACGCCCTGTTGTCAAGTCAGGTCAAGTCAGCGTAATGCAATAAGCTCAATAACATCCTCATCCTGCTAGTCTCCACCCCAGCAAGTATGTTTTCTCTACTCGCTTCAACAAACATATAACCAACTTCTGTTTGTCTTATATTAACCCGCTTCATCAGATCATGGAATTCTCATTTGTCATATGTGGAAGACCGTTTAATTTCATACTAGCTTTCAAATTCACACATGTTGCACTTGGGAAGCGAGATTTTCTAAACAATTACAATTTCACCCCCCCCCCCAGTAGGGGCACGTTTGATTTTGGGGTGGAAATATGTTGGTCATTGGAAAGGGGGTGTCAACCCGAGTTCAACTACACCTCATTCGTCAAAATCCGACCATGCGTTCGGGGGATATCGGCTTTGCCCCTGAATGTATGGCGGGTTACTATGTGACGTCACCAAGAAAGTAGGCTATGGGTTAACATTTTGGAAGGGGGGGGATTAGTCCGAGTTCAACGACACCTCATTCGTCAAAATCCGACCATGCGTTCGGGGGATATCGGGTTTGCCCCTGAATGTATGGCTGGAATTATGTGACGTCACCAGGAAAGTAGGCTATGGGTCAACATTTTGGAATTTTGGAAAAGGGGTGTTAGCCCGAGTTCAAGGACACCTCATTCGTCAAAATCCAACCATGCTCTCGGGGGATATCGGCTTTGCCCCTGAATGTATGGTGGGCTAGTATGTGACGTCACCAGGAAAGAAGGCTACGGGTCAACATTTTGGAATTTTGGAAAAGGGGTGTTAGCCCGAGTTGAACGATACCTCATTCGTCAAAATCCGCCCATGCGTTCGGGGGATATCGGCTTTGCCCCTGAATGTATGGCGGAATAGTATGTGACGTCACCAGGAGAGTAGGCTACGGGTAAACATTTTGGAATTTTTTGATCACCCCTCGTTTTGACGTCACCGGGAAAGTAGGCTATGGATCAACATTTTGGAACTTTTTGATCACCCCTCGTTGTGACATCACCAGGAAAGTAGGCTATGGGTTAATATTTTGGAACTTTTCGATCACCCCTCGTTGTGACGTCACCAGGAAAGTAGTCTATGGGTCAACTTTTTTGGAACTTTTCGAACACACCTCGTAGGTTTGTGACGTCATGGCCACCATCTTGTTACGTCATGGCTGCCATCTTGTGTGACGTCATGGCCACCATCTTGGCCGCCATCTTGTGACGTCACCAGTAAAGTGGGCTACTCGTTAGAACCGGTAGAGCCCCCCCCCCCCCCTACTTGTAACTATTCTTTTTTAATTATTATTACAAAACTATTTTCCATTTGATTTAATTTTTTCCCCTATTTTTCTGGGCCCCACCTTATCATATCGCCCAGGGCCCCGCAAGGCATGGATCCGCTACTGTACGTACGTAATGTCAGTGACCTGCTTTCGTTATATTCTGTAAAATTATGTATGTAATTAGCTAGTTACTGTGCTGCTATTAAGATTATACAATTTCATGTACTTATATATGAATAGTTCACCCGGATTAAGAGTTTGCGATGATTTAACTTCGGTTGTTTTCTAATAAGTGAGCCTGGCATCACCAGCATGATTGTTCTCTTGAATATGAGTGGCCTCTGCTCTAGACTGACGCGGAGTTATTATTAATTACCCTGTTAGTAGTGTGTTTTGGACAGTTCAAAACCCTCCTCCTCCTCAAACTCCTCACAAGATGGCGGCAGCCCGATATCTCTCGAACGCATGGTCGGATTTTGACGAATGAGGTGTCATTGAACTCGGGCTGACAACCCCTTTCCAATGGACAGCATATTTCCACCCCAAAAGTAAAACCTACCCCTACTAGGGGGTGAAATTGTAATTTTTTAGAGAATCTCTCTTTCCAAATGCAACATGTGAGAGTTGGAATGCTAATATGGTATGAAACGTTGTTCTACATAAAGTGCATGTGTTCGGTGGAAAGCCAATATGAATTAACATGCTTGTTTTTTGTTTTTACACATGTCCACTCATAGCTTTTGTAAGAGGGCGGGCTTTTTAAAGATGGTGGCTGTAGTGTAACCTAACCTAACCCAACCCACGAGGGGTGATCAAAACCTTTCCCAAGTGGTGCTTGTCGATAGGCAAACTGATAAACAAAGAGGGTCTTGTCAGGCTTTGAGGCGAGAGCTCCTGTTATTGTTGACGAGCCCCTGTGGTCGGGTCCCTGTGAACGGGTCATTGTTGACGGGTCATTGTTGACGAGTCCTTGTTGACGGGTCCTTGTTGACGAGTCCCTGTGGACGGGTCCTTGTTGGCGAGTCATGGCTGACGGGTCCTTGTTGACGAGTCCCTGTGGACGGGTCATTGTTGACGAGTCATTGTTGACGGGTCATTGTTGATGAGTCCCTGTGGACGGGTCATTATTGACGAGTCCTTGTGGACAGGTCGTTGTGGATGAGCCCCTTTGGACTGGTCCCTAATGATATGATGAAATTAAACGTTGTTCCACATGAAACGCATGTGAAGAGTCGATTGCTACTATGAATTAACATGTTTGTTTTCTGTTTTTACGCATGCGCACTTGGGGTTTTCGTAAGAGGGCGGACTTTTTAAATAATGATTTATACATGAGTTATTTTTAAAAAAATAACCAAAAGATCCAAAACTAATAGGTCATTGGCTTTTTAATATCTCATGAACCAATAAAGCTAGAGACTTGTATGAGGGGTCGTCGGACTTGGTATGACGCCCCGTTTCTCAATGTATTTTTGATTTTTGTCAAAAGGGCCTAAGTACACTTTTGTTAATATCTCGTGAACCAATAAGGCTAGGGACTTGTATGAGGGGTCGTAGCACATGGGATGACATTCCCTTTTTAAATGTATTTTTCGAAATTTTGACAAGGGGCCTAACTACACTTTTGTTGATATTTCCTGAACCCATGATGGGATTTTGACCTGTGAGGTGTCGTTGGACTTGGGAAGACACTCTCTTTTTGAATGTATTTTTGACATTTTAACAAAGGGCCTAACTACACTTTTGTTAATATCTCGCGAACCAATAAGACTAGGGACTTGTATGTGGGGTCCTAGCACTCGGGGTGACGCTCTGTTTTTAAATATATATTTAATGTTTGTCAAAAGGGCCTAACTGCACTGTTAATAATATTTCGATAACTTATAATGGGAGAGAGTCAAGTGAGGTGTTATAATACTAAGGATGGCCAACCCTTTCCCATGACCAACGAATTTACCCCAAATATTCAAAACAACAAGGACAATGACTTGAGATTATATAAACTAATACTTGGATATCGACATGTGAGGTGTCATAGGACTTAGAATGGTCAACTCTTTCCCATGACCAATGAATTTACCTAAAATATCCAAAATATTAAGGTCATTGACCTGAGATTTTATAAATTAATAATTGGATACGGACATGTGAGTTGTTTACCGTGAGTGATGAAACATAGCTAGGTAGAGAAAGAACTAGTGTAGGCTACATGTATGGTGACTGACAAGTCTTTCACTATTGGAACTTGTTTTCATATTAGACTGTAGTACAGAGAGAGTATAGGTTGCAGGCATGGGTTAATAAATGACAAACGGTGTATACAAAATCGGAGTTATTGATTCAAGAATTAAGAGTAGACTATCTTTAATTGATTGGTTAAAGAGGATAGCTAATGAAACAAAATGGTGAGTACATTGAACTAAACTGAACCAAGCTGAATCAAACCCAACCAAACCGAACCAAACCTAATCGAAAACAAGCCAAGGGTTTAAGTGTAAAACTTGTGGGTGGATGTGGTCATTGGTAATGTCAAAAAGGAAAGGGATAACGCTCTACCTATAGAGGGTAAGGTAAAGCTAGTGCATGGTGCTAATGCACACACCCAAGTCCATGAACCTCACACAACTATCCTATGCAGTTTTTATGGGTTGACTGTTAAAACTTGCTCTGTGGTTACTGGGACAAGATGGTCGCTACACACAACAAGCTTTAAATATCTGAGGCTAATAATCTATACACACACTCACACACACTTGTTCTAAATTAAACTGTCTTGCTGGCAGAGTTCACACAGTAGGCAAATGACAGAAATGCTTGGCTAACAGAAATACAATCATTTTCGGTTGTCTAATGTTACCAGCTAAACATTACGTGCTATAGTGGTGAGCACATGTGCCTCTTTCACTGGAGATCTTAATTCGATGTCTAGCTCTAAGGCCTAGAACGAATCAAACTAAGAAAAAAGGGTATGGTAACGCAGTGGTTAAACTGTTAACCTTTCACTAAGGTAGACTAGGGTTTGATTTTAGGTTAATATGCATGTCATAAACAAACAAATAAAAGCAGAGATAATGTTTAAAACTGATTACACTTGTCTCTTTTCAAATTATTACTTAGATTACAAATACAAACGTGGACTGGGTTTGACATACAGTTAATGCTTCCTATCACATACTAGACTGTAAGAAAGCCAAACAAGCAAAAGGCGTAGGTAAAGCAGTGGTAAAATCGTTATGTGTAGAGAAATACCTAACGGTTTTATGAACTGGCAAAGGTATGTCGCATAAACAGTGCAGGATACAATCCAGCAACCATAATTTTTATCTTGTGGACAAGAGAAAACATATATAGAGAGAGAGATATATAGAAAGCTTGTGTATGTGTGGGTAGCATTGGTTGTTTGACCAGAGAAAATACGGTGAGGTAGGGTGGGGAGAGGGAGAATTAGCACTTATATATGAATGGAAAATAGATTTTTTTCAATCGTTTTGTTTTTCAAATGCAGTGGTAGATAGTCGTTATTTTGTAAAACATTCTTACTTGCAGTAGTATAAGCCTCTATGGTTCCGCCCACACATAGATGGACTGTATTATTGCCATGGTCAAGCACTCCCATTAAGATTATTTACAAAATCATAAAATGAAAAATAAAAAATCTTGTTTTGCAAATATCGTTTTTCAACACACACAAAATAAATATATAAAAAATTTGTAAACAGCAAAATGGAAAATCCATGTTTCCATATAGACAAAATTTAAAAACCTTAAACGGACATTTAAGAAAGTATATGCAAATGGGAAATTGACAAATGTGTAAATATGAAAATGGAAAAATCCATGTTTCCATATCATGAAATAGAAAAACATCAAACTGTCATTTAAAAAAATGCAAAATGGAAAATTGACAAATTGCAATGTGTGAAATGTGAAATTGAACAAATAGTTATCATTTTTTTAAGAACATGGTGCTCTATGGTTGAGGTGTGAATCAAACCCTTTCTACTTATTTGGACCACTCGAGACTGAGTAGACTAGTTTTAGTTGTCATACCTCTTTAAAAAAAAAAAAAACGAGATATGGGTGGGGTGATAGAAGAACAAAATCAGTAATTGACTACTTCCTGGTGGAAAGGACAAATCGCAGAAAGCTGATGGATGTGACAGCTTTACCAGGAGAAGCATTTGATGGGGACCATAGAACTGTGGTGGCAAAATTTAGATGGGGAAAATTGGAAAACCTAAAGGAGATCAGAGAAAGTAAAATAAAAGTATGGAAATTGAAAGACAAAGCTGTACAGGAAGATTTTCAGGAGAGATTGAAGCAACAAATCCCAGTTACCGAAGTGGAAAATGTAGAAGAGGAATGGTCCCACTTTAAAAAGACATTTGCTGGTGCAGCTGAGAGTGCTTGTGGTAGGACGTCAACAAGAGTGAAAGAGAAGGAGACACCGTGGTGGAATGAGGAAGTGAGGAAAAAATCCACAGCCTGCTTCCAGTCTCCGACCGGGTCAGGAATGGAATGAATGAAGCCCCCATCTTGCGGCGAGGATATGAACTGTGCCGGCTGCCGAGGCCTGACGCACTCCTCTGGGGCAATGATTAAATGAATGACAGATGAAATGAAATGATAGTGGAGAGTGTTGCTGGAATGAAATTTTGACAGGGAAAACCGGAGTACCCGGAGAAAAACCTGTCTGCCTCCGTTTTGTCCAGCACAGATCTCACATGGAGTGACCGGGATTTGAACCACGGATCCAGTGGTGAGAGGCCGGCGTGCTGCCGCCTAAGCCACGGAGGCTTCAATGAGGAAGTGAGGAAAGCAGTGAAAGAAAAGAAGTCTGCATGGAAAGAATGGAACCGAGATCAAACAGAAGAAAGCAAAAGGAAGTATCACGACAGCAAACGGAGGTGTAAGAAAGTGGTAGGAGAAGAAAAAGAAGAAAAGTTGGGAAGAATTTACACGAAGAATGGAAACAGATGTAAGTGGCAGTAAAAGGATGCTGTATGGGCTTCTAAGAAGTAAGAGGAAAGAAAGGGTTACTACAAAGCTGGTGAAAAAGGAAGATGGAGAGTTGTTAACACACCCGGAAGAGATAAAGGGACGATGGAAGGAGTATTTCGATAAGCTATTGAACGTGAGCAATTGTACTGGTGAGATCGAAGTGACACAGCCTGACGACTCTATAACAGAAGATGATATAACAATGCTGGAGGTAGAATTAGCAGTACAGAAGATGAAGATGGGAAAAGCAACAGGGGTGGATGAGATCAGTGTAGAAATGATAAAGGCTGCTGGACCTGTTGGTATGCAATGGCTGTATCGACTGCTAAAGTGTGTGTGGAAACGGAAATGTGTACCAGAAGACTGGGTGAAAGGGCTAATAATACCAGTGTTTAAGAAAGGGGACAAGAAAGTGTGTGATAACTATAGAGGGATCACCCTCATATCACAGATAGTAAAAATACTGGAAAGGATATTAGAAAGAAGAATGAGAAGAAAGGTGGAAGGAGAGTTGCAAGAGGAACAGTATGGCTTCAGGAGTGGAAGATCCACAGTGGACCCAATCTTTAGCTTGAGGCAGGTGATGGAAAAGAACTGGGAATATGGAGAGGATTTGATCATGACTTTCATAGATCTAGAAAAGGCATATGATAGTGTCCCCAGAGAGAAGGTATGGGAAACCATGGTTAAGAAGAGACTGGGAAGAGAAATGTTGGAAATGGTGCAAGCAATGTACAACAACTGTGTTAGCAGGGTACTGACCCCAGTTGGAAAGACAGATTGGTTTAGGAACAAGACTGGACTAAGACAGGGGAGTGTGCTGTCACCTCTTTTATTCATAATGGTAATGGATGAAATTGTAAAGGAAACAAAGGAAGCATATGGACATAAAGAAATGAAGTTACTATTATTTGCAGACGATATTGTGGTCTGGGGAAGGAACACCGAAGAAGTGCAAAAACAACTAGATGCACTGAACGAAAATATTCAGAAGTACGGCCTGAAAATCAGTATAGAGAAAAGCAAGACCATGGTGATGACAAGAGGGGAAAGACAAGGAAAGGGCATTGTGAAAATTGGAAGTCAGAGTTTGGAAATGGTGGACACGTTCAAATACCTAGGAAGTGAATTGATGCAAACTGGTAGGTTGGACATGGAGATTGGCAGGAGGGTACAGCAGAGCAATGCATTCTATCAAAGTGTAAGAAAACTTGTTTGGGATAAGGAAGTACCAAGGAAAAGCAAGGAGGTAATGTATAAAATGTACTATGTACCCATATTAACGTATGCAGCTGAGACTTGGACCCTGACGAGCAGGCAAGAGAGTAGAATCCAAGCCAGGGAAATGAAATTCCTAAGAAGTATGATAGGTAAGACAAGGAAAGACAGAGTGAGGAATGAAGATGTTAGGAAGGAAGTTGGGATGGGAAAACTAAATGAGAGAATTGAGAAGAATAAACTAAGGTGGTTTGGACATGTAAAGAGGATGGAGGAAAATAGAATACCAAGACAGATGCTGGAGGCGAAGTGCAAGGGTAAGAGAGCAAGGGGAAGACCTAGGACAAGGTGGATGGATTCAGTGAAGAACAGCGTGAGAAAAAGAAATCTGGACTGGGACAAGATCGTTGAAGAAGAATGGTGGAAGGAAAGAGGAAAGTGGAGAAGTGCCATAAATACCCCGACCCGGCAGAAGCTGGATAAGGGGAAATGATGATGATGATGATGATGATGACCTCTTTTAAAAGTTTGTGTTAAATCTAGAAATTGAACCCAAGAGCTTGTAGGGGTGATCCAAGGTTATAATATGTTAAACAGATAGCCTTGAATGTAGGGTGTGGTGGCTATATAGAGATGAGACGTTTCGCTCGGGGCAGGGAGGCATGGAGATCTGCATCAAACCAGTCAAAAGACTGACGACTCAAACAACAACAACATGTAGAACTCACCAAAATAATGTTGTGTAACGGTAAATGTTAGTCAACGAACAGTAATGCATTACTAAAACCCATGACACGATACCTAAGAGCTTTTCTAAAATTATTTTAAAATGCCTTTAACCCTATATTAAACACCCAGTTCACAAGACTCATAACTGCAATGTTATGGTCAAACAAAAACAAAATCTATATTTTCAAAACAAACAAGTGGTTTAGTCAATGTATACTGGAAAAGGTTTTATAAACACTCAAGTCCACAAAAATAATTAAATTAGTAACTGTCAGGTTGACCGAGTGGTTATGGTGTTTGACTTAAGTTCAAATTTTCTGTACAAGAAAGCAAGGGTTCGAATCCCTTACCTGATATAACTATTGCCTCAACATGGCTTGACCATACTGTATTATTGTGTACTCGGTACACAAACCATAGATAGAGTGTATTGTTTAAGGTCACTCTCTTTGCGAACATAGTCAGAGACTGTTGATGGTTAACAATTGCATTAATAGTGGGACATAGGGATAGCAATTAAGAAAACCAGATAATACCCATACACTATTTTTATTTATTTAATGTAAGTACTTGTACAATAGTTATATACAAACTACAACTCTCTTTTGTCTATTACTATCTAGTCCTTTTCGATCCACTTGCATATCAAGGGCAGATGACTTTGTAGTTCAGCCCCTTAAAACAACAACAACAACACTACCTCTTGCATAGTCTGAGATGTTGATGATTCTTGAGGCGTAGAAGATGGATACAACATAACTTTTACAACAGGGGTTAAACGTTGCTCAACAAACAATGCACTATTTTGAGTAGCAACATCTTTCTCTTGTACTAACTTTTTAACATTCTGATGATTTTTTGTCAACACCATCAGTGTTTTGTCTGGAGCACTACATTGATGATCACTCACACTTAAAACCACACCATTTCTACTTTTCATTTTGCCTCGACATTTTGTTGACCTCTGTTTTGAGCATCGCCTGAATGGTATTCCTTTTACATTTTGTCGTCTATAGTTATAAGAGTAGCCTTTATAGAGTACACGTTGTTTACCTCGGTTAGTTGTAGTAAGTTCCATAGTAGTAACTAACCTGTTAGTATGATTTGCACACTACAAAGGTTATCTCTGTTCTGGTAATAGAATTATTTAGCGTTGGCTTTTATATTTAATATGTACAGTTTAAAGTGATAGAAAAGTGGTAGAAACGTGGTAGCAAAGTGGTAGACAAGTGGTAGACAATTGGTAACATAGTGGTAGAAAAGTGGTAGAAAAGTGGTAGAAAAGTGGCAGCAAAGTGGTAGAAAAGTGGTAGCAAACTAGAAAAGTGGTAGAAAAGTGGCAGAAAAGTAGTAGAAAAGCGGGAGCAATGTGGTAGAAAAGTGGTAGCAAACTAGAAAAGTGGTAGCAAAGTGGTAGAAAATATTACATGTATTGTTAAGAAATAGTTTAAGCGGTTACATGGATTCATTACACTATAATTTTAGCATCACGAAGCTCATTTTCTATATCCAAAAGTTCTTCCTCATATTTAGTATGACCAGCCTGTTTACAGGTATGCAAAAACTGAAGCCGCTGGATTAGCTTAATGGGATTGTTCCAATAAACAAATACAACAAATGATTTTTTTGGGTGTAAACCATTATCATTATCATCATCATAATCATCATCACCATCATGGTTATTATCATCAATATAATTATCATCAATATAAACATCATCACTATTACTATCTAATCCTTTTTATTCATCTTGCAATGCAACAACCTTTGGCATAGTTTGTGTTGTCTTTGATAGTGTTAGAGGTTTCTTAGACGTTAACGACTGTCCTAACATGTCTTTTTCAGGAGATAATAAATGCTCTTTAACAAACAAAGCACTATCTTGAGCCACACTATTCTTTTCTTGGTCTTGCTTTTTTTTACCTTGGTTCGATTATTTTGTCCATTTAAATGAGTATTATTTTGAGATTTACAATGATGATCGATTGAAATAAGTATGTTGAAGCCTTTTGTTTTAATCATTCATCGACACTTTTTAGATCGTTGTTTCGAACAGCACCAAATAACAGTTCCATTTTATTAGTTATTTTTACAATATATGCATATCCTTTATAGTAAGCACATGGCTTACCATAGCTAGTCGTTGATACTTCCATGTCAACTGTTAAGCATAAAGTAATCTCTAGTAAAGTTAACTCGATCATAAAAATGATAGTTTGTAGTATGTGCAGTTTAAAGTAAGAGCAAAAGTGAGAGTCAAATGGTAGAAAAGTGTTAGCAAAGTGGTGGAAGAGTGGTAGCAGTTTATAGTAGTCATGATCTTTTTTTACCAGAATGTGATTTGAGTAAATGTAATTTCTAAACCTTAGCAGTGAATAGTCAGTTAGGCTTGGTTCAGACAAGCGTAAACAGTTCTCCAATGAATCAGAGATCAAGATTTTCATTATGAAACAGTTGTGTAACCAATTAGGTATCGGTACTTGATAGCTTCACACATGAACAAAAATTCCAACATATCTGACATGAATTACATGATTTGAAAGTTGACAAAGAATATCCAATCAACCTTTGTAGTTGCAATGTCAAACACAAAGACAAAATCAGCATGAACTTTTAAGTTACAGGAAAATTCTATGAAATAGACCATGCAGGAAATTTGGAAATACACATCAGAAGTTTGCAACACCATCCTTCTAGCCTATATAAATTATCGACATGGAAAGTGTGCACTGCCCCTAACATTAAACCAATTTATCAATAACACAAGTCAACAATCAAAACATTTTGTGTTGAGTCTATCATTTAAGGCATATATTCTGTCTACATTGAACAGTAACAAAAAACGCCATTCATAATTAATTAAGTTTGCTTTTAGCCATTTTTAGCATCATGTACCACATTGCCAACCCCACGCATTCGGTACTATATTGCATCCGGCTGACCAATGGTTTTGTTCTAGACCTATAATTGTCAGGTAGCAGGGTCGCATTAGCTAATATGAACACCCCAGGTTTTTGTCACGTACATTGGGGGTAGTCACGCATGCATAATCTTTACCCAGGCCAATGGTTTTGCCTACATGAAGCACTGCAAAATTCAGTTAATTTGGGCTCGGATATTATTTCCCATTTCTCCACGACATTGTCTTGGTATAGACTATGCTACTGATATTGTCAGCATGGCGTCACAGTGAAAGTGTAGTGAAATAGCTGCTAGTGTAAATATTTGATAAAAGTGGTAAAATATTATAACAGAGGTTTAAAATCTATAAATTTACTTTCCTTAGATCAAGTGTAATACGGAATATTGATAGTATTTAGAAATTCTTATTGATAATTTAATAAACTTAAACTAAGTTGTGGAAACGTGTATCCAAAGTTTCGGTGACTTCTTCAATCACTGTTTGAACCAAGTAGAGCAGTGGTGCTTTTACGAGACTTCACCTGATTGGAAGATATACGTATTTCACATTCTTCTTTATTGGTAGGTAATTAGATTAATTCTATTAGGTAGTAATAATTAAAATAAATTTAGTGTAATTTGGTGTAAACATCTAGGCTAACTTAGATCTCTAGTATGACGACAGTAAACAGTGTTAGTGTCTCGGCAGGTAGTGTAACCGTAACGGATTTATGCTCGTCGTGCAAAATAAAAGTAAAAAATGCAAATAAAATCATCACAAGATCTCAGGTAAAATTGAATGAGGAGAAAAGTGAAACCGATTGTCGTAATATAGGCCTACCGCTACCGTCATGCGAATGTCATAACCTGAGAAACGAACTGTCCTCAAAAGACGAAATTATAAAGCTGCTAAAGGAAGATATTGCTAAGTTAATGGAAGAGATGAATAAATTAAAAGGAAACAGAGAGGAAAGCAAGGAAACTTGGTCGACAGTGATTGCCGGTAAGGTAAGATTGAATAAGCCTAGGCCTATAAATGGAGTACATGTAACTGAAATTCCCGTCTCAAATTCATTTGGAGTGCTTGTCGAAGAAAATGATGACTTTCTTCAAGAAGAAAAGAAGAAGAAGAAAGTGATAAAGAGAAAATCCAGGAAGATGCGGATATTTGCGGATAGCCACGGGCGAGATGTAGCAGCAAAAGTATTGGAGAGAAGCAGAGAAATCGAGGTCACTTCGTGAGTAAAGCCAGGAGCTCAAATTGCAGAGGTCACGAACGGGATGATAGGAGAGTGTGCGTCCCTTACTGCAAAGGACTACGCAGTGATCATCGCTGGAGCAAACGACGTCTATAGAAATGAGAGTAAAAAGGTAATCAAAGATTTAAAGGGTACATTGCCATCCATGCAAAAAACAAATGTCATTATTGTAAACATTCCGCAGAGATACGATTTAATTCCCAAATCATGTGTAAATGAAGAAATAGAGGCTACAAATGGAAAAATTCATAAAATTTGTAAGAGTTTTCCAAATGTTCAAATTGTAGATGTAAGTAAATTAGACAGGAAGTTCCACACTCGGTATGGCCTACACTTAAATAGATTAGGAAAAGAGTATCTTAGTGATGAAATCTGTAAAATTGTAAATTCAAATGGTAAGAATAATTCAACAGTAATATCATTAGAGTGGAAGCAGGGAAACTGGTAGAAGAAGCCAAACGTGAGGTTTGGCTTTCAGATCTTTTGAAGTCAAATTTAACGGAGTGCAACAATGGTATTTCGGATTTGTCTAGCAACAATAATAATCATAACAATTATGATGATAATAATAATGTAAATAAATTACCAACACAAGCTTGCAAAAGTAACAAATTTAAAATTTACCACCAGAATGTCCAGTCTCTTTATAATAAAATTGATTACATAAATCTAATGCTTAAAAATGAACTTAAAGACATCTCAGCACTATGTATTTCAGATCATTGGCTGAAAGAGGAACAACTCGAATTAATTCAATTCCCAGGGTTTATACAAGCTAGTAAATACTCTAGATCTAATATTAGCCATGGTGGTACTTGCATCTTCTTAAGAAATAATTTAGATCATGAACAGATAACAGCTTATGATTATCTAATTATGGAACAGGATTTTGAATCCTCTGCCGTAAAAATACAGCAGTTTAAGTTAATAATTGTATGCGTATACCGTTCTCCGTCAGGAAAGTTTCCTTTATTTATAGATAAATTAGAATTGTTACTCAATAACATGAGCAAAGTAAATTTCGATATAATAATTTGTGGGGATGCAAATGTGGATTTCTTAAAATTTGATAGAAATTGTGAATTATTAACACAGTTACTAATTTCCTATGGACTGAAACCTACAGTAAATACCTCAACAAGAATAACAAAATTTAGTAAAACCACTCCTGATCAAATTTTTATAAATACAGATAAATATCACCATTCAATAGAAGTCTATTGTCCGGGTTTTAGTGACCACCTTGGACAAATACTGAGTTTTGAAGTATCCGAAACAATCAATAATAATGATAATGGAGTAAAATCAAAGTGCAGGTCATTCACTGAATCAAATGTTACATATTTCAATGACTTATTAAATAAGGAAACATGGTCAGAAATTTATGAACTAGAAAATGTAAATGATAAATTTAATGCATTTAACAGTACCCTAAAACACTATTTTGAAATAGCATTTCCCTTTAAACGAAGAACTGTTCAAATTAACAAAACTAGCAATTAGATAACAACAGGGATTATAAATTCTTGTCAAAGAAAGAAATTTCTACACAAATTATATAAACAATACCACACAACACCTGAATTCAATTTATACTACAAAAATACACTAGCATATTAAATAAGGTAATAAGACTAGCAAAGAAAATGCACAATGATAATTTTATTTCCCAATCATCTAATAGAAACAGGGCTAAGTGGTCCGTGATAAAGAAAGAAACTGGAAAATCTGCTAA
The DNA here is from genome assembly GCA_946902985.2 of Meconema thalassinum. Lineage (NCBI taxonomy): Eukaryota > Metazoa > Arthropoda > Insecta > Orthoptera > Tettigoniidae > Meconema > Meconema thalassinum. The sequence goes on along the minus strand of OX336389.2, from coordinate 1,463,820,498 downwards.
AATACAAAGGAACATTACACTGACCAGAAATAATAAAGTGATTAATAATCCAGAGGAAATAGCAAACACTTTTAATTACTATTTTCTGGAAATTCCACAACAATTATTAAATCAATCACAGGTAAATACACTAAATTCTAATAATAAAATAAATATATGCAGTGATTCTTTATTTATAAATCATGTCACAAGTGAAGAGGTGAGAATAGTTATAAAAGAGCTAAAAATAAATTCTGTGCTGGCATTGATGGCATCCCTGACGCAATTTTAAAGAAATGTGCAGAAAATATAATAAATCCACTTACGCACTTAATAAACAGTTCAATTCTCTCAGGAACTTACCCGGATATTTTGAAGTTATCAAAAGTAATTCCAGTGCACAAAAACGGTTCAAAATATGAATTAGATAACTATCGTCCTATTAGCTTACCAACAGGTATTGCAAAAATTGTAGAAAAAATTATGTATAAGAGACTGATAAGTTTCATAGAAAAAAATAAATTATTATCTAACTCACAACATGGATTCAGAACGGAAAAATCAACACAGACAGCAATTTACGAATGTAGTAATTGTATACTGAAATTAATTGACAATAAGTAACATGTAACTGGCCTATTCTTGGATTTATCGAAAGCATTTGATGTTGTTGGCCATAAAATCCTCCTTACAAAACTAAATCAATATGGTATTAGAGGTCTACGTAATAAATGGATAGAGTCTTACTTAACAAGGCGTAAACAAATAGTAAATTTGAGACACAAGGACGATGGAACCAAATTACGTAATGAAACATTGTCCAATGAGGGAATTATTGAATTTGGAGTACCCCAGGGATCGGGTTTGGGCCCACTACTCTTTCTTCTATATATCAATGATATAACACAGAACGTTCATTCACATAAGGAAGTTTTGTTTGCGGATGATACAACACTCGTAATAAAAGGTGAAACTAAACAGGTCATACAGCAGTCTGCTGACTCCGTTACAGGAGAGTTAACCAAATGGTCACAAGATAATCGCCTCATAATCAACTATAAAAAACAGTATGTCTAAATTTTCACACTATACAGAATAGGGATCCTGCGAAACCCAATATAACATTAAGTGGTCATCAAATAGAAAATAAATCAGAAACAAAGTTTTTAGGACTATGGATACAACAAGACTTGAAATGGAATAAACATATACAATATCTGAATACTAAACTGAACTCGATGTGCTTTGCGTTACGTATTTTGAAAACCTGCACTAGCATGCACACATTAAGAAATACTTATTTTGCTTATTTCCATTCATACTTAAGATATGGGATCATATTTTGGGGTATGTCGCCAGATGTACTAAGCTCGTTTAGGATACAAAAGAGGGCGATTAGAATTATGGCAAATTTAAACTCTAGAGAATCATGTAGACCTCTGTTTAAAGATTTAAACATTCTCCCACTGCCCTGCATATATATCTTTGAAAGTATTTTGTTTTTTAAAAAGAATTTAATTAATAAAGATGTTTTTCTTAAAACAAACAATGATGTTCATAGGCATAACACAAGACAAAATCAAAACATTCATATTTCACACACACACACACACACAAGCATATATCAAAAAGTAACTTTTCACACTGGAGTTAAATTATACAATAAACTACCCCAGTATATAAAACTGGCCCCAAAAATAAAAACCTTTGAAAGAATGTTGAAAGCTTATCTGCAGTGCCATTGTTTTTACTCAGTAGTTGAATATCTTAGCGTATAGGAGCGATGAAATCTATAATTATATTTTACTTTTTTAATTTAATTGTAATACCTAGCTGTATGTTGTTGAATTTATAGAATTAAGTTTTCATATTATGATAATAGAGTGAGGTGTAAATAGTTGTGCAATAAGATTGTATCTATTAAGATTTGCTATTATAATAAGTTAAATAATTATAATATTAGTAATATATACCTGTTAGTTCTTTTATTTTATAGATGTAAATTCTGACGTGTCCTATATCAAAAATGTATTGAATGCCTGTGTTTGATCAAATGGAATTAATAAAAATCTATCTATCTATCTATGTCTAACTGATGGCCAATTTCATTAGAATGATATATTGATATAGATATACGGTAGCAATGATCTTCAGAAAGGGTGGAAGAACTGCCAAAGATGACATTCTTTACCTAAGAGGTGAACCTTTGCTTCAAACCTGTCATTACAATTATCTAGGAATTACTCTGCAAATACAAGGGAATTTATTCACACGTCACATCAAAGATAAAATGATCTGTGCTGTCAGATCAATGAACGACATTAGTCATCTCAAGATTATGTCTTTGCAATCGGCACTGAGACTCTTTAAAGCAAAAATTACACCAATTGCAACGTATGGATTGGATATAATAAGGGTTAATTTAAGCAAAAATAACCTGAAAGACTTAGAGAAAGTGAAAGCCTTATTCTTAAAAAGACTGCTTTGTTTGTCAAAATATACCGCATCGAGGCTGGCGTATGAACTAGCGGGGGAACTTTTCTTTATAGAAGAACTCCGGCTGGTTCACCAACTACCATCCACAAGACAATACAACGATTTGCTACAAAAACTACTTGCAAAAAAGAAGGAGATCCCAATTGGTTTCTACTCCACGACGGCCATGACGTCAACAGAATGGAAGGGCACTGCCTATGAATCGAGACACACAGTGACCCGATTCGTGGTGCACGGTTGTCACCACAGGATTTGTGAGACGGAGGTGTTCCATGTGCCCACACCAGAGTGCATTTGTAAATTGTGTCAAAAGTCATGCGATACTTACCACGCTCTCGCGTGTACTAGAAGGTTATCAGCGCTTACAGATTTTGTAAATAAATACTGCAATGCACATTGTGCGCACTTATACTTAATAATTTATTGATATAGGCAACTGCATTCCAGATCTACACTGTTAATCGACTGCATGCATTATATTTAATGGCGAGCCCATTTAACATTAACTTCCCTCATTATTTCAATATGAAAGCATAGTAGCCTACAATACTCTTTATGTTCCAATCTGCCTACTAACGTACTAAGGCTACTTTGCCAAGCTCTGTTTAAATACTTACTGCATCAGGATTGAATGCTTTGACACTACCAGTTCTGATGAAGGGGATAACATTTCCTCTAATTCTCTCATTTTCTTAGATAAATGAGTTAATTTAAGTTTGTGAACGTCCATTATAATCAAGTTCTCATGTCGCTATCACCACAATTAATTATTATTTACCAATGGCATAGGCCAAGGACATGAAGAAATGTGTACATTTGCAGCCTCTCTTCAAGCATTGATAATTTAAATAATTAAAAGGACAATTGCCGCACATTAGATAGGTAGGTATTCGTTTTCACACTTCGGACAGCAATTATTTCCATAACCTAGAAACAAGATTCGAAGACTACTGACTATCAGTACTTAATCTTCCGCAAATATGATTCAAATTCTACAATTAAAATTAAAGCTAATTCTTTCCAAAGCAGTAAAATAGCACTTAAGTTTCTTCTCCAGCAAATAAAACCCGATTTATATCTCTTTTATACATACAGCGTCTGAAAACCAAAACAAATGGACGACATTTTTCATATTAAGTAAGATACAGTATTTGCCTTAATCGTCAAGAAAGATTTGCACAACTTGAAGAATATTGTTTTGTAGTTTAATTAGCCCATCTTCAATAAATAACTTAATATTCCAGCCATTAAGTGATAATATACATATCAGCTGTTAACTTCCATCTTTGATTCATCGTTACAAATGGGTTAACCATGGGCTACAACACGGCTAACAAGCCCTCGTAACATGCCTTTACGGTGGATGGTTCAGTGGTAAGACGTACGTCATAACATGGATGCGATTTGGCGTTACAGAATACCAATTCGACCGCTAACCAGGCTTTACGGGTCCTAAAGACTGGTTATGGCTTAACCGTTTCTTACATAATCGGGCTGCTGATTTGGCTGCAGTGTCTATTGAAACTAAATCAGTTTGTATAATATATTTCGGTTTGTCCATTGGTTAATAATAGGGTAATCTGTTTTCTGTTTCTACTTCTATATCCATAGTTAAGAAATCAATGTGTACGATTTCTTTCGGCTTGTCCATTGGTTTATTGTAACGTATTCTATTTTCTGGTTCTGCTTCTGTGTCCGTTGAAAATACATTAATTTGTATAATTTCTTTCGGTTTGTCCATTGGTTCATGATAAGGTATTCTATTTTCTGTTTCTACCTCTGTAGCAGTTAACACTTACCCTGCTGATGCCTTAAATGTTGCTCCTCACCCCTGTGCTGGCTGATTTCCAGAATGTATGGCTATGTTCAGAATGGCACAAACAGAATGTGGTTTGAGTTACAAATAAATTGAAAAGTCCATTTGATATCCGAATCCTTACACAACAAATTTAATAAAAATTCGACACGATTGAAAAAAAACTATATTGTAAAAAAATATGCTGTAAACAGCTGTTGCGCGCGCTCTCTTTGGAACGAGCGGGCGCGCCGGCAGAAGTAGAAGGGAGAACTGTATCTTCGGTTGCGTCAGATTCAGAATCTGTAATGCGAATTATAACCCCAAATATACTAGTCATAGAATAAACTCAACGATTTTGCGAGAGAAAAATCTGTCCACAAAGAGTAAAAACAAAGGAAAGGAAAACAGATTTGACCTACCTGAACTTGCATCGCTTGCCTTCGAACAGATCGATATTCTTCCGCTGAACAGTGACGTGGTGCTATCTAGCGATAGTATGTGCAACTTCATGCTTACTGGCACCCACACGCGAGTGATAGACCTGTAATATTACGTTCGTCACCAACACAAAGCGCGAGAAATCGATCAACGTAATATTACGCTCGCCCCAGTTTTAAAAATTTACCTTCAAACGTAATAGTACGGCGCCCGCACTCTAAGTGTTAATAATAGATCACTGTGTACAATTGCTTCTGGATTCTTGTTACGTCTTTTTGCTACAGCCAATGCCGCCCGCCAATCCACTCTCCTAGGATTAAATGGAGGGCTTTTCATTGTTTCATACGTATGACTCGTTTCTTTTTTAAGCAACTTCATTACATTCCGCTCTTTCAAACTGTATTTTCTAACTGGTTCTTTTTTTTTTTGGCCTAACGCATCTCTTATTCGTTGTTAAATTCATCTCTTTGTTATTTTTTGCCTTAGCGTTGGCGGTTTTTGTTTTCATTAGGCCTGTTTCTCACACCTTTCAACTTTTAGTTGGCATTCTTCTGTGTCTGATTGCAAATTTTCGTTGCATCTTCGTCTCCTTTTCATGTACTTTTATCTCAATGGCTCTCGGTCTCCTTTATGGAATACTGCTCGCACGGTCCCACTCCTCCATTACGTGGCACTCAGACAAGTCATTATTATCTCTTGCAGGAGTTTCCTTTTGCTCATCAGTTGTATGGCTTATCTCAGTTTCAACGGCACTGTTTTTACTCGCCCCCACATTGTTAACCGCACATTGCCGCTGGAAGATTCTCTTTTATTGTCCCTTGTGAACACGGTGCGAGTTCCTTTTTCCTACCTTTCCTGTGATCTTTGTGGTCTGTGGAAGAGCTTTGGTAATCTTTAAGCAGCCTTTCTTTGTACTTTGGGGCAAGTCCAATCTAACGACACCTCTATCATTTTTACAACCGGGAAAAATACTAATATGCACTATTCCACTTTGCTTCAAAATGGTCTTTCTCGCCTTGCTTATCGTCGTTGCATATTTTGGAAATAAGGTTGTTATCACTTCTTTCTTCTAGCTTGCTCTTTGTAGAATATGGTTTTTGAACTCACTTCTGTTCAGTGTCGTCTTTGAAATAATATTGGTATTTGTGGCCTTTTTCTCCATTTCAACTTCCAGGAAAAGGTTGCTTACCACCACATCGCTGCCCTCTGCATACATTACTAAGATATTGTCCGAAGTCACCATCTGGCTCTTCTGTTCTCTCTTCGGTTTATCCTTTTTGTCTTCATCGTCGTTTCGGAAAGGTCAGTGCATAGCGTTATTCGCTCTTTTGCACCTTCTGGGATTAAATCTCCTTTCACCACCTCACTCCGCTCTGTATCACTTGTCCTGGAGAGAAGCGGAAAGATGGAGGCCACTTCGACAGTAAAACCAGGAGCTTCAATTGCAGCGGTCACGGACGGAATGGTAGGAGAGTGTGCGCCCCTAACTTCAAAGGATTATGCAGTTATCATCGCTGGAGCCAACGACGTCTACAGAAACGAGAGTAAAAACGTAATCAAAGATTTAAAGCGTAGGCCTACATTGCAATCCATGCATAACACAAATGTCATTATTGTAAACATTCCACAGAGATATGACTTAATTACCAAATCATGTGTAAATGTAGAAATAGAGGCTACAAATGGAAAAAATACGAAAATTTGAACGAGTTTTCCAAATGCCCAAATTATGGATGTAAGTATATTAGACAGGAAGTTCCACACTTGGCATGGCCTACACTTAAATAGGTTAAGAAAATAGTATCTTAGTGATGAAATCTGAAAAATTGTAAATTCAAATGGTAAGAATAGTTCAACAGCAATATCTTTAGAGTGGAAGTAGGGAAACTGGTAAAAGAAGCCAAACGTGAGGTTTGGCATTCAGATGAGTATCTTTTGATGTCAAATTTAACTGAGAGCAACAATGGTATTTCGGATTTGTCTAGCAACAAAAATAATAACAATTATGATAATAATAATGTAAATAAATCACCAACACAAGCTTGCAAAAGTAACACATTTAAAATTAACCACCACAATGTTCAGTCTCTCTATAATAAAATGGATTACATAAATCTAATGCTTAAAAATGAACTCAAAAACATCTCAGCACTATGTATTTCAGAACATTGGCTGAAAGAGGAACAACTCGAATATTAATTTAATTCCCAGGGTTTATACCAGCAAGTAAATACTCTAGATCTAATATTAGCCATGGTGGTACTTGTATCTTCTTAAGAAATAATTTAGATCATGAACAGTTAACAGCTTGTGATTATCTAATTATGGAACAGGATTTTGAATTCTCTGCCGTAAAAATACAGCAGTTTAAGTTAATAATTGTATGCGTATTGTGACCGTTTGACGAACGTCCTACGACCACACAAGTGCGCATCCGAACAACAGTCGAGCACAAAGACTCAAAAACATCTCGTTGTTAACAGTGAGCATTCTACAAAGATGTAGAATAAAGAAAAAGAAAAACTCTGCTGTTCCCCAGATGCACACTACAGCAAGGATAGAAGGCATATCTCAAGAATCATGAATGACCACAGTATCAGTTAAGATAAAATTTGTATCAATTTAATTGATCCATTCAACCATCCTAATCTTTACAAGGGCATCCTCAGGGAGAAAACTAAAACACCACCTGAAAAAAATAACATCCTGCGCTCCCCATGGGATCCTATACTATTTAATCGCAGGTGTAGAATAACGTTCCAAAAAAATATATGCAACGAAAACGTCAACTTTTAAACATTTCATTGTGTTAGAATACCCATGAAATTAATAGTCCATCCATTATTATATTATAAACGATATTTACAGTATTCAAGTTGTGTAGATCACTGATCGTCCTATCACACTTGACTAAAATTTTATTTCTGAAGTTCTACACATTTCCATATTTCCAAAATCATGGATAATCCTATGGGATATTCTCTTCCATGAAACGAGAAGAAATTCCAAAACATACTAGAATTGTTAATTATACAATTTGATGCAAGTCAGACCAAGTCGAACAAAGATGGACCCATTAGAAACGTAATACCATTTATATTTCATTATTCCCACACAAGGAATATTCATATTAGAAATATAAATTATGGATCTGTGATTTATCCTCGATAATAAAATAAATTATGGGATTAATTATTAAGTGATGTTAATTGCAACTCAACCTTATTATTCCAACCAATTTCGAACACTTATAGATGATTCGTAGCAATTTCAAGATTTTCATCGGAATATGAGACCGCATTTTAAATGCCCCATTTCTTTATGCACTTTATCAATTTAGTTTATTCCTTGATATCACAATATGGCAAAATTATTAGGCATTTTAATCTATCTGCAGGTTTATATAATTCAACCAGAAAATAGGTAATTATGGTTAGAGCAAATTAAAGTAGAATCTAGAATTCCACTGGTGACAATATCTAGATAGCGGCGTGGGGCTACCACAGCGGCACCGCCCTTCTTTTGAGTAATATGAGGCAACATCCTCCAAATTCCAACATTTCATTATATTCAACAACTATAATTCTTTTATATATTATTTTCACATATTAATTTCCATCCAGTCATATTTACTGTATTTAATGGATTATCATAATCATTAATGGGACAAATGCCTACGCGCATTCCCAATTCAACTCATCACCCCATCAGATCTATCATATGAATGTTATAAGTAACTATCTCTAATTAACCTGTTCAATTATCCGCTTGTCACCATAACAAAAATCCTCCTAATTGATACACCTTGCTCTAATAACAAAACTACGTTACGATTGCTTTATCAATCCAATGTGCATTAATTCATGTTAATTTCTCATATTTGTTTTAAGGAAACATCACCTAAATAATCCAAACTCATTCATTTATTATTATTATTAATATGAAATTCTCATGGATAATTACCATGTTCTATTTTTCATAAGATCCATTAAATTGTTATGAATTTGCCTCCTTAATTCCCCTTGTAAATTATCATACATGATCATTCCGCATTATCATATTAAAGAAAACCCTTAACCACCAGAAAAATCGAATCATTTTACGATAAATGACAATCAGAACTCATTCAAGACGAATTGCATCAAAATGATCAAGAACTACATTTAAATAAACAAATTACCAATAAACTATCTCAAAACGATCGCTACAATAATAATGTGCCGTAAAAATATGCACGGAACTGTACAACAAAAATCAGGATGAAACGTCTGTCTAATTAGAACATCCGGATGCCTTCCGAAAATATACTCATTCTACGATATGCCCACCGTGGATATGCTATCTCAAAAGGAATAATATAAAAATTCGAAGAGTGGACAACATCAAAAAGATCCATGCTTATGTCCCAATATAATGCAGAAAATAAAGATCTATCGCGTGTAAAACGATTCCTACATGGTTGAATGGTATAGTCTAAGGTCTGATATTCACTGGTACTAGATATTAAGAATAGAATAAGGGGCTCACGTCCATTTCAGATGTTCTTGAAGAAGGTCCAAGTTCCTGCGGAAGGCCCTCAGTCGGAGCATAAAATTCCACGCGATCCTCCGCACACGGAAATGTGTACGGCTAGACTTCATGGCTCCACGGGTCCGAGTCCCAAGTATCCAAACGTCAGCTCCCATCGTACTCCCAAATCATATTTAACGCACCATAATAATGGCTCGACTCATGGTAGATTTCAAAAGTTCATATCGGCGTATTGCTACCATGACGTCCTGATCGGATTGTCTTAACACCGTAGCTTCTGCTATGAAAAAGCACGTGTCTAATACTGTCACTGGTTTCACGACAATCACCCGGTGTGTTTTACCGTCCCGAAATACTCCGAATAGTCACAGTAATGTTCCCGGTTACTTGATTGTAATCCTTCTGTAGTTATCACAGTACGCTTACACCTGTTTAGCCTTAATTCCAAGTCAATTGCTAGCCAGAAATCTACCCTGGTATGAGGTATTATATTCTCATAACTCAAGTAAGGAGTTATTTTCAGTCCATGTGCCTTAATATGCTGTGAGCTCTGGCCATACCCCACACAACCTTGCATTTACAAGAGCTAATCCCATCTAGTAAAACTATCCTGAGCACATTTGAACAATGCCTCGTTTGTAAGCTAATTTTGGCTTCCAGGTCAGGTACTAGTAACTTGAGATTGATTAAGCCGCCCGCTTATGCACGGATAAACTGCACAAACACGACTGTCACAGTTTAAACAGCTGCCTGCTAGACCATGCAGACTGTCAGGTGTTAGCATACTGACGCGCATCGCCGTCCGCGCATATCATCCAGCCTGCAACTAACGACAGTGAAATTCAACTCAGTCAGGCGTTCGCTTCAAATTCAAAATACAGCCGCGACAAAAACAACATCTCCATAACCAGCAACTGACGCTCTTTCACACGGTTACAGTATACCGTTCTCCGTCAGGAAATTTTCGTTTATTTATAGACAAATTAGAATTCTTTACATGAGCAAAGTAAATTTCGATATAATAATTTGTGGGGATGTAAATGTGGATTTCTTAAAATGTGATAGAAAATATGAATTATTAACACAGTTACTAATATCCTATGGACTGAAATCTACAGTAAATACTCCAACAAGAATAACAAAAATTAGAAAAACCAATCCTGATCAAATTTGTATAAATATAGATAAATATCACCAGTCAATAGAAGTCTATTTTCCGGGTTTTAGTGACCACCATGGACAAATACTGAGCTTTGAAGTACCCGAAACAATCAATAATAATGATAATGGAATAAAATCAAAGTGCAGGTCATTCACTGAAACAAATGTTACATATTTCAATGACTTATTAAATAACGAAACATGGTCAGAAATTTATAAACTAGAAAATGTAAACGAGAAATGTAATGCATTTAAAAGTACCCTAAAACACTATTTTGAAACAGCATTCCCCTTTAAACGAAGAACTGTTCAAAATAACAAAACTAGCAATTTGATAACAACAGGGATTAGAAATTCATATCAAAGGAAGAAATTTCTACACAAATTATATAAACACTACCACACAACACCTGAATTCACTTTATACTACAAAAAACTAGCAATTGGATAACAACAGGGATTAGAAATTCATATCAAAGGAAGAAATTTCTACACAAATTATATAAACAATACCACACAACACCTGAATTCACTTTATACTACAAAAATACACTAGCATATTAAATAAAGTAATATGACTAGCAAAGAAAATGCATAATGATAATTTTATTTCCCAATCATCTAATGCAAACAGGGCTATGTGGTCCGTGATAAAGAAAGAAACTGGAAAATCTGCTAAATTACAAAGGAACATTACACTGAACAGCAATAATAAAGTGTTTAAAATCCAGAGGAAATAGCAAACATTTTTAATGACTATTTTCTGGAAATTCCACAACAATTATTAAATAAATCACAGGTATATTCACTAAATTCTAATAATAAAATAAATATAGTCAGTGATTCTTTATTTATAAATCATGTTACAAGTGAAGAGATAAGAATAGTTATAAAAGAACTAAAAACTAAATTCTCTGTTGGCATTGATGGCATCCCTGATGCAATTTTAAAAAAATGTGCAGAAAATACAATAAAGCCACTTAATAAACAGTTCAATTCTCTCGGGAATTTATCCGGATATTTTGAAGTTATCAAAAGTAATTCCAGTGCACAAAAACGGTTCAAAATATGAATTAGATAACTATCGTCCTATTACCTTACCAACTGGTATTGCTTAAATTATGGAAAAAGTTATGTATAAAAGACTGATAAGTTTTATAGAAAAAATCAAATACTATCAAACACACAACATGGATTCAGAACGGAATAATCTACACGTACAGCAATTTATGAATATAGTAATAGGATACTGAAATTAATTGACAATAAGGAACATGTAACTGGCCTATTCTTGAATTTATCGAAAACATTTGATGTTGTTGACCACAAAATCCTCCTTACAAAACTAAATCAATATGGTATTAGAGGTCTAGATAATAAATGGATAGAGTCTTACTTAACAAAGCGTAAACAAATAGTAAGCTGGAGACACAAGGATGATGGAACCAAATTGCTTAATGAAACATTGTCCAATGGGGGAATTATAATATTTGGAGTACCCCAGGGATCGGTTTTTCGTCCCACTACGCTTTCTTTATATGAATTATATAACACAGAACGTTCATTCTCATCAGGAAATAAAAGGTGAAACTAAACTGGTCTTACATCAGTCTGCTGACTCCGTTACAGCAGAGTTAACCAAATGGTCACAAGATAATCGCCTCATAATAAACTATAAAAAAAACAGTTTCTCTAAATTTCCACACTAACCTGCGAAGCCCAATATAACATTAAATGTTCATCAAATTGAAAATAAATCAGAAACAATTCTTTTAGGACTAATGGATACAACATGACTTGAAATGGAATAAACATATACAATATCTGAATACTAAACTGAACTCGATATGCTTTGCGTTACGTATTTTGAAAACCTGCACTATCAAGCAAACAATAAGAAATACTTATTTTGCTTATTTCCATTCATACTTAAGATATGGGGTCATATTTTGGGGTATGTCACCAGATGTACTAAGCACGTTTAGGATACAAAAGAGGGCGATTAGAATTATAGCAAATGTAAACACTAGAGAATCATGTAGACCTCTGTTTAAAGATTTAAACATTCTCCCACTGACCTGCATTAATATCTTTGAAAGTATTGTGTTTTATAAAAAGAATTTAGTGAATAAAGATGTTTTTCTTAAAACAAACAATGATGTTCATAGGCATAACACAAGACAAAATCAGAACATTCATATTTCACACATACACTCATAAGCACATATCAAAAAGGTACTTTTCAGAGAGGAGGTAAATTATACAATAAACTATCCCAGTATATAAAATTTGCCCCAAAAATATAAACCTTTGAATGAAGAATGTTGAAAGCTTACCTGCAGTGCCATTGTTTTTACTCTGTAGTTGAATATCTTAACGTATAGGAGCGATGAAATCTATAATTATATTTTACTTTTCTATTTTAATCGTAATATCTAGCTGTAAGTTGTTGTATTTATAGAATTAAGTTTTCATATTGTGATAATAGAGTAAGGTGAAAACCAGTGGCCTATGCTGGACCAAATGTATGGGTGTGCAGTTAAAACATATTGAACCCTTGCAAAGAAGCTTATGAGACTCAGTTTCGGGGGGTGTAACAGTCCATATCGTAAGTTGTTGTTAAAGCGCTTCATTAACATGCAGGCTAACATATAACAAAATAACATGCAGGAAAAAGTGAAGCCAGGGTTATAACAAATGAATCTAATGACAGATCAGCTATTTACATAAATGAATTAACAAACAAAACTCCCATAATGACTCCCACTGAATAAATTAAATTTGCCAAAACTAGGCCAAATCTCAGGAGAGATTATTACTCGGACCAAGTGTCCCAAAAAAAAAAAAAAAAAACAACGATAATGACAATGACAATGTATGCGCGAGTGCTGTTCTACATGCTTCACGATGAGTACAATTGAATGCATGATTCGTCATCATCCGGAATAAACTTTCAGAAGACGAATCCGCATTACTTAGAGCTAGACAGACGCGGGGAACAACTATACAACACTTAAAACTAAACCGACACTTCCTATACTTAAAATAAACAACACAATAATTTCCGCATGAAATTGGAATCAAGACTGCCGTAGCAAAACATTACTGCCTAAAAATTAGGACTTCTCACAAATCAACACAAGTAAGTTAACACGTGACCAACAAAACAAATACACATATGACCGCCGTCATTTTTACAAGTAATATACCACTACACCACACGGGTGCCACACACTAACTTACATGAACTGAGCCATAGAACAAATCACTAGGCTCAGAGCCAACATTTACATTATTAACACAATATTCCATCCATACGACATGCAATAATCCGTCACAAACATGGCGAACTCCCGAATTAATTATGGTTCAAAATAACCATCACAAAAGAACAGGTTTGCTAAATGAAAGCTTAAAGGGGCCAGTCGGACAACAGGACTGCCTAACAAAATAAGTCACCAGGCTAGACGGGCGATTCGTGGAAATCTGCATATCTGTCAACCCACGTGTCAAAATAACCTCGACCTCCCAAGGCATGGGATCCAGTCTCGAAGAAGCGTGCCCCAAAGCACAATAATGCGTGTGTGTGTCAGAACAAAAACATATCTCAGCATTTCCCCTAGGAAATCCAAGAATCAGCATATGGACAAGGAACAGCGATCTCCTCGGAGCAACCTGCCTTTCCATCAAAATACAAACACAACAAATATGAGGGCGGTAGGACCTCTACCCCTCTTCACGTAGAATCAAAACACACACCTGACACGATAACACACACAGAATCACACGTATGGGTTTGACAGATCCTGAAATAAAATGACATAAAAATTTTCTACCTGCTGGCGCCTCCGTTCTATGCCTGTGATTATCGAACCTGAAAAGGACTCAACAAAAATCTAAAAAATTAGAACTAAGGTGTTCTACAATTACACCTTAATTTGTTGCGCTTGGCAACCCTAATATGAATAATAACCTGTTCAGCAAACATCTTACAGTAATTACCTCCCTTTCCTATAAAAAAATATGAACTTTAATAAAGCACCGCTTATCGAATGTAACGGGTTTCGCATTCGCATGGATAAAAATCACGTACACGCGCCGTGTACACTAAATATGACTCCAAAGAAAAATACTACACAACAAACAACTTTGGCCACGCGCCAACGTACATTTAAAACACTAAGTGTCGGTGCAAGAAAAACGATCTAAAACGAGAAAAAGAAGAAAATGAACTATTTTCAAAGTTCCCCCGCCATATCTAACTACATATTGAATAATCAATTTTTGTACATCACCGTATCAGCTTGTAGAATATATAACTTCCATCTCGGCTCATTTCCCTACGGGAAATTAGCCCTCCATCGTTGTCTTCGTAGAAGCGTTGGACATCACTCCGGCTCCTGACCACACGTCGGACATCTTGGTGTAGTCTCCTCGACAATGTTATTATAAATTGCCTGGCTATAATCGCTTGTGAGTTACTAATTTCGCCCACGATTGTCCTATGCGATTAATCAACGAAGACTTTCCCTAGCTCTCGCTTACACACGCACAAATACAACACTTGAAAAATACAATACAAATTTACATGTACTATACACTTCAAACCCATCGTCACTGGCTTGACAATACAAGTTTTAAATCTGACTGGCTCGCAGTCGTTATCTCGCTCGGTGATCTCTACTGCTCTTGTGAACCTTCGCTCGCGTTGAGCGCTAATTGGAATGTTACTCAAGTCTTGCCCCTAAGAGCTGAAAATAGTTGTCTTCAAAATATAAGAGCTTTAAAATCACAACGCATACTGGCGTGAAGTTAGCTCACCAGAGCTCAAAACAAACGACTTCAAATAATATTAGAGCGTTAAATCACTACACAACCTGGCGTGAAGTTAGTTCACCAGAGCTCAAAACGAATTACGTCGAATAATATTAGAGTTTTAAAAATCACTACGCAGACTGGCGTGAAGTTAGCTCACCAGAGCTCAAAACGAATGACTTCAAATAGCGTCTCGTCGATCAATTTATTGGAAACTGACAGAGTGAGGAGGAGTGGGGAGATTTAAGAAAAATTTTCTAGAGTTTTCATCTCACACACATGGGACTAGTGTCAATCTTCATCATTTAATTCAAACGTCTCAGCGCACTCATGCGGAGATATTTCGGATCGGCAGTTCTTTAGATAATCAATTCCGCGCGCTTTTTACCAGTGACGCCACCCATCGCGTGGTTTAGGCTTGGTCTCTCCTGATTGGGTGATTCAATCGTAGGTCGGTTGCAAGGAAACTCGTGACCATCCCCTTATGACTCCAATTTGGTGCATGTTGTTGCACAATTTGGCCTTGAACTCAGCTTACCCGGCCGTCCTCAAGAATAGCTACCAAGCTCTGTTTCTGTGGCAATCATTGCAACACACTAACTTGCCTTCCTCTTTGTCAACTTCCACCAGTACTGCCTGGGCCGCAGTAATAATAATAATAAATCATGAATACTTATTTATCGCAGATTAATAAGGGTTCAATATATACAGTTGATCTATGGCCTCACAGAACTCTTACAAGTGACATATAGGTTATATTTCATAAATTTTGTAATTAAAACCACATAGGCCTACCTCTTTCATTTAAACATCAACTGTATTCTTCGTTCTTGTGAAGAGAACTTCTCAATCACATCATTATAAAATGAGTCTTTGTTCTTCATTTTGTGTACTAACTCCTTTTCGATTGATAACAAATTTAAGTTACTCAGTCTTTCTTGTGGTTGAGTACTTCGTAGGTAAATCTTGATTCTTCTTAATGCAGAAAACGAACGTTCCACAGAGCTTGTAGTACAAGGAATTGTCAGTATTAATTTATCAAGTTTATAAACTTCACCAAATCCAGAAGCGAGGTTATTTTCATGCATAAAACTAACAAGTTCGTGAACTTCTTTCCCATGAAATTCAGCTGATGTGTAGAGAACACTTAATTCATTCTTCAATCCAATGCGGTCAAATACATTTCCGTATTGAGCCAAAAGTTTTTGTAGCAGTGATTCGGGAAATGTTTTCTTATATTCAATATACCTATGGTGATGTAGCAAATGAAAATATTCCAATTTCTCAAGTTGAGAGAACCTACATTCAATCTGATTAATTAATCAATCGACAATTTCCACGTATATGCGGCGATAACGATGTTCTTGTTCATTGTTATCTAGGCAGTGCCGCTTTGGTTTGATCTGAGTTTGTTCATCCTTCTTTGAAATTGCATTGTTCCAAACTAATGAATAAGAATGTTCTCTATCATACTGAAGTTGATCTTTGATGTCATATTCCTTCTTGCTACAGTAAAGAATATCGAAATCCTTTGTTTGTAGAAGTTTGTACAATATGTCTGTGTAAGCAAGCAACATAAACAATACTTCCAATAGAAATATAGTTTCAACATCTTGCAGAAAAGCCAAAAAACCTCGTGATTTTATGACTGTCTCACTATCCCAGTCACCAGAATATTCTATGATATTTTCGAAGAACTCACAAAGTTCGGATCTGTATTCTTTTGCAGTGTGGCAAAGTCGTGATGTAAAATTCCACCTGTTTGGTGCTACTTTGGGTAATTTCATTTGCACAAATTCTTGCAACGCATGTGTCCTTTTAGAAGATTCAGAAAAGAAAGCATAGAGTCCAGTCAATGTTTGGAAAACTATTCTGCATTCTTTAATCACCGATACACTCTGCTGGAAAACCAAGATTTAGAACATGGGCATAACAGTGGGTGAATATTGCGTTTGGATAGGCCGATAAGCCTTTAGTTTGTAAGCCATTCACATGACCACTCATTACAGAAGCCTCATCGTACGTCTGACCCACAAGTTTAATGGAAATTCTAAATTCACTTACTACTTGTTCCACATGAGCAAATAAACCATTTGCTGTTCTATCAGTACTAACATCTACGAAGTCCAAGAATCTTTCATAGACAGTGCTGCCCTTTACATAGCGGAGAACTGGAGATAGTTGAGATTTATTCTCAATATCTGACATTTCATCCAGCATTATAGCTACAAATGAAACGGTGTTAATTTCATTTTTTATTTCTTCTTTTACTACGTCAGAAATAGCTCTTATGATATCATTTTGAATCGCGGGAGAAGTTCCTCGAAATTTAGATGACTTTCTAAGAGTGAATCATATTTTTTTTAAGATTCAAAAATTCTAAAAATTGCCTTTGTTGAAAGAGCCATCTGATTCGTCATGTCCCCGTAGTCGTAGATCCTGGTTAGCTAGGAGGCAAATAGCATCAATAATTCGTATTAATATGGCTCTATTTTTCTTTACATCTTCGTTATGTTTACTGGTATCAATTCTACGCTGATCATCAAGTAAAGTATAAATTCTCTGTCTGCCGAAAAGTCTTGATTTCAGAAAACAATGGACATGGGTTTGAGATTTTGAATATTTCTGTTGTGCACTAGACAAGTGATTTAAGTCAGCAAACCCATGCTTACTCCAAACATCATTTTTGTTAGAAAACAATAAGCATGAACAACAAAATAATCTGTTAGAAGTTTCACAACCCGCTAACCAGTCTACATTTTCATACTGTGAAATAGAAAAATGTCTAATGTATTGTTCACTTGTTGTTTTATATTGTTGCACTAAATTCGGAAGTGGCAGGGTAGACCTGCCCTTACTCACAATATCTAATTTATCTTCTAATGTACGAAGAGAAAATGGCTTTTGCAAGAGATCAACAACAGTATACATTTCCAAGCACAGGTGTCAACACGGAAGATCCACACTAGGCCTCAAACACAACTAAAAACTCCAATCAAACCTAAACACAGCACCGTACTTATGTTATACGAGCAAGAGCTGAGCTGCTGGCTTGCCGCACGACCTGGCCGCTTGTGAAGCTCGAGTTCCCCCTCCCCACCAGTTGCGCGCAGGCAAAAGCAGATGTCCGGAGGCAGGAACAGCACAGCCCACCAAAGCCATGCAGAAAACAGGCCGAGCAGATGGCCGCAGCAGCCAATTGACTAGCTTCCTCGTCATTCTGTACTCATCCAGCCGGCAGGCATTTGAGATTTAAATGGTAATAAATTAAATATATTCTTGAATCATATACAGTTAACTTCTCTTGAGGGAGAGTGAAAAAAATGACAAAACACAAATTTATAGGGTGTCCAGTGGACACCTTGAACACCCGCAATATACGCCTCTGGTGTAAACAGTTGTCCAATAAGATTGTATCTCTTAAGATCTGTTATTATAATAAGTTAAAAAAGTTATAATATTAATAATATATACCTGTAAGTTCTTTTATTTTATAGATGCGATTTCTGACGTGTCCTATATCAAAATGAATTGTATACATGTAATTGATCAAATGGATTTAATAAAAATCTAATCTAATCTCCATTTCTTCTTCTCTTTTTCCTGGTTTGCATTTTCCTCTTCATTATCCCTTCTGCAATAATGTCGTTATACTTCAATACATACATTGAGTATGAATCAGTATAAATCAGTGTACAATTCCTTTTTGATTCTCGTTCCGTCTTTTCACCTCCTCAAATGCCGCCCTCCAAGCCGCATTCCTAGGATTAAATCGACGGCTTTTCACTGTTTCATCCTCTGACTCCATCAAAAATTCTGGTTCTGGTTCGGCTTCTTTTCCGACTTAAGTTTCTATCTCTTGTTTGTGTTCTGATTCTGTGTCTGTATCCGTTAAATGAATCTGTATTATTTATTTCGGTTTATTGTCCTTTGGTTTATGATTTCTCTTTTCTGATTCGGCTGCAGTATCCATTGAAACTAAATCAATTTCTGTAATATCTTTCGGTTTGTCCATTGGTTTATGATAGGGTAATCTATTTTCTGTTCCTACTTCAGTATCCGTTGTTAATAAATCAATGTGTACGATTTCTTTCGGTTTGTCCATTGGTTTATTGTAACGTATTCTATTTCCTGGTTCTGCTTTGTGTCCGTTGAAAATAAATTGATTTGTATAATTACTTTCGGTTAGTCCTTTGGTTCATGATAAGGTATTCTATTTTCTGTTTCTACCTCTGTAGCCGTTAACAATAGATCGCTGTGTACAATTGCTTCTGGATTCTTGTTACGTCTTTTTGCTAAATCCAAAGCCGCCCGCCAATCCGCTCTCCTAGGATCAAATGGAGGGACTTTCATCTATACTAATATAATAAAGCTGAAGAGGTTGTGTGTTTGTTTGTGTGTTTAAACTAGTTAATCTCTGGAACTACCAGTCGGATTCGAAAAATTCTTTTTTTATATGATAGCCAGATTCAAGAGGAATAGTTTAGGCTATATTAAATTTCGCACAGACCACTCCATTCTCTGCATTTAGGCCCTTTGGCACAAATCTACACCGTTTCACCGATCAGAACCATAATTTGTATACATTCCCTTTGGAACCCTGCAAGTAACACTGTCTGCATGTAATTTATGACAGACCGGTCCATTCCCTGCATTTAGGCCCTTTGGCACAAATCTACACCGTTTCTACGATCTGAACCAAAATTTGTATACTTCCCCTTGGAAACCTGCGAGTAACAAAGTCGACATAAAATGTCGGACAGACCACTCCATTCCCTCCATTTAAGCCCTTTGGCACAAATCTACACCGTTTCACCGATCTGAACCAAAATTTGTATACACACCCTTTAGAAAACTGCGGGTAACACTGTCCACATTAAATTTCGGACAGACCACTCAATCGACACAAATCTACACCGATTCACCGATCTGAAACAAAATGTGTATACTTACCCTTTGGAACCCTGCGAGTAACACTGTCAGTATGACATTTTGGACAGACCACTCATTCCCTGCATTAAGGCCCTTTTGTACTAATCTACACCGTTTCACCGATCTGAACCGAATTTCACATACTTACACTTTGGAACCCGACGAGTAACACTGTCTGCATGAAATTTCGGACAGATCACTCCATTCCCTGCATTTAGGTCCATTGGCACAAATCTAAACCGTTTCACCTATCTGAATCACATTTTGTACACTTACCCTTTGGAATCCTGCGGGTGACACTGTCCCCTTTCAATTTCGGACAGACCACTCCATTTCCTGCATTGAGGCCCTTTATCACAAATCTACACCTTTCCTCCTAATTGCACCAAATTATACAGACACTCTCCATTCTCTACATTTAGAATAACAAACAAACTGAACTTGAAAACCATGTATTAAGGTCCTAGAATCATTAATGTCCGTAGTAGTGTAACTGTAAAAGTATTTTAATAAGTCTATTGTTGACTGGCATTTCGGGCTGCATCACGTCGCCCCTACCAGTGTTCTCGTGCAGAATTGCGAAAATAGTTAAATCTTGCGCTGCTTATAAATTGCAGTCACGGGGAGTGATTAGTGCAAAAAGATTTCTTTTGCCCCTTAAAACAGTTATCATCATGAACATATTATGCATCTGTATAAGTGCAATGGTGTTGGTGCAATACATTGAGGTTATCAGCTGCAATAAGCGTTGGTGCTTTCAAATTTACCGTAATTTATTCCGAAACTTATCATTGAGCGCTATGTGGCCATAAATGATACTATTGCTACCTCAGGAGCTCGGGACAGCCGAAGTTTTCAAAAGTGTTGTGATTATTTTCCTATGGCGCTATGCGACAAAAGACGACACTATTGGTCTCTACATTTCTAACGGACAATGAGATATAGGCCCTAGGCAGTGTCTTTTATTTCACTTACTTCTCTTTCTAATCATTTTTAGAAATTTGTTTGTAAATTACATGTGTCAGTGCTGTTGTTAGTAAATAGCCGTTTCCCTATTCATTATTATCATTATTATCATTAGGGGAAAATGATCTAAATGTACGTCCATCATACTGTACTGCTTATCACCCTCACTACAACCACCACCTCCTCCGCCACCACCACCACCACAAAAAGTTATATTTAATTATTTTTTCTGGTAGTTTAAGTAACATGTGCTAGTTCTGTAGTATTATTCATTATCGTCCATAAAACAAATAAATCCACCGGGCGAAGCCGGGCACTACAGCTAGTTGTTTCATACCTATGACTCTTTGTTTCTTTTTTAAGCAACTTCATTTCATTGCGCTCCTTTAAACTGTATTTTCTAACAGGTTCTTTATTTGGCCTAACGCCTCTCTTGTTCTTTGTTGAATCCATCTCTTTCTTATTTTTTGCCTTTATGTTGGTGGTTTTTGTTTCCATTAGGCATGTTTCTCACACCTTTCGACTTTAAGTTTGCATTCTTCTGTGTCTGATTGCAAATTTTCATTGCATCTACGTCTCCTTTTCATGTACTTTAATCTCAATGGCTCTCGGTCTCCTGTATGGAATATTGCTTGCGTAGTCCCACTCCTCCGTTACATGGCACTCAGACAAGTCATTATTGTCTCTTGCAGGATTTTCCTTTACTTCATCAGTTGTATGGATTATCTCAGTTTCAGCGGCATTGATTTTACTCGTCCCCACAGTGTTAACTGCACATTGTCGCTGGAAGATTCTCTTTATCAATTGTCCCTTGTTAGCACGGTGTGAGATACGTTTTCCTACCTATCCTGTGTTCTTTCTGCTCTGTGGAAGAGACTTGATAAACTTTACGCCACCTTTCTTTGTACTATTATGCAAGTCCAATCTAACGACAACTCTCTCCTTTTTACAACCGGGAACAATACCAATATGCACTATTGCACTTTGCTTCAAAATGCACTTTCTCGCCTTGCTT
This sequence comes from Meconema thalassinum, assembly GCA_946902985.2. Lineage (NCBI taxonomy): Eukaryota > Metazoa > Arthropoda > Insecta > Orthoptera > Tettigoniidae > Meconema > Meconema thalassinum. The sequence continues at coordinate 1,463,798,368 of OX336389.2, read as the reverse complement.
TTCGTCGTTGCACATTTTGGAGAAATGGTTGTTATCACTTCTTTTTCCTAGCTTATTTTTTGTAGAATACGGTTTTATAACTCAATTCTGTTCATTGTCTTCTTTGAAATAATATTGGTATTTGTGGTCTTTTCCTTCTTTTCGCCTTCCAGGAAAAGGTTGCTTACCACCACATCGCTGCCCTCTGCATACACTACTGAGATATTGTCCGAAGTCACCATCTGTCTCTTCTGTGCCCTATTAGGTTTAACCTTTTTCTCTTCATCGTCGTTTCGGGTAGGTCAGTTCATAGCATTTTTCTCTTTTTTGCACCTTCTGGGATTAAGTCTCCTTTCATCACATTACTCGGCTGTGTCACTTGTCTTTTTCTTCTTCGCTGTTTCCGGGTTGGCCTTTTTACTCTTCTTTATCCCTTCTGCAATTATGTCGTTATACTTCAATGCATACATTGAGTATGAATCAGTATAAATCAGTGTACAACTTCTTTTAGATTCACGTTACGTCTTTTCACTTCCTCAAATGCCGCCCGCCAAGCCACTTTCCTAGGATTAAATCGATGGCTTTTCACTTTTTCATACCCTGACTCTATCCAGAATCTGGTTCTGGTCCGGCTTCTTTTCCTACCTGTGATTCTATCCCTTGTTCGTGTTCTGATTCTGTGTCTGTATCCATTAAATCAATTTGTATTATTTCTTTCGATTTATTGTCCATTGGTTTATGATAAGGAATTCTATTTTCTGGTTCGACTTCAGTATCCGTTGAAAGTAAATCAATTTGTACAATTTATTTTGGTTTTTTCATTAGTTTATGACAAGTAACCCCTTGAAGGAGCGTACACGAGACTAATTTCGGGGGTGTACAATTCATCGTCGTAAGGTTGGGTATTTTGTACTTTTGCTTCCATAAACATCAAGGTAACATAGGTAAGAATATAACTAGCAAGGAAAGATGACCAAAGATTAACTTTAATAAATCCATAAAATAGACATAAAATGACAAAAATCTCCCTTATTACACCCTTTTATGAACCAAAGAACAAATATCAAAACAGAATTACATGAATAAAATTAAAGCTTCAACAAATGCCGTTAACCCTACAAAATATTCACTGATCTCGTCCGTAAGTTCCTAATTGCTGTGCATATGCGCATGACGATATGACAAGACTTACCCTAAAACGAGTACACTGTCACGAGATACGCTTCCATTGATCCAAGTCGCAGGACGCGTATCGATAATCGCTTTCACCAGACTTTGGCACTGGGAACCACATTTACAATGGCTAACAAGAAATGTATTACCAACCGACTACGCTACCATTTAACTATATAACAAGGTCACTTCGGCATGAAGTCATACTCAAGTGCGAACGCACAACAACCAACTGCCTAACAAGGAGCAGATGACCTCGTAGTTCCGCCCCTTAAAACAACAATAACTAACTAACTAAACTGACTAACATCTTAGGTCTTACAGACACAAATAATGAACACTCAATCGTGGCCACTCGCAACCAACACCTGGGCAAACCTGTTGTTTCCCGAATATGCATCAAAAATATCTACAATTATTTTGAGACAGTAACTAACATGAAACAGAAAACCCAAATATCAACATATTCCTGAACTGCATATCTGACATGAATAACTCCCAAAATTTTATAATATAATTCACTTCCAATTATACAGGCTCCAAAGCTGATTCTTATCTTATGAGCACACTTCTCGCCACTAATTGCTTGACTATTCTTATCTGGGATCTGAGCTAGCAAGTGGACTTCGAACAGCCCTCATCATCCGTGCCACAAACCAGGCAGGTCTTACCAAATTGTCTCAAAGCTCCTTAGATTTTGAGAACCGCAGAAACATCATAACAAATCCTGAAATAAAAATACATATCATCGTATCGCTGATTTGTCCCCAGAAATTGCACCTTGCAATTCAGGACCGAAGAATAATGACACCCTCCTCTCCCTTGAGAGTACTGATCGTCGCATTGCAGCCGACAGGTAAATGACCCAATATCACACCCCGCGCAGAATAAACATCCATGAGACTCCATACCTTGGTTTGACACTTGTACTCCACCAAATTGCTCCAGATCACAGAAATACCTCACAAAATATGTGTTCCAAAAACACAATAATTTAACTATGTGCTCAATTTACGGTACAATGATTACCAAAGAAGCTTACCGGCTCTTGCTAGGAAATATGCAATATCGCATAGGTTATAGCCTGTGTAACTCGAAGTTCCCTAAACAAATTCCACTTTTCCCCCAACACTGCGGTTACGTTATCTATAAAATGCTCCATTTATCGACAGTTACATAGTTCATTCCTGTGTTGTATTTGTCAAAATACACTCTTTGTATTCGTTAGTACAATTTAATATACTGTCCCGCACAAAAATTACACAACTACAGAAAAATTAATAAACACGATGAGCTCCACACACTAAATAACTTGTCGGTTATCACAAAACAACACAACAAAACTACAAGTAAAATTCCACAAACACAAAAATATATACAAGGTTTCCCGATTACCAAAGCTAGCTATATAATGAAAATTAATTCATTTGGTACTGCGCCAGAATTTATTGAAGGTCATTACTCAAGAACTGATCTGGAGATGAACCAAGACCCCAGAAAATAAATGAGTGGATGAAAATTTTTATTTATTAAAAATTTGAGAAATATGGGAAAAACTGTATGGAAATGAGTGAAATATTATAGATCTTATGCATTTATAAAAGGCAAGGAAGTAGGAATGATTTAAAGGAGGACATGTATTCCATTATATGAATGTGGGAGGTCCATATTACGAGAAATATCACGCCACTTGAAGCGAGAGTTACGTCATGAGAGAGGGGAAGTTACGAAGGTCGAACTGCGGACTGAAGTGAGGAGAGGTGGTATGAGTTACGTCACACCACGAGAGGGGGCTGAGAGACGGAAACTTAAGGACTGCGGAGAACAGAACGGGAGAGTTCTTTCCAATTTGAGATTTGAACGAGACAATACCTCGAGCAGAAACGAGTATTCTTTTAATAGTGCTACAGTTCATAAAAGTTGGAAGCAAGGAGGAGTGTAATTCCAGAACTTACAGTAACTTAGGAGCAAGCTACAATATATATAAAGCAGAACGGAACAGTACAACCCTATATTGCAGTGCTTATGCAAAGTTGTTCCACATAGCTTGAAACATTTCGACGAGAAGCTATTCAGCATTTTTACGTGTAAAAGCTTATTTGAACATTGTATTGAAAATGCTAGTTGAAAGTCAGCAACGGGGAGGTCTTAATTACATGATCAGAAATATGAATATTACCATGTGCTAAGTTAAAGCATAGGGAAGTGAAGACTAAAAGGATGTCAGTTGAATTCCAGATTCACTAACATGAAGGCGCTACAAATATCTACGCAAAGCGCAACATCACCGAGCAAAACTCATACATTTCTACGAGAGTTTTAACACATCTTGAATTACGAAAACGCTTGCATAAACGACAATATTACACCGTGATGTCTATTCTGAAGAAAACCGATGTCTATTCTGAAGAAAACCGATGTCTATTCTGAAGAAACACAGATGTCTATTCTGAAGAGATGGAGATTCGAAGCCGGCCTACTTGCAGTGTACGGGAGACGGAGAGCTGGCAGAGCTGTTCACGGCGAGGTCATTCACCACGAGTCCAGCTGGGTTCTGTCACAAACCGGTCTTCATAGCTGTGGGCGATGCTATGGAACACGACAAGTTTGGTTTGGAGGAGAGATGCAGGTATTTTCAACAGTCCAGAAGCCAGCAACAAGGTAGTGAAGAAATTGTCTTTTATCATGTAGAATTGTAGTTATGTTCTGTGATTATCCAATTGACCAACCGCATATTTTTCAACCGCATTTTCAACAGTATTTTTCAACAGTAATTTTTTAACTGCATTGTTTAAAACGTATAATTTTGTCAAAGTAATTAAATTGGTGTAGATCGTGTTATAGAGATTTTTCGTATTTTTCTACGAAGTTATATGCCTTGTTCTTGAAAATTTCAGTCACTTGGACGAAATTTTGGCATGACGATGCTATTAATACTAAAGTTATATTAAAGTAAAATCGTGTAATATTTTTCATATTTGCGTTAGATTTAATTTAATTAAATCTGTTTTATCGCAGCGATGGAATATAAATGAATTGTTCAGAGGAACTTAAAACGAATTATTGAAAGGAATATAAAGGAATTGTATTAAAGGAATTTAGAGCGTTAAAAAGGAATATAAATAAATTGTTTAAAGGAATATGAAGCTAATGATTTAAAAGAATGTAGAGTGAACTATTTAAAAGGAATAGAACGTTGAACGAAGTAAAGAAGGAGTAAGATTGTAATTGAAGTAATAAAATGAAGTTTATTGTACCAAATTTAAGTACAGCATATTTAAGAAGTAATGTCACGAAGTGTAAAGAATATTTCGACAACTCATGATGTTGATTCGAGTGTCAGAAATTTATTATGAACGAAAGTATTACGAAAAGCTTATACACACATGTCTAATGAGATTTAGAGCGTTAAAAAGCATAGATGAATTTTTTAAACAAATATATTCATGGAAAGAAGTCAAACTTATATCTTTTGTTAAGAGTATGAATATTTACTGATATTTCTTGAAAAGTTGTAATAAAATGTAAAGCTGAATTTAAACACGTGAAAAAGAAAGTTAACAAAGTTAAATCACAGGGTGATCAGAAAGTGAAAGTACAACGATTTATTGCAGAAATGGAATTATAAGCACGAGGCGATGTTATATCAGTATAGAGGAGAAATGTTAAAGTAAAGGAAGTATATGTATTGAAGTGGAAGTTTATAGTTGAATTACCGTGCAGATTAAGGAGATATGAACGTAAAGGAGTTACGTAATTTTACGAAGAGAGGCTGAGGAGTCTCTAAGTTTTTCTAGTATTGATTGCAATAATTGTGAAGTTATGTGAGTGTATTGAAGGAAGATTCTATACAGGGTGTTTAAGAGAGAAAGTAATTGTTGTATAATTATGAAGGAGGAGTGTGGAAACGAAGGTTAATGCCGCGCACGTCCAGTATTCACGTTTATCAGAAGATTGTTAACTCAGTAATGAATTTCAGAACTTATTTCATTATTTCATGATATATAGATAAAGGTAAAAAGGAACAGTGCTTAGCTTAAATGTTTGTCACTTATGTTCAATTGATTATGACGAGTATTTATTACATTCAACACGATAGGTGCAGTGTATGTTTGGATATTTGATGTTTAAGAAAATTGAGTAGATGAAAGACTTATTGGAGGAAGAAAATGTAATCTTCGACGTTATGAAGTGTAAAATTTGAGAGATTCATAAAGAATGTATATATGCACATAGTTCATGAATAATTTTGATTAGATATGGAACTACGGTTCATAGTTGAAGCGGACCTGTATAAAATAGGGCAATAATTGGTAACACGCCGTTTCACATTTTCTAACCATATAATTGCCACGTGCATATTTATTTTTTCAGTTATTTTTGTTGAAGTGTCAGGGAGACACAATATTAAGGGAGGAAGCCAGTTTTTATACTTGTTTTATTAGCTTAATAAACGGCTGGCGCTTTTTAGCGACTTAGTCAACTTTTATCTAAACTGATCCCGTTTTCATTGTCGTCATCGTCGAAAATAGTACTACGAGGTATAGATACAGGCGCTCACTATAGATTAAACCTTATCACCCCTCGAGATTGGAGTTTCTCATTTTGCTCTAAATGTAAATGATAGTAGAAATTTGTACCTTGTCTAGTAGTGCTATTTTCTTTACGAATAATATTTATCCTGTATGTTCCTGAAATTCCCAATTTTACTTAGTAGGCATGGTAAGTTTGTGAGCTGGGTAACTTACATATCTGCAATCCTTTTTCGAGCTGTGGATATAAGTACTGATGGGTTTCTTCGGGCGCAGTACACTTCCTCGGCAGCCCCTTCATTAAATCGATGTTCCCGGGCATGACCCCAGTATTGCAATTTGCACGTGGCCATCATCTTGGTGCTTGTTGAACTTCGAGATACCTTCCTTCGTCAGCGGATACCATGGGCTTCATTGTTGACTTGCTGCTTCAAAAATGTCAGTTAGATTCAAAATGTTTTCTAACACCGTTAATCCTCTCTAGATTGCTCCAGTAGATTGCTAAATCCATCTACAGTCCTATGATCAATACTGATCGATGACTTGCCCTAAATTATAGCAGTGTTATATACTACATAAGTTCACACGCAAAATACTTCAATTATTAACTAGAGATGTAATAATAGTCATCTCAAACGGCAAAGTTTTACTTCCAGAATTTATAAGTTTTCCTGCTCTCAGGCAAAATAGAAGTTGTACTAAGTCCTCAGCCTCGCGTAGCGACAGACATGGTAACGTCTTCAGCATACAGAATAGTTCAGAATGAGCTCTGAGTGAACACCTCACTCGGTATTTATACAGTTTTACCCAAAATGTAGGAGAGGGGACCGGATAAAATATCTAATTAATTAAGCAATGATCGCACAGACAAACACTTTATATCAAAGAACTCTGCTCGATGCGAAGCGTACGTTTTTGGCATGCGAGAATCACTCTGATCGTAGGATTAATCAGTATCGAGTTTCCTCCATAATATCTGTTGATGGCTTGTCTTCATAAGAGCGCGAAATCACCAGCGTCCTTTCTCCTCATTCGTCAATGTGACTTCCAATATCGCGGTATTTTTCAACAACCCCCTTGTGGGCGTCGTCGAAACGTATCTCCTTCTCTCGGTTTCCACTGCTTTCTCTGTCATCTCTCTTCTGCACAAAGCACATTTTTCCTGGGTGAATCACGTCCCTTGCGCGCCAAACCTTGTTTGTTGAACTCGGGCTAACGGTGTTCTGCCAGTCCTTGTGTCTTCGCCACATTCCAAATTTTACCCTGTCCTATTGTTCGCGTAGGAAGTCAGGTGCCCCTCATTATCAACAGGTAGATCTTTATTTCAACTTTCAGCAGGTGTAACTTCCAATATTCAACCTCTCTTCTCCACACAGAACAAACTTCATGAACATTAATATAATGACTTTTATATTAAGGGTTCATTCGCCCTTTTCTTTAGGAAAAATCGAATTGAGGCATTGATTTGATTTTTATGCAGTCTTACTGCACAGTACTCAATTTCCATATTCTGTCTGTGTGGTGTCTTCACTAATGAGTTGCCCCAGCGCTGACTCATTACAACACCGTATGCCAGCTGGCTGCTTTTAACCTGTCTTGGCTCAGTCCATCTCCGCTCTCTCTAAACAATTCTGACCTCGGGTGCCTGCTACTTGTTTGTAAACAATCCATTACTCGCTCCTTCCTTCATCTGCGTGCTCAGCTGATCCGTCTCTTTTGTTGTAGTTTACTGTAAACTTGCCACATGTGCATCAGCAACGTCTTCCCTGATCTCATATGGTTCCGTACTATGATATAATTTCAGATTTTCAATGTTGAAGACAGACATTGTTCCCGTGCTGACTTCTTGTATCCTGTACGCATTGTTTCCAAGGTTTCTGACAATGCGGACCGGTCCAATATATCTTTCACAAAACTTGGCCAATACTTTGTTTGCTGGATCAGATATCGGAGTTTCTTTTTACAAGGACATTTTCTCAAATTTTCAATTCCCTGTGGATCTTCTTTCACCTCACTGTTCTCAAGAGCCTCTCTGCTTTGTTTCTCATATTTTCAACAGTGTTCCTGACTCTTAGATCGGGTGCCAACATTGGATCTCTAGGAAAGATGAGAATATTATCCCACGATCTCACCGGATGTCGGTTGTGGTGTAATATCAATGATATCTGACCAGTTGACTCATAATTGGTAACGTTCATGCATGTTTCAATATCACCAACTCTCATTTGTGATATGCGTTTGGAATGAAAATAAGATAGAATTTTACAATATCCCTGATTGCTCTTTCCGCGGGATTTGCCCTTGGATGCCTTATCGATGATAGTATGTGCTTAATACCAAGATGAGCGATTCCTTTGTTAAATTCAGCGCTGATAAAGTAGCTGCCGTGATCTGAGAGTAAGAATTCAGGTTTACATTGCATTGGTATCACCTTATTTCTTATTCTGCTCAACAGCTGTTTTGAAGTTGTTTTCTTGATAGGACATAGAACAACAAACTTCGAAAACCCATCGATACATACAAGTAGGTGTTTGCATCCTCGTCTTCCCTTCGGTATAGGCCCAATATTGTCCACAGCCACTAGGTCGCTAGGTTTTTGAGGTAGTAGGGGCTTAGGAAGTTGCGTCATCAGATAATTGTTTGGCTGAGTCCGTTGGCATGCGTCGCAGGTTTTAATGACGTCACAAATCGTCGTACTCATCCTTGGCCAAGTGAAAGTCTCTCTAATTGTCGCCTCAACCTCGTCAATCCCTACGTGGCCAAGGCTGTTGTGCACGTGCCATGTCAATCCTCGTTGCAGTGTAGCAGGTACTAAGATCCTATATTTGGTGTGGTCTTCATCTATGAATTTATGTAGCATCCCATCGAAACGGTTATATTTGGCTTCCTTTGACCTCGCTTCTTGATATGCCGGTGTTCCAGGCTGTAGTTCTCTTCTGAAGTATTTCATCATCATCATCATCCACGGTTCCTTTTCATGTCCCAAATTTATGTTCATAAGTTCGTCCAGAAATTCCTTGTCCTTGGTGGTCAACTCAATATGTTGGACGTCTAATGTTATCTCGTCCTCAGGTTCCAGGTTACTGCTTAAGGCATCATGTTCATTCTTCCAGGGCAGTGTTCAATTTCAATGTTGAGCTGTTGTATATATAATGACCAACGCGTGTCTCTCTCACTCATAATTGCAGTTTTAAACATAAATGTCAATGCCTTGTGGTCTGTCCTCACCACAATATGATATCCAAACACAATCTTTCGCCATTGTTGCAATGCGTGAAGTATCGCTAGCAGTTCCAATTCAGTCGCGGTATAATTCATCACATTTCGGCGCAATTTGCGGCTTACGAATGCTAAATATGAGCGGTCCTGAGTATTAAATGAATTTTCCTGGTATAACATTGCTCCTATGCCAATGAAAGAAGCATCCGCTAGAATAATGAATTTCTTCACGAAATCTGGGTGACCCAATTTTATGCAGTTGGCCAAAAGTTCCTTGGTTGCTTGGAATGACATCTCACAAATATCGTCCCATTTCCATCTGTTTGCTTTCTCTAACATCTCCTGCATTTGAGGCACGGTCTTCGTGTATCCAGGACAGCTTTCCTTGAAGCACCCAGTTACTCCAAGAAAGGCTCTCACATGTTTCACTCGAGAGGGAGTTGGAAATCTCTTTATTGCCTTGATCTTTTCTGGATTAGGCCTCACGCCTTCTCGATCTATAATGTGCCCCAGGTATAAAGTTTCGATCTTGAAGAAGTGAGATTTATTAAAATTTATCTTAAAATACATTGTCCTAAAATTTTCCAAAAGTTTGTCCAGATTACACATGTGCTCGTCAATACCTTCCGATGCAAGTAGAATATCGTCGGTATATCTTACTGTCATGCTTTTCACCTCTTCAGTTAAATTCCTGTCCAGAGCTCTGATAATTGCAGATCCAGCTGTTTTTAGGCCAAATGGAAGCCTATTTCAGATGAATGTTTGGATTCCAAAGAGAAAGCCAGTTAAGAGCTTAGACTTCGCCTCTAGTTCGATATGATGGAAGGAATTGGTGAGATCCACGGAACTGTATATGTGCTTTCCTTTGAAGCCCTTCAACACGTCACGGATTAACGGCGCTTGGTCGTATTCAGGTATGGCCTTGAAGTTCAAATTATGTATGTCGAGACACAGCCTTATTGATCCATTCAGCTTGGCCACAGCCAATATTGCATTGAGATATGGTGTCGGTTATTTATTTATCATGCCAGAATCTAACATTCCTTCTATGATATCCTTTACCTGAGAGCAGTGCTTCTCTGGTATTGGATATAATTTGCTTTTAAATGGGGCCCAATTATCCACCTGAATTGCATAAGTGAAATTTAGAATCTTCCCTGGAACAGTAGACTATCGAAAACTTCTTTATGCTTGTGTAAAATAATTTCTAATTTCTTCTTTTCTGCATCCCCTAAATTCATCTCTCGAAGTCGCTCCTGCAGTAGACATTCAAATTCGGATCCGCCCTTTTCTTCTTCTGCTAGTAAGGTCCATATTTCTTGCGAGTAGTCCTGGTCTCCAAGTTCCACGACTGCGATATTATAGGCGTCTTCTTCCTCACCACATAATTCCTCAATGGTCTCCTCGGTGATGGTTTCCAGCTTCCAGGTGTTTACTTCCTGTCCATTAGGTCCGTCGTCCATGTGTAAATCAACATCCTTCAATCTGTCAGAAGCTTACAGTATTGTTGTGCAGGTCAATGATTGCTTGATAATCACAAAAAGGTTGGCACCGAGTATGACGTAAAAATTAATTCTTGCCATAACAATGCAAGTCTGTGCGATGGTGTGTTCTAGAATGTCCAGTTTTATGTATGCCTGATGCTTGCATACGATAGATCGCTCGGGAATTACGCCCCTGACTTTCATTTGTGGTACAGGAATCAATGGTACATGCTGATTACGTGCCAGTTCCTTCATTAATGCTTCAGCTATCAAACTAATCTGCGAGCCAGTGTCCAAAAGACATTTCACTCTAATTCCACCAATTCGTGCATAAATTACGGGTAGTTGCTTAATATTATCATTCTGTGGTTTAATAACCTCCTCGAGACAGTCCGGCTATGCAACCCACTCAGCTATGTGTGCAAAAAAATCTTCCATCGTGGTCATCAGCCCCATGCAGTCCTCTCCGGCTATCTCCTTCTATTACATTTGTAGTTTTTTTAAATCCCGGGTGTCTCTCGTTATCGCCCCCTTCTCACGTCTTTCCTGCTGTCTTTCCAAACTTTCAGTTCCGTCCTCCCTGTATGTGTCTGGATTTTTGTGATGATTCATAGCACTTTCCCATCTCTCTTGCTCATTTCTTTCGGTAGCATGTAACTCTTGTAAGAACCTCTCCGATTCATGGTATCGGTCGTTCCATTCGTTCCGCTGCTCTCTTGGATCCCCCCTCATTTGGTTCCAGTCGTTACACCACTGCTGGTTGTTTCGCGTGTCACCATTCCTTCGATACGGGAATTCCTGCCTTCTATTATTTCCACCGCCTTGATAACCTCTTTGGTGCGGCCTGTAATTATCCTGATAATTCCGATAACTTCCTCTGTTCTCGTATCTCCCATATTGTCTGTTATTGTTTTCTTGCCTCCTCGGAGTTATCCCGGTATTCGATGCCTGTGACCTCGTAATAATGTTATTGTTCTCGCTAACGACTTTCGTAGCATTCACCTGCCCGCTCTGTCTACTTCCTCTAGGCGGTAACTGTAAACTCGTCTCATCAATGTGCCTCAAAATTTCCTCTGCTTCCACTGCGGTCGTCACCTTAGCGGTTACCAGGAATTGCTGGATATTTATGGGTAACTGCTTTCCTATGGTCATAACTAAATCTCTCTCAGACGGCGGCTAGTCTAAATCTTTCAATTTTAGCATCTGTTGAGTGAAAAAATCGGCAAACTTAGTTGGTGTGTTGAATGATACTTGCAAGCACAAAAGCCCATTCTTAGATTTTGTTGCAAAGACGGACTCCAGTATTTCTTAAGGAATGCTTATTTGAAATCTTGCATTGTCCCAAAGGTATATTATAGCTCTGATACCAAATAAGACGGCTCCCATGCAAACACTCCTCAACTGTCCTGAGTTTCTTATTTTCCGGTACCCCTGATCCGAAAAGAAACCTTCACGTTCATGCAAGAATTGTTTAGGTGTGGTACCTGTACCGTCTGTGTATCAATTAGGTTTGTATTCATTACCCCCTAATAACTTGGATAATTTGTGTAGGTAATGCAGCTTGCACCGGTGTAGAAGTTTGACCTCTGTGTTCCCCAAATGTTCTCGTGTTGCATCCTGTTAAAGGACTCTGCTCATTACTACTGCCTCCCCCTGTTCCGTTACTTGCCTCCAGACCTTTTAAGTTCTTCAGCCCTTCTCTGTCCTTTACTTATGTAAACAGTGTATCTAATTCTTGTCATTTCAGTTCTACATTTACCAACTTGTCATCCTGTTCCTGCAGCTTAGTTTGAATGTTTTTCTCGAGTATTTGCAGTCCAGTGGGATTATCCCCCAATTTCTTTATTATTATTACATCATTTTTGCCCTTATGGACAGTGTATGAACTTAAATATCTCATGATGGCACAATTTTCACTTCTTTCCCTTCTGCTCTTCCCAAAATCTCTTCATCCTTTGACTGTGTTCCTGTTTCCTTTGTTCCGTCCACAATGTTCCTATCTTCTTCCTTTCACTTACTAAAAATTTGGCGTTCTTAATTTTGTTTCTGAATTGTTCTCTGTTTTCTATCATTTGCTTGTTGATCCCTAATTGCTTTAAGTCGTCTTCTATTTCAAGATACCAATTTGTTTTCCTTTTTGAACTGTTTACTACATCAAAGATTTTCTTTGTAAGTCGTTTATTGTTCATTCTCTGTATGTGCCCGTAGAAAGTTAGTCTGCGTTTTCTAATGATATCTGTGAGTCTGTCTGTGTGTTCATATAGCTCTTTGGTAGGTCTTTTCATCCATATCCCATCTCTGTGTACTGCTTCAAATATTTTTCTCAGAATTTTACGTTCAATTTATTCTGTTTCTATGATGCCAGATGCTCCAATTGTGGTCGTTTCTGACGCATACAATGCTTCTGATGATACAACTGTTTTGTAGTGTCTAAGTTTGGCCTGTCTTGATATGCTTTTCTTATTATAATGTGACCATGTAAGTTTGTATGTTTTCTGGAGTTTTTCCATTCGTTCTATGTTAGACACCTTGTTTGATGCTCCTATTTGTATATATTCTCCTAAGTACTTAAATTTTTCAACTTTTTGTATGGATCCATATATGGTATGCATGGTTTGAACATTGTTGGTGTGTCGTTCCATGTATTGGGTCTTCTCATAAGATATCTGTAAACCTGTTTTAGCAGCTATTTCATGTAATCGTTCCAGTGCTTCCTTTGCCTCCTGTGTGTTATTGCTCAGTAAGGCTACATCATCTGCAAATGCCAGACATTTTATGATTGTTTTTGTTTCGCGGGTTCTTCCTAGCTGTATTCCTTTAACTTGTTCCTCCCACTGCTTAACAATTTTGTCTAAGACCATGTTGAACAAGATTGGTGAGAGGCCGTCTCCTTGTTTGACACCTGTGCGTATATGAAAGGGTTCTGAAATTTCACCCATGAACTTAACTTTAGAGGTGGTGTCCGTGAGCGTTAGTTGTATAAGTGCCCTGGTTTTTTGTCAATGCCATATTCTTCCAGTACTGCAAAGAGCGTTTGTCTATCAATGCTGCCATATGCTTTTTTAAAGTCCACAAAGGTAACTACAGTGTTTTTTGTCTGTCTGACTTTCAGTAGTGTTCTCAAGTTCCAGATCTGTTCGATGCATGATCTCCCTTTTCTGAAGCCTGCCTGGTATTCTCTTATTTGTGGATCTGCTTGTGGTTCTAGTCTGTTCAATAACACTTTAGAGAATATTTTGTAAGCCACTGGCACTAGAGAAATCCCTCTGTAATTATTTGGATCTGACTTATCACCTTTTTTATGTAATGGGTGGATCAATGCACATTTCCATTCCTCTGGCATTTTCTCTGTGATCCAAATGTCTGTGATGATCTTATGAATTGTTTTGGTGATGTTTTTATCTTGAAGCTTCCATACTTCAGCAATAATGCCATCTTCTCCTGCCGATCTGTTATTTTTCATTTGTTGTATGATCTCCTCTATCTCCTCTATTGTAGGTGGAGTAGAATCGGGATTGGATGTGGTTTTTTGGAAGGTCAATTTCTCCATGGGTTCTGTACAATTGAGAAGATTATTGAAGTATTGTTTGAGAATTGTACAGTTTTCTTTGTGTTCGTTTCCAGGGACCCATCTGTTTTTCGAAAGCAGAGGCTAGGAGGCTGATAACCCTTAATATTTTCTTTGAATGTTCTGTAAAAATTTCTTGTGTTATTTCTCTTAAAATCTTCTTCAATTTCTTTTAGCCTGTTGTTGTCGTACGCTCATTTTTCTCTTCTGATTTCCTTTGATGACTGTTTTTGAACTTCGTGAAATTCCTTCCATGTTTCGGATGTTCTGTTACTGCTGAACTTCATCCATGCCTGTGTTCTTCTCTCAGTGGCTTGATCACATATTACGTTCCACCACCTATGTTTTCGTTTTCTAGGAGGTTGCGCCCAACGCATTGCCTTTTGAACTGTGGTCGCAATATCTGTCTAAGTGTCTGTTGGATGCCTATTAATTTCTTTATAATAGACAAGTGTTCCTCCTTACTGTTTTCCTTCATCTGGCTCCACATATTTTAAGCTTTAATCCTTCAAATTTTGTCTCTAGTTTCTCCGCGTGTTCCTCCTGATTTAATTCCATCTTGTCTAACCGTTCCTCAATTTGGCTATTATTTTGTTCAATGGAGGCCTTTATTTCTCCTTGTTCTTTATCGATTCCTTTCAAACGCTCCGTTGCTTTCATTTCAACGCGCTCCATCTCTTTAACGATGCCTAACACATTGCTGTCTACCGCCTCGATCTGCTGTTGCATACCTTGAGTATTAGCATCTACTTTCTCAAATCGTTCTTTCAGTTTTTCGTGTGCTTCCTTAACTTCCTCAGAGTTATAAATGCATGCCTGTTCGATTTGCTTAAGTTTCGCATTAACGGTCTCATTGAGTTCTCCTAGTTTTTTATCAAACCGTTCTTCCATCTCTTTCATGCGACCTAATTGTTTGTCGTTATTTTTGCTTACGTCTTTAGCTAGCTGTTCCATCTGCTCTCTAGTATTCTGTTTAATTTCAGCCGAAAGCTGACTATACTGTTCCTGTTTTCTTTCATTTTGAATACCAGACTGTTCTGCAATATGTTTATTTATGTACTCCGCCTGTTCCCTACTTTGCTCTTTTTGTATCTCCGCTTGTTCGGTAATGCGATTGTTTAGGTCCTCAGACTGTTCTGAAATGCGATTGTTTATGTCCTCAGAATGTTGTGAAGTGCGATTGTTTGTGTCCTCAGAGTGTTTCCTACTTTGTTCTTTCATTTCGGCTTTTAATTCCGCTCAAATTTTCTCTAAGTTATCAAAGTTTCTCGCTGTTGCGAGCTGCACCACTTCTCTAATTTCCTCCAACGTTGCCATGACAACAAATATAAATTCACTTGAGAATAGAGGGATAACATCAATTTACGTCACGCATATACACAATAATACATTTAACTATTTTAATCATACACAATACGTTTACTTTACTTGAACCTCCCGCAATTGCACTCATCCTTGAGTATCTCTTTACTTTCATTTACTTAGTGTCATCCCTTAAGATCGGTTATTAAATTTCCCTACTTTAATTGACTTGACGTTACCACACAGCATTAATTATCAAGTATAATATTAATCTTTCTAGGGTTATCACCCTCCTGCTACATATCAAAGTTTGCCATCACTACACAATTCTAATTTTAATTCAAAGTTGGAGGCCTGGATTTTCAATCTATCTCAAAATCAGCAATATCAAATAAAATAATGTGTCCCGTATTTAATATTTACCGACAAACCCCCAGATTCTACTTTATTTCATCACATGTGGCGGTAAGACTTCGCCTGAATTACAGAATTTAAGCCCTGAAAAGGTGGCTGAACTTGTATACCAAATTTCCAACACCACGTTTCTCACAGATGCCAACCAACCTAACACGAAATTGCCCCATCGTTGGCCTGCACCATTCTTAGCCTATGTCCCCTTGAAAGAAGCGTACACGAGACTAATTTCGGGGGTGCACAGTCAGTGGCGGATCGGGGCCCACAACAATAGGAAATAAGTAAATATCAAATCAAATGGAAAATAATTTGGTAATAATAATAAAATAAAGAATAGTTACATATTTTGAATACACTACAGTACATTTTAATAATATGAAAGAAACCTTTAAGTCCCCTTGAAGAAGATTATGTAAACTATGAAATATTAAAATATTACTCTGCGACTTTTTTCCCGGCTGAGGTATTCTATTATTTCATTAAGATCTAAACTTGCTAAACGGTCGCGGGAGGTGATAGCTGCATTGAAGAAAGGAATATGAATTATAAATTAGTTTGAAAAGTATAATTAAGCTAATTAATTAATTACTTAATTAAATTTTAAAAAATCCATGGCGCGGCGGCCCCCGGACCGCGGGGCCCTGGGCGGTCACCCTCTTCGCCCTCCTCGCCCTCCCATAGATCCGCCTCTGTGTACAGTTCATCGTCGTGAGGTTGGGTATTTTGTACTTTTGCTTCCATAAACATTAAGGTAACATAGGTAAGAATATAACTAGCAAGGAAAGATGACCCAAGATTAACAGAAAATAACTTTAATAAACCGATAAAATAGACATACAATGACAAAAATCTCCCTTATGACACCCTTTTATGAACCAAAGAACAAATATCAAAACAAAATTACATGAATAAATTACAGCTTCAAAAAATGCTGTTAAACCAACAAAATATTCACTGATCTCGTCCGTAAGTTCCTAATTTTTGTGTATATGCGCATGACGATACGACAAGACTTAGCCTAGAACGAGTACACTGTCATGAGATACGCTTCCATTGATCCATGTCGCAGGACGGGTATCCATAATCTCTTTCACCAGACTTTGGCACCGGGAACCACATTTACAATGGCTGACAAAAATGAATTACCAACCGACTAAGCTACCATTTAACTATAAAACAAGGTCACTTCCGCATGAAGTCTTACTCAAGTGCGAACGCACAACAACAAACTGCCTAACATCTTAGGTCTTAAAGACACAAATAATGAACACTCAATCGTGGCCACTCGCAACCAACACCTGGGCAAACCGATTGTTTCCCGAACACTTATAAGGTTACAATTAGCACACAAAAATATGCATCAAAAATATCTACAATTATTTTGAGACAGTAACTAACATGAAAATGAAAACACAAATATCAACATATTCCTGAACTGCATATCTGACGTGGATAACTCCCAAAATTTAATAATATAATTCACTTCCAATTATGCAGGCTCAAAAGTTGATTCTTATCTTATGAGCACACTTCTCGGCCACTAATTGCCTGACTATTCTTATTTGGGATCTGAGCTAGCAAGTGGAGTACGAACAACCCTCATCATCCATGTCACAAATCAGGCAGGTCTTACCAAATTATCTCAAAGCTCCTTAGATTTTGAGAACCGCAGAAACATGAAAAAACATCCTGAAATAAAAATACATATCATCGTTCGCAGATTTGTCCCCAGAAATTGCACCTTGCAATTCAGGACCGACTGATCGTCGCATTGCAGCCGACAGGTAAATGACCCAATATCACACCCCGCGCAGAATAAACATCCATGAGACTCCATACCTTGGTTTGACACTTGTACTCCACCAAATTGCTCCAGATCACAGAAATACCTCACAAAATATGTGTTCCAAAAACACAATAATTTAACTATGTGCTCAATTTACGGTACAATGATTACCAAAGAAGCTTACCGGCTCTTGCTAGGAAATATGCAATATCGCATAGGTTATTACTGCCCTGCTAAGCACAGAAGTGGTATCTGCATTCTGGTTGGAAAGGAGTAAATCAAGGTTAAAGTTTCAATCATTGCCGTAGATTGTGTATTTGTTAAAATAAACCAATATAGCATCTCTCTAGTATTATGATTCGCGGGGAGTTACTTTTTAAAGCTTAAAATGGGATAAGAGAATATTTTCCCGCAAAAAAATCAGATAAAACTTAAACAGTTAATGAAAACACTCATGTTTGCTAAGCTATTTTACTGTATCTGCACTTTACTAGGCTTAAATATTGTTTCTGCTCAGTTACTATGAACCTGCTTAGTAATTTGTAGATACTTGCTTTATGGCTTAGTAAACTTTTAAAACTTCTGAGTCGCTTTTATTGTATCTTTATAATGTATCCATAATTTTGTTTGCTTAATCCAAGTTAAATGCTGTCAAAAATGAAAATTAACCAACTGTGGCTTATCTCACTTATTAATGCATGCATGAAATCTTACCTAAAATAATCAGAATTAGTAAAATATGCAGGATTTCATAACATATATAACTAAAATTACATTTCACAGTAAGAATTTATTGACATTTCAGGCTGATCTTAGACAATCAATACAATTAAAAGACAAACATATAAAAAAATCACATCCTTCCGTAAAAAATTATCGCATTTTAGCAGTTGTATGGTAAGTCATATTAATGGAAATGTCAGCTTAAATCTCTTAGTAGGCTGATCGCTGAAGTTTTGATCTTTGTAAGAAAAAATATTTAAAGGACACATTGATTTGTTAAAATTTGTAACTTGCTTCGTAACATTATGAACTTAAATGAAGTCTATAAACTATTTCCTCAATATAAAAGAACAAAGGAGGTTGTAGGACATCTAAACAAATAAACTTGAAGTGTAGGCTATCTGACACTTATCCATCATTGTCATCACTCGCATCCTCCCTGCCTTCATTAGCACTTAGAGGAAATGAATGCCAAAATTCTAGTCTGTTAGCAGGAACAACAGATGATTTTCTCTTCAATAACTGAAGTAAAGATCCTTTCCTCTGAGTAGAAATGCCTCTGAGTTGTTCTTGCTTTCCAGGTAAATGAATCTTCCCAGTTTTAATAATTTTCAGTTGAAGAAAATCTAATGTCTTCCGAACCTCATGATACCCCTTTTTGTATAAAAGAAGTAAATTGCCAAGGTTTGCAGGGATTGCAACAATTTTGTGAAGATATGGTCGTTCAGATGAACTCCTTTTTATCTTTTTCAGCGTGATTAAACTTTTCCATTTATAAAAGTCCTCCAGCTGCATCGAGAGAACTGTGACCTTTTTAGAAGCCATTGAGGTGGCCTCTTGAAAGTCATTGAAATCATAGACTTTGGACTGTTTGTTCGTTTTCAACGACTTTTCAACACTGTGGTGGAATGAATCTGCAGACGTAAACGTATGCCCAGGCTCAAAATATCTTACCTCAATCACATCGGCACTGATGAGGCTTGAGTTTATGATATAAACGAAAAATGTGAATAATGCCCAGTTTTCATTTTGTGCTGTACAATTGTCCATCCACAACACAATTTTTTTGACATCGCGTGCTTCACTAGAAGAGAGGAATTTAAAAAATGAACTCACGACGTCTTCTTCTTGTTTTCTGCCCCTTATACCTTCATTCCAGGGGACAGCGACTATTTGAGACTTACTTTTTGTATCCACAGGTGCGAACGTTTCATTATACACAGATAAACGTTGTGCAAAAACCACATTTTTAAACATTTCCAACCTTGAGAGCATTATATATAACCTTCTGCATATCAACGCTGTACAGAATTTCATCGTTTGATGGTTCTCTGTGCGTATCTTCTTGGTATAGCTCTCTTGCCGTGGATGCCTTATTAATATGTGTTTTCCATGCCATGCAGTTATCATAAGGTTCTTCAAGAGAGTGGGGGTGCTGTTTAAAATGTTCACAGAATTCGCACTCCTCATGGCCCAAATTAACAAATGAAATATTCATTTTATCTACTTCTTGTCTGTATAAATCATACGAGCACGCAAATCTAGGATTCTGGTTTCGGAAATCACCATACATTGAGGTAATAGTCAAGTCACTTGGCAAATACAATCGATTAGGTGCATGCTCTCGACGATAATGCGATATCGAAGGTTTGAATGATTTAATGTGTTCTTTTAACAACTGTTCTGTCAATCTTATTGTGAGCAGTCTTACCACGTCTTCCATCGAATTTGGGGGGAAAGGCCAGTTTGTTTGCATAATGACTGATTAATGCTATCATTGTTTCTAGAATACCCAAGAGTGCCAAGGAAAAATACTTTGCATACTTTCTTCGGATAGCCTTGCTCATCTTTCCAAGTATAGTGTAGTGTGTCTTTCCTTCTTGATGTACATCCGGCTGTTTGTCACTGTATAGGTTTTTTAGTGACTGCTCCAAGGACGAATGTTTTTTGTTCTTGCCGTGATAGGTTCCAGTACTCTTCATGAAGTTTAATTCTTTGAGCCTCAGGTATAACTGTGCTACATTTCATTTTAGAGTTACAAACTTCTTTGATACGGTGTGAATTTCGTATTTATCTTAAATGTTAGCCTTTTCCTTGGGAGAAAGCACAAATTGTCTTGTTTTCCTAGGTCCTCCTTTCTTTGTGACATTAGCTCTTGTTTGAAATTCACCATATATTGGGCTTAGATCAACCTCATTAAATTCGTCAGTCAACATGGGTTCTCCTGGTGTTTCAAGGTAACTGGTTGTAAAGTATTGTCTTGGTTAACAATGTACTCTCACTCAACAACTGGTACATGTTCTACGGAATGAGCTTTTAAGAGACAATCCTGCAATGGGAAGTTTCCACTTTGAAAATTTTGTAGGTAATCTAATTCCAAACAAATATTATCATCTAGTGGATCATGAAGTAATGTTACTTCCTGCCTTTGTTGTGACGAGACTTGTTAACTACTACCAGTACCATAGAAACTTGATTCACAAACAGTTGTGATTTTGACGGTATTCCATCAACTAATTTAAAGGGTCAGTCCGAAGTTCCCAAGGCTAGTTATGGTGAATATGTAACTAAGTTATGTTATGACCTACAGTATTTGCTTATGAAATTAGTCACTTACCTTGGTATCCTAAATGACAATGAAAATCCACAGCCTGCTTCCCGTCAACCGGCCGGGTCAGGAATGGAATGAATGAAGCCCCCATCTAGTGGCGAGGATATGAACTGTGCCGGCTGCCGAAGCCTGTCGCACTCCCCTGGGGCAATGATTAAATGAATGACAGATGAAATGAAATGATAGTGGAGAGTGTTGCTGGAATGCAATTGTGACAGGGAAAACCGGAGTACCCGGAGAAAAACCTGTCTGCCTCCGTTTTGTCCAGCACAAATCTCACATGGAGTGACCGGGATTTGAACCACGGACCCAGCGGTGAGAGGCTGGCGTGCTGCCGCCTAAGCCACGGAGGCTCTGGTCTCCTAAATCATGTGCATTATTTATTTCTTCACATAGCTTCTGTATGAGTTGACTTGTACAGGTACTTTCCTGTTTAAGTTTTGCAATCACAGACAAACTTAGCATGTTTCGAATCACAAACACAACCAAGCACTGTCACAACCCAGCGCTTTCTGTTTGCCGCCAATTGCCAATTGGCGGCATTTTAAGCTATCTACAGTTTACTAGATCAAAACAGTGCATAAATACTACGCCAAGTTATTGTATCTCCACATTGCTAAAGCATTTTATGATATTTACACTTTACTAAATCAAAATGTCGTATCTACTGTAAATACAATGAAATCGTTTAGTAAACTGCAGATACAATGAAATGGCCTAGTAATTCACGTCCGAAACGCAGTTACGGCAGACTAAATAAGCGTTTATTTCCTAAACAAACACGTATATACGGTATTTTACACTAGTAACAGACTCTTTAGGATGCAGAGCAATGAATGAAACCCGTATCTCAGTTTCGACAAAAATGTCAGTTAGCATATCTGTGCTTAGCAGGGCAGTATAGCCTGTGTAACTCGAAGTTCTCTAAACAAATTCCACTTTTCCCCCAACACTGCAGTTACGTTATCTATAAAATGCTCCATTTATCGACAGTTACCTAGTTCATTTCTGTGTTGTATTTGTAAAAAATGCTCTCTCTGTACTCGTTAGTACAATTTAATATACTGCCCCGCACAAAAGTTACACAACAACAAAAAATGAATAACCACGATGAGCTCCACACACTAAATAAGTAGTCGGTTAGAACAAAAACACACCAAAACTACAAGAAAAATACCACAAACACAAAAATATATACAAGGTTTCCCGATTACCAAAGCTAGCTATATAATGAAAATTAATTCATTTGGTACTCATCCTCGGCAGCCCCCTTCATTAAATCAATGTTTCCGGCCATGACCCCAGCATTGCAATTAGCACGCGACCATCATCTTGGTGCTTGTTGAACTTCGAGACATCCTTCCTTCGTCAGCTTATATCATGGGCTTCATTGTTGACTTGCTGCTTCAAAAATGTCAGTTAGATACAAAATATTTTCGAACACTGTTAACTCTTTCTAGGTTGCTCCAGTAGATAGCTAAATCCATCTACAGTCCTATGAACAATACTGATCGATGGCTTGCCCTAAATTATAGCAGTGTGCTATACTACATAAGTTCACACGCAAAACATTTCAATTATTAACTAGAGATGTAATAAGTCATCTCCAACAGCAAAGTTTTACTTCCAGAATTTATAAGTCTTCCTGCTCTCAGGCAAAATAGAAACTGTACTAAGCCCTCAGCCTCGCGTAGCGACAGACATGGTAACGTCTTCAGCGTACAGAATAGTTCAGAATGAGCTCTGAGTGAACACCTCACTCAGTATTTATACAGTTTTACCCAAAATGTAGGAGTGGGGACTGGATAAAATATCTATTTAATTTAGCAATGATCGCACAGACAAACAATTTATATCAAAGAACTCGGCTCGATGCAAAGCGTACGTTTTTGGCATGCGGGAATCACTCTGATCGTAGGATTATTCAGCATCGAGTTCCCTCCATAATATCTGCTGATGGTTTGTCTTCATAAGAGCGCGAAATCACCGGCGTCCTTTCTCCTCATTCGTCAATGTGATTCCCAATATCGCGGTATTTTTCAAGCCACTCCCTTGTGGGCGTCGACGAAACTATCTCCTTCTCTTGATTTCCATTGCTTCTCTCTCATCTCTCTTCTGCACAAAGCAGATTTTCCCCGGACGAATCACGTCCCTCGCGCGCCATGCCTAGTTTGTTGAACTCGGGCTAACGGTGTTCTGCCAGTCCTTGTGTCTTCACCACATTCCAAATTTTACCCTGTCCTATTGCTCGCGCAGGAAGTCAGGTAGACCTTCATTTCAACATTCAGCAGGTGTAAGTTCCAATATTCAACCTCTCTTCTCCACACAGAACAGAATTCATGAACATTAACATAATGACTTTTATATTAAGGTTTCACTCTGCCCGCCAAGCCACTTTCCTAGGATTAAATCGAGGGCTTTTCACTGTTTCATACTCTGATTCTATCCAGAATCCTGGTTCTGGTCCGGCTTCTTTTCCTACCTGTGATTCTCTCTTGTTCGTGTTTTGATTCTGTGTCTGTATCCATTAAATCAATTTGTATTATTTCTTTCGATATATTGTCCATTGGTTTATGATAAGGAATTCTATTTTCTTGTACTTGTTCGACTTCAGTATCCGTTGAAAGTAAATCAATTTGTATAGCTTCTTTTGTCTGTTCAGTAGTTGATGATAAGGTACTCTATTTTATGTTTCTACTTCTGTATACGTTGTAAATAAATCAATCTGTATATTTATTTCGGGTTGTTCATTGGTTTGTGATACTGTATTCTATTTTATGGTTTAGCTTATGTGTCCGTTGAATATAAATCAATTTGTATAATTTCTTTCGGTTTGTCCATGGGTTCAAGATAAGTTATTCTATTTTCTGTTTCTACCTTTGTAGCCGATGATAATAAATCCCCACGTAGAATATCTTCTGGATTCTTGTTACGTCCTTTCACTTACTCTAATGCCGCTCTCCTAGGAGCAAATGGAGGTCTTTTCAATGTTTCATACCCTGATTCTATTCAGAATCCTGGTACTGATACGGCTTCTTTTTATATCTCTTGCTTGTGATCACATTCTGGACTGCATCCGTTAAATCAATTTGTATTATTTCTTTCGGTTTATTGTCCATTGGTTTATGATTACTATTTTCTGGTTCTGCTTCTGTGTCCGTTGAAAACCATTGTAAAATAATTTCAGTTAGTCCATTGGTTCATGATAAAGTATTTTATATTCTGTTTCTACCTATGTAGCTGTTGATAATAAATCACTGTGTAGAATTTCTTCTGGATTCTTGTTACATCTGTTCACTCCCTCCAATGCCACCCGCAAAGCCGCTGACCTAGCATCAAATGGAAGGCGTTTCATTGTTTCATGCGTATGACTCGTTGTTTCTATTTTTAAGCAACTTCATTGCATTCCGCTCTTTCAAACTGTTTTTTAAACTGGATCTTTATTTGGCCTAACACCTCTCTTGTTCATTTTTGAAACCATCACTTTGTTATTTCCTGCCTTCATGGTTGCGTTTTTTAGGCCTGTTTCTTACACCTTTCGACTTTTTGTCTGATTGCAAACTTTCATTTCATCCTCCGTCTCCTTTTCATGTATTTTAATCTTAATGGCTCTCGGTCTCCTTTTTGGAGTACTAATTGCTCGGTCCCGCTCCACCATTACATGGTACGCAGACAAGTCAATATTATCTCTTGCAGGAGTTTCCTTTTTTGTGAGTTGTATGGCTTATCTCAGTTTCAACGCCACTGGCCTTACCCGCCCCCAGATTGTTAAATGCAGATTGTCACTGGCAGATTCTCTATATCAATTGTTCCTTGTACGCACGGTGCGAGATCAGATTTCCTACCTTTCCTCTGTCCTGTGTTCTTTGTGCTGTGTGGGAGAGATTTGTTAATCTTAACACCGATTTACCTTGCACTTTGTGGCAAGTCCATTCTGACGACACCTTTTTCCTTTGTACAACCTGGAAGAATATCTGTGTGCACTATTCTACTTTGCGATGAATTGTTCTTTCTCGTCTTGCTTTCCGTCCTTGAACAATTTGGAGACATGGTTGTAATCACTTCTTTCTTCTAGATTGCTCTTTGTAGAATATAGTTTTTTAAATCACTTCTGTTCATTTCCTTCTATGAAATATTATTGGAATTTGTCGTCTCTTCCTCCTTTTCACCAACCAGGATAAGGTAGCTTACCAACAAATCACTGCCTCTGCATAAACTACTTGGATATTGCACGATGCCGCCTTCTGTCTTTTCTGTGCTCTTTCCTGTTTTACCATTTTTCTCTTCATCAACTTTTCGGAAAATTCAGTGCATAGACTTTTTCTCTTTTCTGCACCTTCTGGGATTAAATTTGCTTTCATCACATGACTACACTCTGTATCACTTGTCCTTTTCTTCTTCGCTCTTTCGTACTTTGCCATTCTCCTCTTCTTTATCCATTCTGCAATAATGTCGTTATACTTCAATGCATACATTCAGTATGAATCAGTATAAATCAGTGTACAATTTCTTTTTGATTCTCGTTACGCCACTTCACCTCCTCCAAAGCCGCCCGCCAAGCCGCTTTCCTGGGGTTAAATCGGGGACTTTTCACTGTTTCATCCTCTGATTTTATCCAAAATTCTGGTTCTGGTTCGGCTTCTTTTACGACTTGTGATTCTCTCTGTTGTTTGTGTTCTGATTCTTGGTATTGAACCCGCTAAGCACTGGTTCGTGTGATATTTTTCATTGCAATGCATTTTGATGCATCACCTTAGAACGTACCCACTGACCAGCCATGCTGTCGTTACATGCTAACATTTTTGGAGTTATAAATGGTTGATCTTTTGACTATGCAGATAACCATTTTTAATATAATCTGAGGCTTAATTATGACACTTCAATTTTCTACGAAGCTCAGATATTCTCATGTTGTAATTCTGTATCATTGAAACATTCTTCAGAATGTCATTTCTACTTTTGGTAAGGTATTAACATCGCAGATACGCGAACCGGAACCAACCAGTCGCTGCACGACTAGTGTATGCACAAGTTCTCGCAGCGCAGGACAGAGCTCCTAGCACATGTGTTTGGTTTTCCATCCAGATTGGATGTGTTTGTAAAGTCCGTCTTAAAGACGAGGAAGTAGTCCACCTGGAAGGCGAGGAAAGTAATCGTTGTGCATCGCACAATATTCTGCATCGAACTGTACATCATTCGAGTAAATATTATAGCCAGAGAAAGCTTGTGCCACGATAATTGTGAATTTTGGAAAAGTGATTATAAAATCGTGCAACGTGGAACACCATATTTTCAACCACGTGTTGTGGAAATTTCAACATCGTCAAGTGACGAGAAAATATGTCAATTACTGTGAATTTATAATTAATCCAGTGAATTATTCTAACACTCACTACTACGAATATTGCTATCATCGCAAGAGCGATTAATTTCTGTGACATACAACTTCGATGCCACGTGATTTGTGGGCTATTAAAATCTGTGAAGCAGATAACAGTGCATGGCCAATTTACAAATCATCTGCGCCGTGTAAAAGCAGTGAAGTTGTTACCATATTAAAGCTAGCTTCAGTGCAACTGTGCTACGCCCATTTTCCGTTTTTTCAAGTGGTTACTTCATATTTAAACATGTCACTTCCTGATAACCACGTGTACGACGATCTTTATTACTCATCAAATGTGGAGATGAACTGCTAAACTTCATGATGTGAAGGAGAGGACCGGAGAACTACAGCCGATGTCAGGAGAACCATGAGTTTAGCATCCGCTAAGCCAAGGAACATGACGACTTTGGAGAGGAGTCTGGTCATATCATCACAACGACGAGGACGAATGAAGGCCATGGAAATGGATAG
Source organism: Meconema thalassinum (assembly GCA_946902985.2). NCBI lineage: Eukaryota > Metazoa > Arthropoda > Insecta > Orthoptera > Tettigoniidae > Meconema > Meconema thalassinum. Next base: position 1,463,771,723 of record OX336389.2, on the reverse strand, counting down.
AGCCCATGTGGAGGCCCAGATTGGTCAACCCTTGTCCGGAGACCAAAGCCTTATTGTATCCCTCAGGTCGTTGGAACGACCGAGATGTAGACATCCTTTCTTGTGAGTCCGAATAATCTATTCCTTGTGAGGTTCTTTTGTGGTGTAGCTTAGTGTAGTTTATTGTAGAACCAGCCGAACTCCTTGACAAGCCATAGGTAGGTTTTGTACTGTTAGAATTAATCCTTGTAGTTCACTTTCAGTGATTTGTTAGTCACCCATTGTGATTGAATCTCTTTCGACACGTTGCATTCTGATGGACATCGCTAAGATGTTAGTTCTACCCCTGCTAAGCTTGACTGTAGTCTTTGTCACTACATTTTGTCCAACCCTAGGTGGCTGATTTTGTGTATAGTTATTTGGGATGACAATCAGACGTCATGGCCAGTGTTATTTTTATAACACCCCCTTTCTTGTAAATGTTGTCACGCCACTGATTTAGTTAGAACAGTTCGTATCAGTAGGTAGTCGACTGAAACTACCAATTTTGTAATTCAATGTCATTTTCATTTTGATGTGCTATGAAGCCATCCAGTTCAAGTTGTGAACACATTCAGGGTGTTACATTATGTATGCAATCTAGCATCGAACCCTGTAAAGAATGCCGTATCATTGGCAAACTTAGCAATAGTAAGATTTGCACTTTTATGATGTTTATTTTGTGTCAGGTGTTTCAACACAGTTTTATTTTGGTTATAGTTAGACAAAGTAGTTATGGAGTGACATATCTTCAGATTTCAAAGAAGTTCAGAACAAGTGGTATATCTGTATTTTTGTTTTATTTGACTTTTATGAACATGCCACGTGTTTGTGTATAGTTTTGAGGCGTGGTTTTAAGCTTGATGCTTATGCTACTTTATATTATATTTGGGAACAGATAAGAAGGCCAGTTTTCTGATAGACTTTGTACGAGAAAGCTGCCTGCCTTCAGTGTCGTTTCATGTTAAACTGTCCGTGTAGATGACTGTGAGTAGCGAGCCTAGCTCAAGTTATGGACAGGTGGTAACAGTTCCCAGCATGCAATGTACTAGAGCACCACTCATTTAGAGAGACATACTTTTTCAGACTTTTTGACAATGCGTATAGCATTACTAACCATTTTTGTTGGGTCTCAGATGTAGGTCAATGTCCAGGCCACCATTTTGTAATAATCAGATGTTTTGCTACTTTGATCTGACTGGCAAGAGCCATGTGTTTACATCGCTATAGGAGCGACTACTTTTCTTATCCATTTAAGAATGATTACACGTTATGATAAGGTATATTTGTTGGGATTAAGAGGCTATATGAGGCACCTGTGAAGGGGCTATATTTATGTGTGTCCAGACTTCGATTCTGTTGACTGTGTTATTGTAGGGAGGTAACTGATGTTCATTCCAGACCGACCCAGAGGTAAATTAAGTGAGCCGAGAGCCACTAATAACCTATGTTATTGTTATGTGCGAGCGGGGGAGCTCGTTGATGGTATTTTATAGCAGAGATTGATCTCGCACGAGACTGCTACTGCTGAGCACAAAGTATTCAGGGTTGTCAGCCTATTCGCCATAAACCAACGATAATCTAAACCGACATTCTAATAATCAAACACGTCATTATTATAAACTGATGATAAATAATTTTTTATAACATTTAACCTTGATTTTCTTGCATTTTGGACCTGCTGGCTGACACTTGCTTTGTGCACACTTCTTTTGTGGAAGAAATCTAGGACAGATGACACAAATTTTTATCGACGGAGTGCTTGCTCAACCTTTAGTCAGTAGATGGTGGAGCGTGAGCCTCATGCAATGTTAGACGTAGTTTTTACTACGTAGATGACACTGGTTTACAAAGAGTAACCCAGGGCGAAGGCAGGAATAATATTGGTTGTGATCTTGTTGTTATTTATTTAAGTGTATGATAACCCCATGTTTACCTTTCTTAGCTTGTAAGAGGGCATTTAATGTTTTTTGACGGCTTGTCATGTAGATTTGTGTTAATTGTTTTGCTTTACGGACGTCATCGCCGTAAATTTTGTATTAACTGTTAGGAATTAGGTAGATTATTTAACACTAAATGTAAATGAGGAAATGGTACCATCCTAACTTAGATTTGCTATTGCTACCCTGTTAAATGTAAATTCCATTATTAGCTTATTTGTAACTTGACTTAGAGATTATTGCCGTACCATTTTCCTAGCGTTGCTGTTGTTGCTTTACTTTGTCAAATAGATCTTTCGCGAGGGTTTATAGTAGTTTACAGGTAGGGTCCTGATATTTTATTTTTGTTTATTTATTAGTTTGCGGATTAGCCGATATAAACCCTCCGAACTAGGCAAGGTGTCTGAATATTTTTAATAAATATGTCTACAAGTTTTACTTAAGCCTGGAAGTTTAATTCTCAGTCTAGTTTTAGGATGTGTATTTTCTTAGGCTGTCTATGACCTTTTTAGCAACCATGTTACCACGGATACCCTGGATCATGGAATCTCGTGCCGCTATGGCCTATAAGAAATTCACCTGATCCTCATGGCACATGGGTCCGACAGGTGAGGTGTTAGGGATGTCATTTCGGTTGTTGGCAACCCTGATAGCTCCTCTGACGGGCACAGTATGTATCCGTTAAATCAAGTGGTATGATTTGTTTCGCCTTATTGTCCATTGGTTTATGATTTCTATTTTCTGGTTCGGCTTCAGTGTCCGTTGAAACAATATCAATTTATGCAATTTCTTTCGGTTTGTCCATTGGTTCATGATATGGTATTCTAATTTCTGGTTCTACCTCTGTAGCCGTTGATAATAAACCACTGTGTAGAATTTCATCAGGATTCCTGTTACGTCTTTTCACTTCCTTAAATGCCACCTGCCAAGCCGCTCTCCTAGGACCAAATGAAGAGCTATCCAATGTTTCATACGTTTGACTCGTTAAGACTTTTTTTAAGCAACTTCAATGCATTCCGCTCTTTCAAACCGTACTTTCTAACTGGAACTTTACTTGGCTTAATTCCTCTCTCGTTCTTTGTTGAATCCATCTCTTTGTTATTTTCTTCCTTCATGAATGCCGTTTTTTAAAATTAGGCCTGTTTCCTACACCTTTCGACATTTTGTTTGCATTCTTCTGTGTCTGAGTGCAAACTTTCATTGCATCTTCCGTCTCCGTTTCATGTACTTTAATATTAATGGCTCTCGGTCTCCTCGTTGGAATACTGCTTGAGCGTTCCCGCTCCTCCATTACATGGCACGCAGACAAGTCATTATTGACTCTTGCAGGAGTTTCCTATTTACATCAGTTGTATGGCTTATCTCAATTTCAACGGCACTGGTTTTACTCGCCCCCAACATTGTTAACTACACAATTTCGCTCGAAGATTCTCTTTATCAGATGTCCCTTGTACGCACGGTGCGAGATGCGCTTTCCTATCTTTCCTATGTTCTTTGTGCTGTGTGTAAGAGATTTTGTAACGTTTACACCGCTTTTCTTTGCACTTTGTGGCAAGTCTGTTCTGACGACACCAACTTCCTTTGTACAACTTGGAAGAATACCAATATACACTATTCCACTTTGCTTCGAAATGCTCTTCCTCACCTTGTGGTGTATTCTTTGGAATACACGGTAAGACAGAGTAAGCTTTTGCTTCTCTTTGCTTTAGTTAATCTCTTCCTTTTTTCGCAAACACCAACAGTGATCTCCTGATTTCTCTTTGTTGGTATATGTTTCTTACACTACCTGTAAGTCTGTTCTAGATATATATCTTCCATGACCAACCTAGCGTCATCTAGCAGCGAATCTCTGAAGTTCCTCAATTTTTCCCTGCACAAGAGAACTTCCTTACCAATCTAGCCACCAGATCTCGTCGCTATCGCCAGCTATCATCTCCGTGATCAAGAGAACTTCGTCTACTTTTTCACCCACCAGGCGGCGCTAGTGACGCCTGCTATCAACTCTTTGAAGACCATTTCATCAAGAAAATTTATTTCTGTTATGTTGGCTATTCTTATATGTATTCCCTTTGTCTCCTACCCCCACTCTTTTCCCTTCCTTGGTCTCTCTGCGCTCCGTTGAGCTGGCCTCACGTGTGCGTCTGAAGTCAAACCAGTCAGTTGGAGCTTAACTAAAGCTCGCCTCCTCTACTCTAGAGGCAAACTTTAAATTCGACGCCATGTTCGAGTTTTAGAATCAACCGTCAACAGCAACATCGCCTTCTTCATGAAGCAAAGATAAGTACCGACTTCATGTTTTAACCACATTCTCATCGCTTTTAAAAGGCTCAATGCTTTTATTTGGATTTTATAGACAGTGAAAATTGCTATATGTGATAAAATAACTGCTTTCAAGAGATCTTCTTGATCAAACTCGAACTATCAAGTCTAAATTTCAAAATGAAAGATTTTCCGAGATGCTATCTCACACCGAGGGAAATTTCTAAAATACCCACTGTCTATATAATCTAGTTTTCCGCCGAGAGATTCTCTGCCCAATTTAAACGAGTCATCATTGCTCTGGAACCTTCCAGAACCTACACTCTATCTACCAGTTATACTGTCATGTATTTTCCACTTGATATGGGAATACTTTCTTCGCTGAGAAACGTATGTGGGATAACCTTCTAATCCACATAAACTGTCTTCCTACGTGGGAAATTTTCTGCCGTATTTAACTGACGCCTATAGAAACTACAACTCATAATTCTCTCAAGCGAAAACTCAACTTTTACATAACTGAAATAACTTTTCTTTCTTTAAACCTTTTGTGCTACTACAGTGAACTTTCAACTATATCAGCAGACTATAGTGAAAACAGTGCCTGCTCAACTTTTTCATCCGCGTCGCGCTCGTCCGAGTACAATAAATACGGCCATGAACACTCTTCCACAATCCCATTTGATCTTTCCCAAACCCTTTACTAACAAACTAGAATAATAAAATTGTTACTTTAGGCCTTCTTTCAATGAGGTGTCACTATCAATAAGTGCCTGCTCTTACTTGCTCCACGTACAACGAATTAATGTCTGTAAAACTTCGTGTCTAGTACACGCCTTAAAGTATATTGTTTCTCCCTTCTAATGAGGGAATCCAATTCTTTTTACTCAAAAGTGAGTTCTCTCTAGGTTTAACGAAAGGGAAATTTGCCCTATTTTTCTCGTGATCCCTACCCACATAGGAGTTCTAGAAACTTCCTTTCAATTTTTCTCTTCAGGTTTCACAATAAGTGACCTACCCTATTTGTATAATCTATAAAAGTAGTTCTGTATTAATACAAGAAGTTATAGAAACTTCTATTTCATTTCTTCCTGTTTTTGTTGTTGTTACTTTCGAAGTTGTTATTTGTTCATATTTCTAAGATACCTATCTAGAAATCCTCAAAGTACACATCTTGTCCTTGATTTATTGTTTAACTTTAATTACGTCAATTATCTTTAAATTTCCCATTTGTTAATCTTAACAACATTTCAAAATCTTACGAAGATTTTAAAGCAAATAAAAGGTTTAAAACCAAAAGAATTGTCAATTGTCTGGCACAAGCTTTTAATGATTTAGGAGGTCTGCGACCCCAATTGTTTACAAAATCAAAATTATATATTTGTTACATAAACTACTTCTTTTTACATTGTTAAATAAATTAAGATTTGTTCTTTTGATTCATAATTTCTCAAACATAACGGTTAGGCAAGATCCTGTCTTCCCTGACTCTTCCTAGGTTTATGCCCTCTTTAATAAAAATAAATCCATTGATAAAGTTTTCACTACTTGTTGCATTTAAGCAAGAACTCTTAGTTATTAACTTATTAAAAATCTCTCTTAGCTTTGATAGCTAATTCTAACTGGCCAGTAAGGCAAGCATAGCTCGCTACGCCAGCTTCCTGCTTGTGGAGATTCTCTCTACCACTTATGGTTTGTTTTTCCAAATTTAAGTGTTTCTCATTGTCTAAACTCTTCGCCGGCGCCTTGCTGGGTAAAAGCTTAGTCATTTCTAAATGCAACTATTGGTACTCTTACCAACATTATTCCCAAGGGTATAATTGCTTTATCCCTATCCTTCTTGAAATCATTCGGTCGCTCTTTAGAAATTCTACAATTTCAAGAACTAAAATATCAAGGCTGATTCAAATTATTTGTATTCTTCAAAATACTTGTTTAGAAACAAACTCCTTTGAACAGATACACAATAAATCTGTTACTCTTTGTCTTGCCAGACCACCACCCTTCCCCATAGTAGGTATATTTATGCTTGAGGGGGAATACGCTATAGCAGCTTTCTTGCGAATAGCCCAAGTTCCAGCTGCGTTTCCTGTTAGCTTCGCCCACCCACTTTAGGTATCGGAAAGCGGATTTGCAGTGGGAGCTGCCTTTGAGTATACTTAAAGTTAAAATTATAACTTTTGTTGGACTCTCGTCCTATTTCTCCATCCTTTTTCTCCAGTCCGAAACCCACTTCTTTTTCTTCATCATCTTCCCTTGGGGGTTAGGTTATTCCCAAGCTAATAATCCACCCAAAATTTGATACCAGAAACCCGGGAGAGTCCATTTATGACATGTTACTTATCAGGCTTTATTTTTCAAGGGTTATTTGAAATATTTGGCAAATCGTTAATTTCTTCTTTGCATTTTTCAGCTATAGCTTCACCGTGCAAAGCCTGTGAAGGAGAAAGAGGCCGCTCCTGTCTCCTTTGGTGTGTCCCTTTCTTTCAACTTATTTGCTGCTGCCATTCTGACAGCATTTCCAAGGTTCCACAGTTTCGTAAGTTATACTTTAATTTACCTATTTTGTCATGGCTCCTACAGAAAAGGATAAGGATGAAAAACTTACTTCTAAACGAGCATCCTATAGAGGGCAAATTACCCGATTTAGAAAATACATCAAGGAGCTTGATCCCTCAGAAGCTCAATTAGATTTGTTAAAACATCGCATAAAGGATTTTGAACGTTCATATGAAAATTATTGTAACATCCAAACTTAAATCGAAACTTGTATGCTCAATCAAACTGATGATCGAGTCGAAGTAGAAAATCAATATTACGAAGGTATAGGTTCTGCTTTTAAAATAATACGCCAACTCGAAGAAGAACAGAAAAAAGACGGTTCTGTTCTTGGTTCCCTTCACGAACAACAAACCTCTTTTCGCGAGGGCACTCACAAGCCCAAACCAATCCTACCTAAGATTGATTAAGCCCACTTCTCTGGAGACGAATCTACTTGGGATTCTTTCTATGAACTATTCTGTTCTCTTGTTCATGACAATGAAGACATTCAAGTCATCTACAAGTTTTATTATTTGAGATCTATCCTCCGAGGTCAAGCTCTGCAGTTAGTTGAAGCACTCCCATTAAGTGCCGAAAACTACCCCATTGCCTTTAACTTGTTGAAAGAAAGATACGGTAATTCACGGTTACGTATTCAACGCCATATGAAGGCTCTATTTAACTTACCTGCGTCACAGCACAATGACGTCACTAGCTTGCGTACTCTCATTGATACAACACAACTTCACGTTAAAGCTCTATCCCAATTAGATCAACTCACTGAACACTTACTTAACACACTTAGTGGTATCTAAAGTCGATGTTGCTACCCTCAAAGTTGGGAGATTGAACTTTCCAGAGAAGACGATTACTCTTACGAGCATTTAGTCACTTTAACAAATGCTAGATGCCAACTCTTAACTGCTTTGGCTAATCAAAGTGAACCCTCATCCCCTAGTTCTAAATTTGAATCAATGTCTCTTAAACCTAAAAGCGAACGCTTAGCGTCTAGTACCCAAAAACCTGGGTCCAGCTCATCTAAACTCAAGTCAAACGCCACTGGTTACCCAACTAGGTCTAGTGAACGCCGTATTGCTAGTTCTCTCGTTTTAAACACTCAAAGCGAACCCCGTAAGAGTTTAAATGAACCATTAAAGTGTATACTTTGTAAAGATTCCCACGCCTTATATCTATGTAAATCTTTTAAGGAACTGTCAGTCGACGACAGAAGAAAATTAGTTTCTCAGAATAAACATTGCTTCAACTGCCTAGCACCCACGCATTCTGCTTCAAATTGCAAGTCCACCAGACTTTGCTTCCATTGTGAAAAAGCTCATCACACTTTACTACATCGTCATGATCAAACAAGGTCATCGACCGCATCTACTTCTCAGAAAAGTGACAATGCTAACAGTTCCAATGCTTCCTTCATCTTACATTCAAAATGCCAAGTCCATACGTAGTGCCCAAGTACTATTGTCTACTGTCCAAATCGAAGTTCAGGATAACTTTGGCAACTGGGTCCGTGCACGCTGACTTCTTGATTCGGCGGCAACCCACGATTTCGTTTCTAATTCATTAATCAAAAAACTAGGCCTACCTGTAAACCCCACTTCTATTAACGTATCGGGCATTAACAGCTCAAAATCGCAAGCTTTACAGTTTTCAAAGCTAACCATAAGAGACATTTGTCACAGAAATAACTTTCTCAAACTGAATTGTCTCATTCTCAATAGCATAGGAGAAGATACTCCAAGTCACTCTGTTGATATTTCAGGTTTAAGCATTCCCTCGCATTTAGGGCTAGCCGATCCTCTGTTCAATGTACAAAACCCCATTGACATACTCTTTAGTTCCAATGTTTTCTGGAATTGCCTTCGTAAACAGGTTCGCAAGTTATCCTCAAACGTGGTTGCCAGAGACACTAATTTTGGATGGATCGTCACCGGTCAACTCCTCATTATTCTCCCCAACCCGCATCGCAATGTTATTTCGCTAATACTGTCTTGGAACAGTTCTGGAGGCTTGAAAGCGTTGATTCTCCTAACGTGACCTCTTCAGAAAACGAATTCTGTGAGCAACTTTTTCTGAACACCACCACTCGTTCTCCTGATGGCCGGTTCATTGTTCAGATGCAAATATTACATAATCCCCCTAAACTTATTAATTCTCAACCCGAAGCTCGAAAAGCTCTCTTTGCTATCAAGAGCAAATTCAGGAAAGAACCTCTCGTTAAACAGCAGTATACTGATTTCATGGATGAGTATGAAAGCTAAGATCATATGGAAGTTGTTAGCAAATCTGATGACGAATTGCACCCCCCAATTGAATCGGTTTTCTTAAATCATCATCCCGTGTGGAAAAACTCTCTTGTAAAGGATAAAATCCGAGTCGTTTTCAATGGTTCATCACCTGACGTTAATGGCAACAGTCTTAACGATACTCTTTACTCTGGTCCTGCTATTCAGTCAGATTTATCTGCTATACTCTTAAACTTTCGATTATTTCCCATAGCTGTTATAGCGGACATCAAACAGATGTACCGTCAGGTTTTAATTCAGCCTGAACAACGAGATCTCCAAAGAATCTTGTGGCGCGACGAAATCAGCAAGCCCATTAAGGTATTTCGCTTAAAAACGATTAACTATGGCTTAAAACCTTCCGCTTTCCTTGCTATCCGATCCCTACATTTGTTAGCCTCTCAAGATGGTATTTATTTGATTCTAAAGCTTCCGAAGCACTAACTACATCATTCTATGTTGACGATTACTTGCAGTCCTTCCCCACTCTGGAGGAAGCTTCTTTCGTGTCACTAGAACTTCAAGCATTGTTAAAGAATGGAGGATTCCCACTTCATAAGTGGAATTCCAACTCCCATGAGTTTCTCGCCCAGTTTCCTATTGAAGATGTAGACCCCTCCTCCGTCGAAATTTGTGGAGACTCCGAATCCATAAAAACTCTTGGAGTTCATTGGTGCACTAACATTGACACTCTTATCTATAAAGTTTCGCTTGCAGAAGAGCTCCCTAACACAAAAAGACAAATTCTCTCTGAAATTGCAATTTTTTTTTGATCCGCTTCAATTCCTTGACCCAGTTATTGTTATAGCCAAACTTTTCATGCAAGAGCTATGGTCGCTCAAATGTGAATGGGACGACACTGTTCCCCTTTCTTTTCTTAACAGAGGCTCTCTTTTCGCAGCAATTTGCTTGATCTTTCCCTTATTGAAATTCCCAGGAATTTAATTAACGCTCATCCTAATGCATCTTCTTTCCTTCATGTGTTTGCGGACAGTTCCGAAAAAGCTTACGGTTGCTGTGCATATTTGGTTTAACGCGGTTCGATAAATGGATCTTCAGTTTCCAACCTTGTTTGTGCCAAATCGAAGGTGACTCCTCTTAAAACTATCACTTTGCCTAGGCTTGAATTGCGTGCTGCACTCATGGCCGCAGAACTTGTTAAGAAATTACGGGAAGTCTTAAGGGTCGAATTTTCGCAAACTTATCTGTGGAGCGATTCCATGATCACTCTTTCTTGGATCGCCTAAAACCCCGTTCATTGGCAAACTTTTGTTGCAAACAGGGTTTCCAAAATTCAAACTCTTTCTTCGGGATGTCAATGGAGGCATGTGCCCAGCGCTGACAACCCCGCCGACATCATTTCTCGTGGATGTTTACCCTCCCAATTGGCAGCTTCTCAGTTGTACTGGCATGGGCCCTCGTGGTTAATCGAAGACTCTTCTTGTTCGCCTTCTAAACCTCCAGCTACAAACTCCAACTTGCCTGACGCTAAAGTATCTAAATCTACTCCTTTGTGTCTTGTTTCCAACGTTTCTCATCCCTTGTTGTCCCGCTATTCTTCCTTTCACAAATTAATTCGAATTGTTGCCTATCTTCTCAGATGGAAATATCTTGTGGTTGACCAACCTCTTCTCCCAAAACTACACCTTACCAATCATGAATTGAATCTCGCTGCCATTAAGGTTTTGCAACCAACACAGCAAGAAGCATTTTCTTCTGAATTGTCTTTACTTTCTTCTAAAAAGGATCTTCCCAAATCCAGTCGTCTTCGTGCCTTAGCCCCGTTCCTTGATGACAATAGGTTACTCAGGGTAGGTGGTAGGCTCTCGCAATCTTTGCTTTCTGAGGACAAAAAGCATCCTGTTATTTTGCCTTCTAAACATCACGTAACTTCTTCAATTATACGTGACTTTCATTATAGTAATCTTAAGGGAAAAGTACTGGGTTATAAATGGAATTCATGAAGTTTCCTCTGTAATTCACAAATGCATTCCTTGCTTTAAAGCTAAACCTAAAGTCAATACTCAATTAATGAGCGATCTGCCCTCTTTTCGCTCTTCTCCTATACGTCCATTTGCTCTAACTGGTGTGGACTATATGGGTCCGTTCCAATATCAACGCAATTCCCCTGAAGCTAAACGCAAATTGTTTGGTAAGCTCTATGTTTCTCTCTTTGTTTGCATGGTTACTGGCGCGATCCATTTGGAACTAGTAACGAATGCCTCTACTTCTTACTTTTTATCAGCTGTCTCTCGCTTCGCTGCTAGGCGTGGTGTTCTTTCGGAGATGTTCTCTGATAACGCTTCCACTTTTCAAGGCGCAGCTTCCTTGTGGAAGAAAGCTCTCACATCTTCTCCTGCCATGGAACAGATTTCTAATTTTTCCTACTCAAAGGGTTTCAAATGGCGTTTTATACCTCCCTACGCTCCTCATCACGGTGGTAGGTGGGAATCCTGCGTAAAGCTCACTAAACGTCACTTAAGAAAGGTTTTAGGTAATAGCATTCTGACTTATAAAGAATTTAATTCGCTGTCTGTTCTGATTGAAGGTGTTGTTAATTCTCGCCCTTTAACTCCGCTTTCCAATGACCCTGATGACCTGCTTCCACTCACACCTGGTCACTCCCTTATAGGCACTTCGCTTTCTGCCCATCCTCCCCTTCCCAACTCTTACAGATATTCTAATTTACCTGTTGTTTGGCGTAAACTTGAAGCTCTCCGTAATTCTTTCTGGAAGAGGTGGAATTTGGAATACTTAACTTCCTTGCAACGGAGACAGAAGTGGTTTCTTTCCAATCCCGACATTAAAGTGGGGGACTTGGTCCTGATTAGGGATGCTTCTCCTCCCTTGGTCTGGATCTCTGGTAGAGTGACCGAGTGTTATCCTAGAAGGGATGGGAGAGTTAGGGTAGCCAAGATCTTGACCACTAATGGGTATATCATAAGACCATTGTCTTTAATTGCTCCTTTACCTTTAATTTCTTAATTTCATGTCTTTGGTTCTCTGTTGGTGTTTGTCACTCCCAGCTTGGTGTATTCTTTGGAATACACGGTAAGACAGAATAAGCTTTTGCTTCTCTTTGCTTTAGTTCATCCCTTCCTTTTTTCGCAAACACCAACAGTGATCTCCTGATTTCTCTTTGTTGGTATATGTTTCTTACACTACCTGTAGGTCTGTTCTAGATATATATCTTCCATGACGCACCTAGCGCCATCTAGCAGCGAATCTCTGAAGTTCCTCAATTTTTCCCTGCAAAAGAGGACTTCCTTAACAATCTAGCCACCAGATCTCGTCGCTATCGCCAGCTATCATCTCCATGAACAAGATAACTTCGTCTACTTTTTCACCCACCAGGCGGCGCTAGTGACGCCTGCTATCAACTCTTGGAAGACCATTTCATCAAGAAAATTTATTTCTGTTATGTTGGCTATTCTTATATGTATTCCTTTTGTCTCCTACCCCCACTCTTTTCCCTTCCCTGGTCTCTCTGCGCTCCGTTGAGCTGGCCTCACGTGTGCGTCTGAAGTCAAACCAGTCAGTTGGAGCTTAACTAAAGCTCGCCTCCTCTACTCTAGAGGCAAACTTTTAAATTCGACGCCATGTTCAAGTTTTAGAATCAACCGTCAACAGCAACATCGCCTTCTTCATGAAGCAAAGATAAGTACCGACTTCATGTTTTAACCACATTCTCATCGCTTTTAAAAGGCTCAATGCTTTTATTTGGATTTTATAGACAGTGAAAATTGCTATATGTGATAAAAATAACTGCTTTCAAGAGATCTTCTTGATCAAACTCGAACTATCAAGTCTAACTTTCAAAATGAAAGATTTTCTGAGATGCTATCTCACACCGAGGGATATTTCTAAAATACCCACTGTCTATATAATCTAGTTTTCCGCCGAGGGATTCTCTACCCAATTTAAACAAGTCATCATTGCTCTGGAACCTTCCAGAACCTACACTCTATCTACCAGTTATACTGTCATGTATTTTCCACTTGATATGGGAATACTTTCTTCGCTGAGAAACTTATGTGGGATAACCTTCTAATCCACATAAACTGTCTTCCTACGTGGGAAATTTTCTGCCGTATTTATCTGCCACCTATAGAAACTACAACTCATAATTCTCTCAAGCCAAAACTCAACTCTTACATAACTGAAATAACTTTTCTTTCTTTAAACTTTTTGTGCTACTACAGTGAACTTTCAACTATATCAGCAGACTATAGTGAAAACAGTGCCTGTTCAACTTTTTCATCCGCGTCGCGCTCGTCCGAGTACAATAAATACGGCCATGAACACTCTTCCACAATCCCATTTGATCTTTCCCAAACCCTTTACTAACAAACTAGAATAAAATTGTTACTTTAGGTTTTTTTTCCAATGAGGTGTCACTCTCAATAAGTGCCCTCCTTACTTGCTCCACGTACAACGAATTAATATCTGTAAAACTTCGTGTCTAGTACACGCCTTAAAGTATATTGTTTCTCCCTTCAAATGAGGGAATCCAATTCTTTTTACTCAATAGTGAGTTATCTCTAGGTTTCACGAAAGGGAAATTTGCCCTATTTTTCTCGTGATCCTTACCCACATAGAGTTCTAGAAACTTCCTTTCAATTTTTCTCTTCAGGTTTCACAATAAGTGACCTGCCCTATTTGTATAATCTATGAAAGTAGTTCTGTATTAATACAAGAAGTTATAGAAACTTCTATTTCATTTCTTCCTGTTTTTGTTGTTACTTTCGAAGTTGTTATTTGTTCATATTTGTAAGATACCTATCTAGAAATTCTTAAAGTACACATCTTGTACTTGATTTATTGTTTAACTTTAATTACGTCAATTATCTTTAAATTTCCCATTTGTTAATCTTAACAACATTTCAAAATCTTACGAAGATTTTAAAGCATATAAAAGGTTTAAAACCAAAAGAATTGTCAATTGCCTGGCGCAAGCTTTAAATGATTTAGGAGGTCTGCGACCCCAATTGTTTACAAAATCAAGATTATATATTTGTTACATAAACTACTTCTTTTTGTGAGTTTGCATTCACAAATTCTCATAGTGTATTTCTTTTGTTTTTGTATTTATCATAGTGTTCTTCTTTTTTTTTTGTATACCGTACAAGTCAAATGTACCTTTTTGAATATAACTGTATGTTTCCGGTTGTGACCAATGGATGTCGGTGTTTGTTTCTTCTGCCATCAATTTGGAGTTTAGGACTGTATCCCAGTTAAACGCTTGTTGCTGTTAATGTGTGGACTTTGTGATGGGAGAATGTCGGTCGTTAAAAGGTGTTGATATGTGCGGCGCACATGTGGACGGCAGTTAAGTGTGCATTCAAGATAGTTTTTGGTGAATTTTGTGGTCGATTTTTCTATTGTGAGGACTATTTGTACGCGTTATTTTAAGTATTCATACTAACATGGATGCAGCTACGGGAAGCAGCGAGCGAGTAGTTGGAATAGTGAGGTTACAGGACGACAATTGGGAAGCGTGGAGCACCCGAACAAAGGCATTGCTTCAAACAAGGAGTCTGTGGGACGCGGTTCAAGGTTTCCCACGAAAGACCGATACAGGAGAGGTAGAAGATACACCCGTTGAAGAGTACTCCAAGGCCCAACTGGGCAAAGATCAAGACGCGAAAAACTTGCCCATAGGTTTGGTCACCGACCCTTTCCTAGGTGATATCAAAGAAGCGGAGACAGCTAAGGAAGCATGGCAGAACCTTCTGACTTCATGTTGCGATACCCGAGTCCTTCAAATTGTGACGATGTTAGAAGAATTGTGTCTCTTTAAGAAAACTAGTGGCATTAGCATGCGTACATTTGTTGATAAAGTGCTCACTTGGTGTGCACGGTTGGACGATGTAGGTATAAAATTTACGGATAAGGCCAAAGCTGCTTTTATTCTCAGAGGACTGGAAAAGCGGGAGTACGAAAATTTGATACGTTCATTGGAAAGCAATGAAGAAAACTTAAGTGTAAAGGTAGTGCGAGCCAAACTATTGTTGGAGGAGAGAAAGAACAAGTTGGACAAACTAAAGATGGAGCGAGAACAGGAGACTTATGCGAGGCTGAAGAAGGAAGAATCTGAGGGTGAAAGCGTGAAGGCAATGGTGGCAGCCATGCGCTTAAATTCCAAGGGGGTCGTCAACAGCAGCAAAAGTGTCAACAAGCCAACAGGTAGTGGTGGATTCATGTGCTACAAGTGCCAAGAACAGGGGCATATTGCGAAGTTCTGTGATTTAGTTCATGAAGCAAGAAAGAAAGGTTCAGTTTTGTGTTTTAATTGTGCCAAGATATTTCATACTTCCCGGAATTGTAGTAATGGACGCAAGGAAAATGTTAAGGTTAAGAATCGTGAGGTTATTGCCACGGTAAAGAACGATGAGGCGGCAAACGAATGTGTTCAGGTTAATGCTAGTAGTGTTAAGGTAAAGGCTTATGTGGCAACTGAAAGCAAGGATGATGCATCTGATTGTGTATGCAGGTGGTATGTAGATTCAGGAGCCACAGAGCACCTGACACCTTATAAGGACATTCTGTATGATTACACCCCAATGGTTTCTTGTATTGTAGACACAGCTGATGGATCCGTAGTTAGTGTATGTGGTATGGGAAGTGTGCTTATGAAGCTATCTGACAAGTGTGGAGGTTCTTTTCTGAAACTGAAAAGAGTGTTGTATGTCCCAGGTCTTCAAGACAATTTAATATCTGTAGGTCAATTTGACAGGAAAGGTGCAGTCGTAACCATTAAAGATGGCAAAGTTGTATTGTCAGATCATTAGGGTATATTCCTTACGGGTGAGGCCGTTGGAAATATGTATGAGGTAAATTGTGATTATTTTATGGTAGAGCAAGGGAAAGAATTTGCTTGTAATGACGAGGTGGAGGTTGTGTATGCTAAGAGCAACAAAGCTGTAACTAGCGGAATATGTCATCAGCGTTTTGGCCACGCTCTGGACATTCCAGATTGTGATTTTATACCCAAAGAAAAGAATCTTGATTGTGATACTTGTAAACAAGGTAAAATGAAAAGACTTAAATTTAATGAAAGAGATCATGTATCTCAGAAGCCATTAGATGTTGTGTTCTCTGATGTATGCCAGCTAGAGCACACATCGATTGGAGGTAGCAAATATTTTATTACATTTACTGATGATTGTACCAGATTCTCATATGTAAGGTTTCTTAAGCATAAGAGTGATGCATTTAATGAGTTTCTCAAGGTTAAGGCCCTAATGGAGACAGCACAAGGGACCAAGTTGAAATCTTTCCATTCAGACAACGGTGGCGAGTATTTAAGTACAGAGTTTTGTAACTATCTTGAAAAGGAAGGTATTGTTTGTAGGTTAACAATGGCTTACTCTCCCCAACAGAATGGCGTTGCTGAACGCCTCAACCAGCAACTTCTCACCACTAGTAGGTGCATGCTCATTCAGTCAGGCATGCCAGTTAAATTTTGGGGGGAAGCCATCAGCACAGCCTGCTATGTAAAGAATAGGTGTGTGTCATCAACTGTAAAGAACATCCCATTTGAACTGTGGACGAGTAGAAAAGTTGTCAGACCAGGAATTGCTTATGTTAAAATCATTAGGTTGTAAAGTTTGGATCCATAAACGTAATGTGGAAAAGGGCAAATGTTGGTGCAATGCTAGGGTACCCCGATGACTCGAGGGGCTACCGTGTATGGGACATGGAAAAGAAACGTGTCATTAAATCCAGGAATGTAGAATTTGTTGAAGATGTACTTCCGTTTTCTGTAAAAGCCCAGGAAAATCCTGTAACTGAGATAGATTGTGAGCCTAGAACAGCTGGAGAAGTGTTTGTCGAGCAGAAAGATTGTGGAGGTGACGTGTTTGAACACGAAGTAGCCGAATCAGGAAATGAAAATTCTGTAACAAGTGATAGTGATGCCTCTTTGTCAGATTCTGATGTCGTAATAGACGCTCCATTACAGCCTGAACACACAGTATTACGCAGGTCGAGTAGAGAGAGAAAACTTCCCAGCAAGTGTGTGTGTTGTAATGAAGTCAAGGTCAAATGTCGCATTGTCATGTTGAGGTCAGAATATAACGATCCGGTGTCTTTTCAAGAAGCCACCTCACGAGATGACAAAGATAAATGGTTTGAGGCAATGAACCAAGAGATTGCTCTCTTGGAAAAACATAATGTGTGGACACTTGCAGAGCATTCAGGTGGCAAGACTGCCATAGGCACCAAATGGGTGTATAAAACTAAACGAAACCAAGAAGGTGAAGTACTTAGGTATAGAGCACGTTTAGTAGCTCAAGGTTTCAGTCAGATAAAGGGTACAGATTTCGTTGAATCCTACAGTCCTGTGGTAAAAAGGAAAACTATTAGGACCCTTATAGCCATAGGAGTAGAACGTGAATGGGATAATTGTCATTTGGACATTGTATCGGCATACCTTAATAGCAAAATTAAGGAAACTGTATTTGTAAGTCAACCAGAAGGTTTTCGCAGTGTAGAATACCCAGACTATGTGCTAAGACTCAACAAGAGTATTTACGGTTTATGTCAAGCTGGTAAAGGTTGGCACAATTGTATCACTGCACAACTTGTCAAGCTTGGCTTAAATCAAAGCAAATGTGATCCACGTCTGTATTTTAGTCCAGATCATGACATGTATGATGCCCTTTATGTTGATGATCTAGGTGTGTGGGGATTACAAGCTAAAATAGATTGGTTTGTAAAAAGATTGAAGTCAAAGTTTGAAGTGCGTAATTTGGGAAATATTTCAGATTTTTTGTCGATTAAAGTCACTCAAGGGTCTAGGAAAAATGTATGTTTAAGTCAAAATATGTACATAAGGACAAATGTTCTTAAATCACTAGAAGAACCCTACCCAAAAGGTTGTGGTACCCCTTTACCTTCAACTGTACCAAACAATGTCACAGAGGAGTTAAAAAAAACGTTATAGAAAAATTGTAGGTAAGATCCTATACTTATCCAGTACAACTAGAACAGATTTAAGTTTCCCAGTATGTAAGGTTAGCCAGGCTAATTCAAATCCTAAAATGCAAAATTGGAAGGAAGCTCAACACCTCCTTCATTACCTCAAGGAGCCATTTCACTATCTAAAAACCCAATAGTGTCAGAGAAAACTAAACAACTTCTGTTAGATTTATACTACTTACGAGAGTGTGTGCAAGAGGGTGAGATAGCATTTGAATATGTCAACACAGAATCAAACCTTGCTGATATATTTACCAAGGTGTTACCAAGGATAAAATTACGTAAAAACTACCCTCAATTGGGATTGTTACCATACAAGGATTGATGTACAAATGTTTGTTGTTAGTGTAAGGCTAGTTATGTATTTTTTTCTTTTTGGTTTTAAGTTATTTTTGCAATTTGTGAATGGGGGTAAGTGTGAGTGTGCATTCACAAATTCTCATAGTGTATTTCTTTTGTTTTTGTATTTCTCATAGTGTTCTTCTTTTGTTTTTGTATACCGTACAAGTCAAATGTACCTTTTTGAATATAACTGTCTGTTTCCGGTTGTGACCAATGGATGTCGGTGTTTGTTTCTTCTCCCATCAATTTGGAGTTTAGGACTGTATTTAGTAAACTTTTTTACTAATTATTTTATGACACTTTTTACATTGTTAAATAAATTAAGATTTGTTCTTTTGATTTATCATTTCTCAAACATAACGGTTAGGCAAGATCATGTCTTCCCTGACTCTTCCTAGGTTTATGGCCTCTTTAATAAAAATAAATCCATTGATAAGGTTTTCACTACTTGTTGCATTTGAGCAAGAACTCTTAGTTTTTAACTTATTAAAGTCTCTCTTAGCTTTGATAGCTACTTCTAACTGGCCAGTAAGGCAAGCATAGCTCGCTACGCCAGCTTCCTGCTTGTGGAGATTCTCTCTACCACTTATGGTTGGTTTTTCAAAATTTAAGTGTTTCTCATTGTCTAAACTTTTAGTCGGCGCCTTGCTGGGTAAAAGCTTAGTCATTTCTAAATGCAACTATTGGTACTCTTACCAAAATTATTCCCAAGGGTATAATTGCTTTATCCCTATCCTTCTTGAAAGCATTCGGTCGCTCTTTAGAAATTCTACAATTTCAAGAACTAAAATATCAAGGCTGATTCAAATATTTTGTAATCTTCAAAATAATTTTTTAGAAACAAACTCCTTTGAACAGATACACAATAAATCTGTTACTCTTTGTCTTGCCAGACCACCACCCTTCCCCATAGTAGGTATATTTATGCTTGAGAGGAAATACGCTATAGCAGCTTTCTTGCGAATAGCCCAAGTTCCAGCTGCGTTTCCTGTTAGCTTCGCCCAGGTCCCTACCCACTTTAGGTATCGGAAAGCGGATTTGCAGTGGCAGCTGCCTTTGAGTATACTTAAAGTTAAAATTATAACTTCTGTTGGACTCTCGTCCTATTTCTCCATCCTTTTTCTCCAGTCCGAAACCCACTTCTTTTTCTTCATCATCTTTCCTTCGGGGTTAGGTAATTCCCAAGCTAATAATCTACCCTCCTTGCTTTTCTTCGTTGCACATTTTGGAGATATGGTTGTAATCACTTCTTTCTTCTAGCTTGCTCTTTGTAGAATATTATATTTGACCTCACTTCTGTTAATTGTCTTCTTTGAAATAATATTTGTACGGTATTTGTTGTCTATTCCTCCTTTTCACCTTCCAGGAAAAGGTTGCTTACCACCACATCACTTCTCTCTGCATACACTAAGTTAGTGTGATATTGCCCGAACTCGCCATCGTTCTCTTCAGTGCTCTTTTCTGATTTACCCTTTATCTCTTCATCGTCTTTTTCGGAAATTTCAGTGCTTAGCGTTTTTCTATTTTTTGCACCTTCTGGGAGTAAAGTAACAGTGTAGTGTAATTTGATGAAAAAAAATGCATTTCATGTTTTCAACGTAATATAATTCCTCGTTCTTTTACGATTAATTTAATGTATAATTTATTGTAAAATGTTTACATTTAAGATTCGAAAATTAATTTTTAAATATGTACTGCACAGCTATTGCTCTGAATGTGCCACATCCACTTTCACTTCAATACTTTCTTACTCATTATATTCTCCTTTTTCGAATTTTATTTATGCATGGTAAAGTTTAGGTTCATAGAATACGTTGGCTATTCTGTCACTGGTTTTGTTCTTTCTTCTGTTTCCATGCAGGTGTAGTTTGTTGATATTGTTGTTTGTTTGTTCATTTACTTTCCCGGCAGTGGTTTTCTTTTTGAAAACATGGGTAGAAGTCAGAAAGTGTATATGAAACGTAAATTCTTTGGCAATAGATATGCTGTAAATATAATAAAACAGTGAACAATGATTCTTTGTTGCAGTCACTTGTTTGTGTTGATTCTAACCCAACTTCTCCATGTGGTATCAAGCGATCAAGTGCATCCAAATGAAAACTTTCTAATGATGAATTTCATGATATGGATAGTGATGAGTTTATATCTCATTCTAATGCTGGCAATGAAATTATAGGCTTAAATGTTATGTGAGATTTTATACAAATTCATTGTGGTAAAGTTTGTAAAATGAGTGATAGTTGATCAGTTGTGAAGGATGTTTGTGTAAGGAAAGGTGTGTCCACCAAGTTAATTTTGAGACCTTCAAAATAGGGGTAATAGAGGTAGTACTTACATTTAATGATGGTGTCATTTCAAGGAATCATGTATTAAAGGAAATGGGTGTGAGAGTTGGGAAAAACTGTCTAGTCATTGAACGGGTTATATTATGCTGATAGAGCTGCTGATGCCATGAAAAGGAATTATGAACCAAGCTGAGGCTCACAAGGAAGTATACAAAGGAAGGGGATTAATCCCAGGATTATTATTCTCCTGGGATGTACTGAGGTTAAACTCCAGACTCTGTCATAATTGACCCACCAACTCACCTCCTTACTCGTACACTACCACTACAGTTTAAGGAATTTTAAGTTCTAAACTAAATACAAGAAAGCCAAATACAGAAAGGAGAACATTAACCGATATACTTCAAGACAAGTAGAAGAAAACTATTTAAAGAAAATACACCAAGAGAATATATAACTAAACTGTAAGGTAGGTAATACTGTAAGTGCTTGTAGTTTACAAATACTCACTGTATGATCAACACACGAAAGGTATGTTAATCCGAGGGTGAAGACGAGAAGATGAAAAATGGTGAGTGGAAATCCGTGCTAGGAAGAAATACCCAACCCAGAACTACCTGATTCACGAAATAAATTTAAAATTATTAATACAACTACAAAGACAACGAGATATGTCCATTGACATAACACAAACTATTTATTCTAAATAAAAGACAACAAGGATAAAATGAATCAGCAAAGAAATAAATTAAGGAGAAACTTGAAAAGGAAGAAGAAGAGATGGATAAAGGTTTCTAGGAATCAAGGTTTAAAATAAGGGAAAACTTAAAAACAAAGAAGTACCAAAGATAAGTTACCCAATATAAAATTAAGGGAAAAATTACACTTACTTCAAAGAAACGACGAAAACAGAACAGATCCAGAAGGTAAAATTATATACAGCTTCAAATCAACTAGACTTCAATGAGGATGATTCTCCAATACCTGGGCACTAAAATAGTACAAGTCAAAAATCCGCAAATAAGTAAAAAATACATTTTAAACGGACGAAGAAAATATCCAATTGACAACGCAAAAGAAGATATTAAACCATAATACCGAAAGATATAGAGATTCATTTAAGCATCTCTTCAATAACTGAAAACGTATCGAAGCTCAAACAAAATCTGACTAGTTAGTTCAAGGTTCGACGTTCATATCATTTTAAAAAAACAAGATAGGTCCACAAATAACAATACGACCATTGTTTCTGCTTCAAAGAAGAAACACGAGTATTAAGCAAAAATAGCCTTTATCCAGCTCTAGGAAACCTAGCAAAAACCCATAAATGATAGGCCATTTAATAAAATAAAATAATAAATCCTAAGATTTATAAGTTTCACGGGACTCATGTGGAGCCATGGAGCCTTAGACTGTAGGGGAAGGGAACAGAAGTTATAGGTTATAAAATACCGACCAAGTGAAACTAAATTGATAGATGGCGGTTACCTTACCAACTGGTATTAAAATATTGTGGAAAAAATCATGTATAAGAGACTGATAAGTTTTATAGTAAAAATAAAATATTATCAAACTCACAACATGGATTCAGAACGGACAAATCTACACATACAGCAATTTATGAATGCATTAATAGTATACTGAAATTAATTGACAATAAGGAACATGTAACTGGCCTATTCTTGGATTTATCGAAAGTATTTGATGTTGTTGACCATAAAATCCTCCTTACAAAACTAAATCAATATGGTCTTAGAGGTCTAGGTAATAAGTGGATAGAGTCTTACTTAATAAGGCGTAAACAAATAGTAAGCTTGAGACACAAGGATGATGGAACCAGATTACTTAATGAAACATTGTCCAATGAGGGTATTATTAAATTTGGAGTAACCCAGGGATCGGTTTTGGGCCCACTACTCTTTCTTCTATATATCAATGATATAACACAGAACGTTGATTCTTATCAGGAAATTTTGTTTGCGGACGATACAACACTCGTAATAAAAGGTGAAACTAAACAGGTCTTACAGCAGTCTGCTGACTCCGTTACAGAAGTGTTAACCAAATGGTCACAATATAATCGCCTCATAATAAACAATAAAAACAGTGTGCCTAAATTTCCACACTATACAGAATAGGAATCCTGCGATGCCCAATATAACATTAAATGATCATCAAATAGAAAATAAATCAGAAACAACGTTTTTAGGACTATGGATAGATAGATAGATAGATAGATTTTTATTAATTCCATTTGATCAAATACATGCATTCAATACATTTTGATATAGGACACGTCAGAATTTACATGCATAAAATAAAAGAACTAACAGGTATATATTACTAAGATTATAACTATTTATAACTTATTATAATAGCAAATCTTAATAGATACAATCTTATTGCACAACTATTTACACCTCACTCTATTATCATAATATGAAAACTTAATTCTATAAATACAACAACATACAGCTAGGTATTAAAATTAAATTAAAAAAGTAAAATATAGTTATAGATTCCATCACTCCTATACGCTAAAATATTCAACTACTGAGTAAAAACAATGGCACTGCAGATAAGCTTTCAACATTCTATCAAAGGTTTTTATTTTTGGGGCCAGTTTTATATACTGGGGTAGTTTATTGTATAATTTAACTCCAGTGTGAAAAGTTCCTTTTTGATATATGCTTGTGTGTGTGTGTGAAATATGAATGTTTTGATTTTGTCTTGTGTTATGCCTATGAACATCATTGTTTGTTTTAAGAAAAACATCTTTATTCATTAAATTCTTTTTAAAAAACATAATACTTTCAAAGATATATATGCAGGGCAGTGGGAGAATGTTTAAATCTTTAAACAGAGGTCTACATGATTCTCTCGAGTTTACATTTGCCATAATTCTAATCGCTCTCTTTTGTATCCTAAACGTGCTTGGTACATCTGGCGACATACCCCAAAATATGATCCCATATCTTAAGTATGAATGGAAATAAGCAAAATAAGTATTTCTTAATGTGTGCATGCTAGTGCAGGTTTTCAAAATACGTAACGCAAAGCACATCGAGTTCAGTTTAGTATTCAGATATTGTATATGTTTATTCCATTTCAAGTCTTGTTGTATCCATAGTCCTAAAAACTTTGTTTCTGATTTATTTTCTATTTGATGACCATTTAGTGTTATATTGGGCATCGCAGGATTCCTATTCTGTATAGTGTGGAAATTTAGACATACTGTCTTTTTATAGTTTATTATGAGGCGATTATCTTGTGACCATTTGGTTAACTGTCCTGTAACGGAGTCAGCAGACTGCTGTATGACCTGTTTAGTTTCACCTTTTATTACGAGTGTTGTATCGTCCGCAAACAAAATTTCCTTATGTGAATGAACGTTCTGTGTTATATCATTGATATATAGAAGAAAGAGTAGTGGGCCCAAAACCGATCCCTGGGGTACTCCAAATTCAATAATTCCCTCATTGGACAATGTTTCATTAAGTAATTTGGTTCCATCATCCTTGTGTCTCAAGCTTACTATTTGTTTACGCCTTGTTAAGTAAGACTCTATCCATTTATTAGCTAGACCTCTAACACCATATTGATTTAGTTTGGTAAGGAGGATTTTATGGTCAACTACATCAAATGCTTTCGATAAATCCAAGAATAGGCCAGTTACATGTTCCTTATTGTCAATTAATTTCAGTATACTATTACTACATTCGTAAATTGCTGTCTGTGTAGATTTTTCCGATCTAAATCCATGTTGTGAGTTTGATAATATTTTATTTTTTTCTATGAAACTTATCAGTCTCTTATACATAATTTTTTCCACAATTTTTGCAATACCAGTTGGTAAGGTAATAGGACGATAGTTATCTAATTCATCTTTTGAACCGTTTTTGTGCACTGGAATTACTTTTGATAACTTCAAAATATCCGGGTAAGTTCCTGAGAGAATTGAACTGTTTATTAAGTGCGTAAGTGGATTTATTATATTTTCGGCACATTTCTTTAAAATTGCATCAGGGATGCCATCAATGCCAGCACAGAATTTATTTTTTAGCTCTTTTATAACTATTCTTACCTCTTCACTTGTGACATGATTTATAAATAAAGAATCACTGCATATATTTATTTTATTATTAGAATTTAGTGTATTTACCTGTGATTTATTTAATAATTTTTGCGGAATTTCCAGAAAATAGTCATTAAAAGTGTTTGCTATTTCCTCTGGATTATTAATCACTTTATTATTTCTGGTCAGTGTAATGT
Source organism: Meconema thalassinum (assembly GCA_946902985.2). NCBI lineage: Eukaryota > Metazoa > Arthropoda > Insecta > Orthoptera > Tettigoniidae > Meconema > Meconema thalassinum. Next base: position 1,463,746,784 of record OX336389.2, on the reverse strand, counting down.
TCCTTTGTATTTTAGCATATTTTCCAGTTTCTTTCTTTATTACGGACCACATAGCCCTGTTTTTATTAGATGATTGGGAAATAAAATTATCATTATGCATTTTCTTTGCTAGTCTTATTACCTTATTTAATATGCTAGTGTATTTTTTGTAGTATAAATTGAATTCAGGTGTTGTGTGGTATTGTTTATATAATTTGTGTAGAAATTTCTTTCTTTGACATGAATTTATAATCCCTGTTGTTATCCAATTGCTAGTTTTGTTATTTTGAACAGTTCTTCGTTTAAAGGGGAATGCTATTTCAAAATAGTGTTTTAGGGTACTGTTAAATGCATTAAATTTATCATTTACATTTTCTAGTTCATAAATTTCTGACCATGTTTCCTTATTTAATAAGTCATTGAAATATGTAACATTTGCTTCAGTGAATGACCTGCACTTTGATTTTACTCCATTATCATTATTATTGATTACTTCGGATACTTCAAAACTCAGTATTTGTCCATGGTGGTCACTAAAACCCGGACAATAGACTTCTATTGAATGGTGATATTTATCTGTATTTATAAAAATTTGATCAGGAGTGGTTTTACTAAATTTTGTTATTCTTGTTGGTGTATTTACTGTAGGTTTCAGTCCACAACATGACTTGAAATGGAATACACATATACAATATCTGAATACTAAACTGAACTCGATGTGTTTTGCGTTACGTATTTTGAAAACTTGCACTAGCATGCACATATTAAGAAATACGTATTTTGCTTATTTCAAATCATACTTAAGATATGGGGTCATATTTAGGGGTATGTCACCAGATGTACTAAGCACGTTTAGGGTACAAAAGAGGGCGATTAGAATTATGGCAAATGTAAACACTAGAGAATCATGTAGACCTCTGTTAAAAGATTTAAACATTCTCCCACTGCCCTGCATTCATATCTTTGAAAGTATTATGTTTTTAAAAAGAATTTAATGAATAAAGACGTTTTTCTTAAAACAAACAATGATGTTCATAGACATAACACAAGACAAAAGCAAAACATTCATATTTCACAAACACACACAAGCAGATATCAAAAAGGAACTCTTCACACAGGAGTTAAATTATACAATTAACTACCCCAGTATATAGAATTTGCCCCAAAAATAAAAACCTTTGAAAGAATGTTCAAAGCTTATCTGCAGTGCCATTGCTTTTACTCTGTAGTTGAATACCTTAGCATATAGGAGCGATGAAATCAATAATTATATTTTACATTTCTATTTAAATTGTAATACCTAGCTTAAGTTGTTGTATTTATAGAATTAAGTTTTCATATTGTGATAATAGAGTAAGGAGGTGACAAAAGCAATCCAGACAATTACAGACCCATTTCCATCCTCCCACCCATATCCAAGGTACTCGAAACAGTAGTAAAAACAGAATGGTTAATTTCTTAAATAAAAATGATTACTTTTACAAAGGGCAGTATGGATTCCGAGAAAACTCAAGCAAAGAAATCGCCACAATTGATATTATCTCTAACTTGCAGGATGTGATAGACAAAAAGATGACAGCGAGTGGCCTTTTCATAGACCTGAGAAAGGCGTTTGATACTGTTGACCATGAAATTCTTTTAGGAAAACTTGATGAAGCAGGTATCCGAGGAGTAGCTTGGACTTGGTTTAAAAATTACTTATCCAATCGTAAGCAGTATATTGAAATAAATGGCTACAGAAGTGAGGAAGTAAATATTAACCACGGTGTGCCCCAAGTATCAATATTGGGTCCTTCCCTTTTCTTAGTAGGCTATATATTAATGACATAGCAACACTCCGTTTTCATGGTAATATAAAGTTGTTTGCAGACGACTGAAGCATCATTACAATGCGTACACCACCAACATGCTGATTACACACATGCAGGAGGACATTAATATAATACTTGGCTGGACCCAGTCAAATAAATTAACAATAAATGAAGATAAAACAAATTATTTAATAATATCTAAGCGTAGAACAAAGTTAGACATCACTCAGAATATAATGCTGAATGGAAAGGCAGTTAAGAGGGTCTCTTCTGTCAAATACCTAGGCCTAATAATAGATGAAGATCTCTCATGGCAAAAGCACAATGATGCATTAGTAAAGAAAATATCACCTGCCGCTGGGATGATAAAAAAATTGAGCTACCATATCCCAAAATATCTACTCAGGAAAGTGTATTTTTCTCTAATCCATAGCCACTTAAAATATTTGAATACAATTTGGATAAAATGCTCAAATTACATTAAAAAGGAAATTGAGGTAACTCAGAATAGAGCCATAAGAAATATTTATAACTACCCTTTTTTACCACCAACCAAACACCTTTATATTACGAATAAAATTCAACCTGTAGCCCTAAATGCAGAAATCAAATCAAATGTCCTGATGTACCAAATCCAACACAAAAGTAACCACACAAATTTAAACTTCACTAAACAATCTGATTTACATGCTTACAAAACTAGACATGCAGATGACATATTACTTTTCCAAATCCATTCTAAACAATATGGCAGTAATAGCATTAAGTATAGTGCCTATGTAAAGTTCAATAGACTACCAAAAAATATAAAAATTGCACCTAGCCTACCAATCTTTAAAAGGAGGCTAAAACAGTTTATGTGGAATGATTATAAAATGTCAGTTTGAAGAAATTCCAAAATCTGAGAAGACAGAAGAAGACCACATTGTGTACAAAACTTATGAAAGCTACAAAATGTTGTATATATTTTCATTCTGAAAACTTTGTAAACTAAACATTGAATTGTAATTTCTTGCCAACAAGATAAAACTGTACGATTCCTTTGTATATGAGTCCTTGACTCGTTAAGGGATTAATAAAATGTATTATTATTAATAGGTGTAAATAGTTGTCCAATAAGATTGTATCTCTTAAGATCTGTTATTATAATAAGTTATAAATAGTTATAGTATTAGTAATATATACCTGTAAGTTCTTTTATTTTCTATGTAATTTCTGACGTGTCCTATATCAAAAATGTATTGTATACATGTAATTGATCAAATGGATAAATAAAAATCTAATCTAATCTAATCAACAGTTCGGAGCAACACATCTTAAAGTAAAAATAAGACAACAGAAGATAGGCAAAATAGAACTAAAAACCCAAACACATGCACATAATAAAATACAACAATCAAAGAAATGAAAAACACAAGATGCCTTACCTTAGTTGATGTTACTCATTTAGATTAAATTTAGAATTTTAAAGATTGCAAATTAAGCCGGTAAGAAATTAGGACATAATTTTTTTAAAAAACAATTTCTCTTCTTTTTCTTCTTTTTCATTTTGGTACACTATAGGAAAGGCTACCTATAGAGGAGTTGACGGATTCCAAGTCTTGTTGTAAAGGAGACTCTCGTCCAACTGAAGAGGTCATCAATAATAGTTGCAAATGGCAACGGGAAAATAAAGAGTGCGTTCAGAAATATGGAGTGGTAATCCAGGTGTCAGAGTAAATCTTGCGTATCATAAGAATTCTTATAGTACAATAATTCAATAATGTTTAATATACCAAAAAAAGTGTACATTATGCATATCACATTAGGGTTCCACTATAATGCAAAATAAGATTTCTTTGCCAGAAATGAATTATATACAATATCTTATATTACAGCATTTGGCAAAAATAGCCAGCAAGGTAAATATCTTCAATATGAATTGCACAGCATGTTCCTTGAAAACTTCACATTTAATGGAATTTCAATATAAAAGTAATGATATAACATTTTCAGCTGTTAATATCAGTATAACATTATTTATCTCAGGGGGAAACACAATACACATAACTATTTAAAAAAACATAATGGCATGTAACACAAGCTCAGTGGGCTATAAATCTACTATACATTCTTCATGGACAATTTATTTAATCGCATATAAATAGCTCTAAATATATAATTCAAGTGTCCACTTCTCTAAAAAAAAAATGCCCACAAGGATTTAAGTGTTGGAATACTAATGTGGGACAATATTATGTTACAAACTTATGGCATTGAGATAATAACACAAAAACATAATTTTCCCTTAAACTATCATAACTATGAGACAGTTTCAACAGCAAGGGTCAGCAATAATACTGTTTTGACTTAACACTAAATTCTGGTAGGTACAGAATACAACACAATAGTTAAATGCCGTTTGTATAGTAATGGCATTATTTTGGTCACAAGCTTATTTCTTCTGCCTAGTCTTCAGATAATTTGATGTATTAAGAACTAAACAAATTATACATGCAACATTTTTGTGTTGAGTTGATTTGGATATAGAACTTGAGTTTTAAAGTAGGAATGAACTGCTACTTCCTAGTTATTATTTCAAAAGGTAGATTATATATGGATAAAAAAAACATGATATGTTCGAACGCTATGACATTGTGATATTAACGGAAATGATGCTAACGACAGAATGGGTTGCAGGAAACGCATATACGATTAACAGATTAGCGAGACAGGGACAACGAGGGAGCCCATCAGGAGGCATCACATGCCTTCTGAATCCGATACTTTCGCCATTTAGAACTATGAACTATATATGATTCAGAAAACGTCTTCGACATACCAAACATAATCTAGTATTAACAGGATAATAGTAACAATATTTTTCACCGCTTTCAGATATTCTGCAAAATGCTTACCTGTTTACCCAACCTGTAACCATAAAGGAAAAGACATGCAGATTACATTCAGAATTTCCATCACAAATTTTATTCATGCCGCACCAAATTGGCTCAAGATGTATTTATTTTGAAGTATTGCCGCAGCAGTTTACCTATACGACGCAGTAGAAGCAATGTGCGCCCAGAGAAAGGAATAACAATACAATACAATATTGTTAATCAGGTTGGAGTTCTACATTCTGTGTGTCGGAAAACTTTTCTGTCAACATTGGGGATTACAAAACACAGTGTCATGGGTGTATTTCAACGTTTCCAAAGGGATGGAGTTCCCATTCCTGTTGAGACTAGAGGTGGCGACAGAAGGTCCAAGGCATATGCTAGAAAATCATCTTCAGTTGTAAACTTCATCAGTAAATTTAAAGCTGTTGAGTCCCATTATTGTCGAGCAAACAGTGAGCGTGTGTATCTTGACTGAAGTTTAAATATTAAGAAAATGTGAAGGATGTACAACCAAGGAGTAGCTGCAGATCTTAAGGTGAAAGACTCCTACTTCCGTCACATTTTCAATACTCGTTTTAACATCAGTTTCAAAACTCCTTCAACTGATGTGTGCTCAAAATGTATTGAGTTATCTGAGAAATTAAAACGAGCGACTAGTGCCAAAGAGAGAAATGAGTTAATGATAGAAAAGAGAGTGCACAAACTGAGGTACAACCAATTTTACGATATGTTGAGAGAGGAAAAACCAGGGCTCTTGACTATTTCATTTTACTGCCAGAAAAACGTTGTCCTTCCTAAAGTTTGTGATCCAAGTGCATACTATAGCAGGCAGTTGTACTGCTATAACTTCACGACAGTAAAAGGTTCATCACGTTCTAAAATGCCAAAGGAAAATGTAACAATATACACCTGGTGTGAAGTTGATAGGCCTAAAGCATCCAATGAAATAGTGTCTGCAGTGTACAATGAACTTCAAACAAGTGATTAGCTTGGCGTCGACACCATACGACTGGTAGCAGATGGGTGCGCAGGCCAGAATAAAAACATTGCTATGTTAACAATGTGTAGTAAATGGCTACTAGATTCTCCACCTGATATAAAATCGGTTCAGATTATCTTTCCGGTTGTAGGACATTCTTTCTTACCACCAGACAGGGTATTTGGACGTATTGAGAAGGAGTTAAGAAGAAGTGAAACAATATTGAACCCAAGAGAGTACCACAACATCTTCCAGAAGCATGGTTTGGTGAAAATTCTGGGGGAAAGTTGGAATGTGTATGACTGGAAAGGAGAAGCCTTAAGTGTCATGAAGCCAACCTCAGCTCTGCATTTCAAATTATCCCACTGCAAGAGATTCTATTTAAGACGAAGTAAAAAAGTGGCAATATTCTAGTGAAAGGTGAAGAATTCTACCGTGCTGATATTGGGCTGGAGAAAAGTATAACCAAGAAACAGAAATCAGTGTCTCTTGTGAATCCAAAACAACTGCCAATAGGGATACCTATTAAACAAGAAAAGAAAACAGATGTGGACAGTCTTCTTACAAAACACTTTGGTGCTGATTGGAAGAATGTGGATGCTTTACAATGGTATAGGGTTGTGTTCGAGAGAGATCATGGTAGTGAAAAGGTGAATGAGGAAACTGTTTGTGAGACACGTCATCATGACGCTCCAATTATTTAAATTAAATTATGTTGTGCTGTATTAAGTTGTTTTACTAAAAAACTGTCAAGAATGTGATGGTGTGAATTTATATTATTGACAGTTTATGGATTGGTGGATAATGTAGTGATGCTTGTCTGTGCTGTTCCATTATAATGGGTACATATCATTAAATAATTTGCATCAAAACCGGCCAAGTCCACTTATGTGAGTTTCAAACGTGGCCAAGTCCAACAATGAGTTTCAAAAGTGGGCAAGTCCATTCTGTTTTAATAAATATCTCCACAATTACAACATTGTTTTTCTATAAAATGGGTTGTGAAAGCTCAAAATAATGTAAACTAAAAAACTAGAATACACTAATGGCCCCAAAATGGACTGAAACATATGCATTAGTTTTCTTGCCCTCCTGAAAAAATTACGTTGATGGACTTGGCCATGTTTGAAACTAGACACCTGCTTAGTCGCTCTTTTCAATGCATGTTTAAGATATAGTACAATCCCTCACAGGTGGAGAAAATCGACAATAAAGATGCTGTATAAAGGAAATGGAGATTGTGGGGACCCTAACTCATACAGAGGAATTGCCCTAGAATCGACAGTATTGAAACTGCTCAGCAATATAGTTTGCATTCGTTTGACAAAGGCAATATAATCTCAGATACCGGAAGAGCAATTTGGTTTTAGGAGGGGACGATCTGCAACTCAGGCTATACAACGTCTGCAGGCTGACATAGAAGAAGCCCTGAAACCACCCGGGGGAAAACTACATGTGGTATTCTTGGACTATGCAAAGGCCTTTGAAACCATCAATAGACAAATGCTAGTAAGGAAATTAGACAACATGATTGGTGAAGGCAACTACTTGGCGAGATTTGTTAGGACCCTGTTGAGCGAAAACTACATCGTTATTTCGGACAACATTACAACTTCCAAGGAAATACAGCAGACAATTGGAGTACTGCAGGGGGACCCCTTAAGCCCCATCCTCTTCGCTCTTGCTACGGCAGATGTGGTGGAAATATTACCTCCAAATGTAAAAATTTACATTTGCGCAGTCGATATGGCTCTAATTTCAACCAGTGAAAAGGATTTACAGCAGGCGTTTGACAGAGTTGCGGAGTGGGCGGAAGAGAATGAACTCTATCTGAATGAAAGGAAAACAGTTGCAATGACTTTCAGAAAAGGGGGAAGAGGAGCGACAATTCTCTACAAAAATAGACCGCTGGAATGTGTTACGCACTTCAAGTATCTGGGGGTGACGTTCCAGACTCACGGAAACGTCTTCACTATTTACATCAAGGACATAACAAACGCGACTATAAAGGCCATGAGTGACATACGACATCTCCGAACACTGTCATTACAGACAGCGATGAGACTTTTCTCGCTGAAGATCATTCCTGTAGTTGCATATGGTTTGGAAAGTATTTGGCATCACCTTAAGTATAAGCACCTCGTAGAGTTGGAGAAGGTGAAAGCAACCTACCTGAAAAGGGTAATGTGTCTTTCGAAATTCACTCTTTCTCGGTTGGTGTATGAAATCGCGAAAGAGCCTCCTTTTGTTGAAGACCTCAGATTACAGCTGCTCCTGCCATCTACATCGGGTTATGAGAGACTAATGCAGGAAATGAAGTTAAAGAGAGGAAGCATATGGCAGGAATTTTATATCACGGATGCGATGACATCGCGGGATTGGACGAGGGGTGTCTATGAGATGAGACACTTGATAACCAGATTCGCGGTGCATGGATCCCACTTCAGGGTGTGTGCAAACAAAATGTACCATCAGCCGGATTGCTGGTGCGTGTGTGCCCTCTGCGGCAAAGCATGTGACAGATATCATGTAATGCAGTGTGATCAGAGGAAGTTATCTCTGTCATAGTTTTGTGCTAGTGATAAGTAATTAATGATGATGATGATGTTCGAGGAAAAGATAAGTCATGTTTAATTCAATTGCATATTTTGTGCTCTAATAAATTTATTTTATAGTACAATAATGTTTTTTGAGATTTTCTCAAAAACTATTTTTTTTGAAACATATGTACCGGGGTAGGACTATCAAGCTGATATTTTGTATACACAGTATAACCATGCCATTGAGTACTGATGACTAGGATTATTCAAATTGATCCAGTAGTTTCTGAGAAACTGTATTAAATAGCACCAAATTTTAATGAAAAAATGAGACTTTTTTTTTACAAAAACACGTATGAATCACATTAAAAAATCACTGAATACATAAATTTTAAAGATACACATCTAACATACAATATAAAAAACATAGCACACCCAAAGTAAAAACCATTATTGATCATCATTAGGGCCCGGATGTTGATGACATATCGTCTTTTTACTGAGCTGTCTAAAACAATGCTGAAGTACATAGAAACTCCGGACGGGCCATCCCGTCTTCAAATATATCTTTTTTATTTTGCATATTTTTGAATTTTGTTCCTATTTTTCCATTTTAAGAACATTTTTTAAGTTTGGTAGAATTTTTGGTCTTATTTTCGAGAAATTGGCCTTTTGAGGTCATTTTTTCTATTTAGTCATGTCACAGCTTTATATGTGGGAGTTACGTGTCTGAGTTAAGAAGAAGCTAGTAGCTGATACAAGATAATTTAAAATATTGAAATATTGATTCCATTTCTTTAATCAACCGGGTGAAAGTTAGTCCTAGCAACAATCGTGGCGAAATTGCTGCGGGTATTGCATCAAAACTGAAACAAGTGCTGGGCAAAAAACACCGGGCATAAGGCATTCTGCAAAATCTCAGACATTCTTTCTGGTGAAAAATTACTGCATGGATGGTATTGAGGAGGATTTAGCAGAAAACGACCTTCCTCGCTTCAAGTAAGCTCCGATCACATCAGTTGATGTTGAACGCATTTCGAGGTATAAATAGCCTACTTTTTGGCTGATAATCGCAGATCATTTACATTTGATACGTGCTAGAAATCTATTTTGATTTTTTTAAACCGTATGTACTGAGGTTAAACTCCAGACTCTGTCATAATTGACCCAACAACTCACCTCCTTACTCGTACACTACCGCTGCAGTTTAAGGAATTTTAAGTTCTAAACTAAATACAAGAAAGCCAAATACAGAAAGGAGAACATTAACCGATATACTTCAATACAAGTAGAAGAAAACTATTTAAAGACAATACACCAAGAGAAAATATAACTAAACTGTAAGGTAGGTAATACTGTAAGTGCTTGTAGTCTACAAATACTCACAGTATGATCAACACACGAAAGGTATGTTAATCCGAGGGTGAAGACAAGAAGATGAAAAATGGTGAGTGGAAATCCGTGCTAGGAAGAAATACCCAACCCAGAACTACCTGATTCACGAAATAAATGTCAAATTATTAATACAACTGCAAAGACAACGAGATATGTCCATTGAAATAACACAAACTATTTATTTTAAATAAAAGACAACAAGGTTAAAATGAATCAGCAAAGAAATAAATTAAGGAGAAACTTGAAAAGGAAGAAGAAGAGATGGATAAAGGTTTCTAGGAATCAAGGATTGAAATAAGGGAAATCTATTTTGATTTTTTAAACCGTTTTACGGCATCAACATCCGAGCCATAATCATCATCATCTTCAGAAGAGCTATCTGAATCTTTAGTCGACTTACGTCGTTTGCGCACACACTTCACACTTGGTTCTTCCACTCGTGAAGCAAGAAACTTTCTAGGCCTACGCTGACCAAAAAGAGGCCAAACTTTGAATAAATATTCACTGTTGTTAACTTGTCCGTGACAGACAGATGTTCCCGAAGAGCCACTTCTGAGATGCTTCTTCTCTTCCGAATCATTCCCCAAATGGTCAAAATTTGCTCCCTCAGGTACCTCGGAAAGCAATGATGCGTCAGCTTTAACAACTGCTGGCTCTTTTTGTATTTGTTCCCCTCGACTATCTAGTGTTGGCATCCCTGAATCTCCAACTAAAGATTTTGAAGCCAAGCCTTCACCAAGCTGAAGTCCACTTTCCAATATTAAGTCTCTAAGAGCTGGATTCATAAGTTCAATTGATGAAGACATACCATCTCCACAATTTTCATAATCTGAACTGCTTGTGTCGATGTTGTTATTATCACGAAAATGTAAATAATCATGTCTATCAATATCCAGATTAATCCCATCATTGTCATCATCGTCTGTGGAATATGCACTGTCTTCAGAACATATATTCGGAGCATATGAAGGTTCTCGAGACACTTCAACCAAATCATTCGAAACAGAACGCCAGTAATTGTTAACTACATGATAATCTAATGTATTATGAGACTGGTTGCAAACTGGTTCTCCATCACTAACAGTATCCAAAATCATTAAGTTATCAAGATTCAGAACTTTATCCTCAGCATCACCACCTACACCTTTATCAACTTCTTCTCTCTCTTTCGTTTCTCCTTTCTCTTCTACTTTTTCCCTTCCTTCAACTACCTCTTTTCCTCCTTCAGCTGCTTCCATATCCACTGCTTTCTTTCCTTCTTTCCTTGTTCTTCCTGCTACTCTTGTCCACTGGCTACCTGTAATCAGGAATCACAGCACCTCACATCAGGAAACAGCAAATTTCTCCTCATTCATCAAGAAAAAAACCCTGCAAATCACAAAACTTGAAAGCCACTGTGGAAGACAGCTATGGCTCTAACACGCGTAGCCTCCTGGTACCCTGGAGAGAAGAATGAGCATTACCACTCCCTGTAAGGAATTGTTAAGATCAGCGATCCAACTGCAAAACCTGATGGATTCAATCTTCCTCGAACGATCTGCCTGAAACTCAATCGTGTACATATTGGTGTTGGCAGATGTGTCTTGAACATTACGTTTTTGATAACATATCGGAACGTTCAGCCTACACCATTTCATGGTCCTCGCAGCCTGGATGAAGTTACTTCAAAACTCTTACAAACCAGCTTCTTAATGTGAGGAATTTAATGTACACTTCACGCCACGGCTTTTGGCCGGTGAGCCCCGATTGAGCAGTTGTACAGACGGCAGTTGGAGGGACTCAGGCATGTGCAATTGATACATGAGTTGCTTTCCGCTTTCCGTGAGGCTCGCAGACTGTCCTCTGTACGAAACCGGAACAGACCGGCCATAAGCCGTGGCGTGGTATGCAGTGTGTGAGTAGTGCGGGGTCACAATGTGAAGCAACACTAGGAAGTGTAGTGTTATACAGTGTGAGTAGTGCAATTTCACAATATGGGGCAACACTAGGAATTTTAGTGTTATACAGTGTGAGTAGTGCAATGTCACAATATGGAGTAACACTAGGAAGTGTACTGTTATACAGTGTGAGTAGTGCAATGTCACAATATGGAGCAACACTAGGAAGTGTAGTGGTATACAGTGTGTGAGTAGTGCGGGGTCACAATGTGGTGCAACACTAGGAAGTGTAGTGGTATACAGTGTGTGAGTAGGGCGGGGTCACAATGTGGTTCAACACTAGGAAGTCTAATGTTATACAGTGTGAGTAGTGCGGTGTCACAATGTGGTGCAACACTAGGAAGTGTAGTGGTATACAGTGTGTGAGTAGGGCGGGGTCACAATGTGGTGCAACACTAGGAAGTGTAGTGTTATACAGTGTGAGTAGTGCGGTGTCACAATGTGATGCAACACTAGGAAGTGTAGTGGTATACAGTGTGTGAGTAGTGATGGGTCACAATGTGGTTCAACACTAGGAAGTGTAGTGATATACAGTGTGAGTAGTGCGAGGTCACAATGTGGTGCAACACTAGGAAGTGTAGTGGTATAGAGTGTCTGAGTAGTGCGGGGTCACAATGTGGTGCAACACTAGGAAGTGTAGTGGTATACAGTGTGAGTAGTGCGAGGTCACAATGTGGTGCAACACTAGGAAGTGCAGTGTTATACAGTGTGAGTAGTGCGGTGTCACAATGTGATGCAACACTAGGAAGTGTAGTGGTATACAGTGTGTGTAGTGCGGTGTCACAATGTGATGCAACACTAGAAAGTGTAGTGGTATACAGTGTGTGAGTAGTACGGTGTCACAATGTGATGCAACACTAGAAAGTGTAGTGGTATACAGTGTGTGAGTAGTGCGGGGTTACAATGTGGAGCAACACTAGGAAGTGTAGTGGTATACCTAAAAAAGGAAATTGAGGTAATTCAGAATAGAGCCATAAGAAATATTTATAACTACCCTTTTTTAACACCAACCAAACACCTTTATATTACGAGTAAAATTCAACCAGTAGCCCTAAATGCAGAAATCAAATCAAATGTCCTAATATACCAAATCCTACACAACAGAATACACACAAATTTAAACTTCACTAAACAATCTGATTTACACGCTTACAAAACTAGACATGCAGATGACATAACACTTTTCCATATCAATTCCAAACAATATGGCAGTAATAGCATTAAGTATAGTGCCTTTGTAAAATTCAATGGACTACCAGAAAATATAAAAATTGCACCTAGCCTACCAATCTTTAAAAGGAGGCTAAAACAGTTTATGTGGAATGATTATAAAATGTCAGTTTGAAGAAATTTCATGATCTGAGAAGACAAAAGAAGAACATATTGTGTACAAAAACTTATGAAAGCTACAAAATGTTGTATATATTTTCATACTGAAAACTTTGTAAACTAAACATTGTATTGTAATTTGTCGCCAACAAGATAAAACTGTACAATTCCTTTGTATATGAGTCCTTGACTCGTTAAGGGATTAATAAAATGCATAAAGCATAAAGATACAGTGTGTGAGTAGTGCGATGTCACAATGTGGTGCAACACTAGGAAGTGTAGTGTTACACAGTGTGAGTAGTGCGGTGTCACAATGTGATGCAACACTAGGAAGCGTAGTGGTATACAGTGTTTTTACACTCTCCAGGGGTTATAAATATGGAGGGCCCAGCTCAGGGTATGAGTGAAGACCTCAACGGCACCTGCGGTGGTGAATGAGTCCTTCGGTACAGCAAAGTTGGCGGAAGAGGCAACCCAGTGCTCGGTGTTAATAGAGTAAAAGATATTTGTCCGTATTATGGACACCCGTAGCGTCTCTACTCCAGAGGAGCGGCTACAAAAGGCGCATGTTATTCGTGTTAGGAGCGCCCTAGTTCATACCTGGCAGCAGGTCATAAAATGCATTTGGGAGTGGCGACCCCATCTTAATAATAGCCTAAAATGAAAGCAAATATGGTTCAGCCTCGGAAAATGCTAGGCCGTCCCCCGCAGGCGACGCGCAGTTCTTCAGATGCTGGGGGAGCTGTGAGGAATGGGCGACCAGCTTCACGATATATCCGAATAGGGGCAGTCAACATCTTAACCCTGACGGACAAGACTGAGGAGCTAGTGGACTTCATGATGGAGAAGGATATAGCCATCCTCTGTCTCAGTGAAACCAAATGGAAAGGAAAAGGGGAAAGAAAATTAAGGAAGAATACAGGCTGTTTTACAGTGGAGGACAGGAGGCAAAAACATGGAGTAGGAATGATTGTAAGATAGGATGTCCTAGAGTATGTGGAGGAGGTGAAGAAGATAAGTGACAGGATGATCATAGGAAGGGTACAGTTCCAGACAGGGACAAAAGATCTGTTCCATGTATATGCTCCACAAACGGGAAATAAAGAAGAGAACTTAGAAGAATTCCTAGAAGATGTAGAAAAATATATAGAGGATAAGGAAATAATGGTAATGGGTAATTTGAATGCACAAGTGGGAAGAGACAGACAAGGAAGAGAGGAGATTTTGGGACCATATGGTTATGGCAGTAAGAATCTAGAAGAGGATTTCTTAATGGACGTCTGTCAGCGTAACCAATTAATTATAGGGAATACGTGGTTCAGAAAGAAAAGTAGTCAGAAGATAACAAGGTATTGTACCCGTTCCGCCCTGGTACGCGATGACCCGACTGCCATAGCATCTCATATCAGGTGTCCCGGGACAGAAGGAATCGAAACAATAAAAAAACAAGGAATGTCTCGGAGATCCAGTTGAAATTTCAAACAAATAGCAGTGGGTAGCACGAGACAAAGTGTCCCTGGGTCGTTTACGGGTTTAATTTAATTATGATGCAAAGCAAAGGGCGCCATCAACTGGATTCCTAACAAACCACATCCTTCCAGGTGAAGCCTTAATATTACACAGGAAAGGACTGGGAAAACATACATCATCACGAGATCATATAAAATTAACATGAAAGAAGGTTTATTGAACTTGGTCGACAAGACATGACATATGAAAATCCTGCCTGGGGCAATGGTAGATCACGACAGTTATGATGCAAGTGTTCTTGTTCAAATCTGACCATTTCCATTCTAATCAAAAATAATTTCGTTCACGTGTCCAAAATAAAAATAACTAAAAATTTCTTGGTTTCTCAGGGTCACCGAAGCACTAAATCACACGTCACTGTTTCACTTCTGAATCCTGAGACCTATCATCGTTAATGATAAGCACGTGAACCTTTTAAGTTTCGTATAATATTGCACACAATTATATTTACACGATGTTTAAGCATTCTTTAAATTACAGAATGTCCTGGATTCCAACCTCATTGGAATTACTAAAATTCATGATTTTCATAATTTATTCAAGTTATTAATTAATAGCATCATCCTGACCATTTAATTGTGTTATCATCCTTTATCAACACACATGACTAACTAGTCAATATCTCAAAAGTTTCACTTTTGACTGTCATTTTATTCATTGTAATAATAAAAATTATCCAAAAAGCATTTGTCAATATTATTTACAAAATCTCAATCATTTATCATCATCATTATAATTATCTGGTATTTCAAAGCATTGACAAATCATTAATCACTTATCACATCAGCTACTACTCAATCAGCTGTTCACTTAAATTTTCTTAAATCATCATCAGGTCAGATCAGCTGTTTCACTTATCATTCAGAGTAATATTCAACCATTAATTATCAAAGAAACTTGGATTATCTAAACCTCCAGAATAATATCTAAGATTAATTAATGAGGTATCGTCAAAATATATCACACTGGTGGAAATGTATTGCCAGACATAATTATACTTTTACATGTTATGATTGGTGCCTTTATTTCACTCAATTGCCATACCAAAATTTATTGCCATAACTTCTCCACATTGGACATTATCATCCACTAATAACCACTTGAATTCATTCTTCAAGAACCACTTCATTAATCATCACAATTGAAAATTATCAATTTACCATAAATTCATCACAACTATTCAGCGCACAGCATGCATCAAAAATAAGACTGGGTTCACTAACCTTCAGTCAACACCATTTATATATTAAAGTGGTAACCTCACAAATATTGGCAATCTTTATACAAACACTTGGCAAAATATATCTAAAGGCAGCATATTTAATAATCCACATTAACTGTATTACTGGCTTCAGGCATTAATAAAGTTGACCCATCAGAACTGTCGTCACTATAACTGTGTTTGACAACCTCTTAAACAACATGTAAATCACTGAAATAATTATTATCCAATCCCAGCATTAATTAATCTCAAAGTATCATAGCTCTATAAAATCATCGAAATCTGTGTTCAAAAACACTATCTGTGTTAGACCAATAATATATTCATTATAGCTGTTTCCTTTCTGCCTGTGATAGATTCATGAAACGAACGTACTCATGTTATAGGAAACAATCACTTAAAATCCCTGGTTAAGGAGTAAATTTATTCATCAGAAAAATATATTAAACTGACTGTATTCTGAAGTAGAATATCGCTACAAAAACTATTGGATCCATCACACAAGAATCAGAAAGTGTGACTCTGCTTACATTTATTTTTACTATACTGGATAAGGATCAACTAATACATGACTTGTTAATTATTGTTTAATTCTCTTACAATCCACATAGCATTCGGATTATATAATGATTTTCCTAGTAAGAGGTCAGATGATTAGACACCACGCAATTGCTCTAGGTAAAACGCCCTGTTCCGACGGCTCAGATGATATTTCCCTAATAACAGGTCAGGCGATTAGACACCACGCAATTGCTCTAGGCAAAAGGCCCTGTTCCGACAGCTCAGATGAGTGAATGCATAGGACTGGAATCAACAATAACTATACTGTCAGATAGTAGTGACACTGTTTCGCTAAAGCGAGTTAAATTCAATAGCTTAAATGATCCAATCAAACAGGAAGAAAAAATCCCTGGTCATCAACTCCACATAATCATTAGAATGCAAAAAAAACTATCAAAAAAACCCGACTGCAGGCATCGAGTCTCATAAATGCTCGATCAAAAACTGTACGCTACTCTAAATGTACTACAACTTGCTATAAAAGATGATCAAACACTATGTTTAATAACATCGGGGAATGGCAAAGATCAGTGAAATGCCCCTATTATCTCACATGGAATACACCATGTATCAGCGAATAAATTAGGATGATATTCAAAATATATAATGATGATGCTTCAAAAATATTCCTAAAGATATACTAGGGTGCCCATGGTCATGCTAATTCATATCAGTGTATTCAAATAAGCGCTCACGTTACCTTAAATATACTCCAGGTGGTATGAATAGTCATTCAAAGATCGACGGTAATCCAGATATTCGTGATTAATTTCTCGCAAGATCGACGATTTATTCATCCTGTACCTCGGATCAACATTCCTCTCGTCCCAATGCAGATCTCGGCATGGTCACTCGCCTGGGTAGAACTCGAATCCGTCACTCCGTTCTGCCATCCTGCCTCTTCTTATGACTAGCACGCCATGTTATTGTATGACATGTTCATCCTCGGATACTTTCCAGAAATCCACTGGATATCGCAATATAAATGGGAACCCCATTATGGCCATGGCTATAGCACGCCACTCTTCCACAAAAATATGTCGACTGGCATCCACAAGTAAAGTCCTCACAAATAAATATTAAATTGCGTAGATGTAAAAAAATATGTTATATTGCGTGTTCAAATTTATTACACACCCTGTAGCTTGATATCAGGCGATATGCATATTCCCAAATGTTCGTAAATCATGGTAATTGGCATTCACATCACTACAGGTACTGTAGAAAATACGTGAAGTCACTTTCACTGTTCTGGTTGAATGTTCCAGTACTAATTAAGAAGACTCGTGGTCGCCTAAGCTTCACTGCACAAATTACATCAGCTGTGCCTTTAAACATAATGTTGATAATGTATAAAAGTTCATATGCTGGTAGGCACGCATGTTGGAATTGTGAAACTTGAAATGAAACAAGTATTCGAACTATCATAATGTCTACATCCAATATGCAGCAATGTTAATGGCGGTTTACAGTACCTATAACACGACCTCCAATTTGCCACAAAATGTCCGCTGTATTGGCTATGTTCCTGACTTGCAACATGCCGGTAACACAAAGCTACAAATGGCTTCATTAAACATTGGATATGCGTGAAGAAGTACCTATCACAAAAGCTCACCGTTATAATGGTCACTTGCATGGCGTAAAATGTTCCGTTTGCACTAGCTTGTAAGTCCCAGTTCATTACTGAAATACTGGTTGAAAAAAACTCTATATTCTTCACGGTATGAAAACGTGTTTCCCATGACCGTTCGCGCTTGACTTGTCCGCTGTGATCGGGACCTCGCCCCTCGTCTCCGACTCACGTTGACCGTACTGTCATTTTACAGCACATTAGCGACTGTTCTAGAGATGATTGTGTTCTGAAGATAAAACACACAGTAATCAGATCTCCCTTACCAAGCAGCACCGCTGCCGTTCGCCTCGCAAGTAATGTGGCATACTTGCTTGACCTCAATCAGAGTAGGGTAGTTTGCTCGTTTGCACTCTGACGTCCCACGGCCCATCCATGGCCAATATCCGCCTGTTTTAATGCTATAATCTTCCTTTAAGGGGTTATTAACCATCACAAGTATTAACAAAAGATATATCCAGAATTATTCCTTCTTCCTCGACATTACATAGGGTCGTAATTTCTCTATTACCCAAATAATCTCGTGCATTCTTCCCGTCATTAATTTCGTTTGAGGGGTAATCTTTCCTTTTCCTGTCTCCAATACGTCACTCCCATGCAGCTACAGGCGCGATGCTAGCGCATTCTTTTATTCCAAATCATAAATTTCCAATCTCGACCAGCGTAGCCGATTGCGTCAAGTACATATCGGGTACAGTATGGATGGGGAGATAGAAGAACGAAAACTCTGATAGACTATGTATTAGTCGAAAAAGGACGGGCATGTCATCTCAGACGACCGGCGTCCACGGAGAGGGAACAGGATCGGCCGACAGCAGTAACGTACCTCCCGTACGTTCACAAGGTGACTGACCGGATAGGCAAAATACTCCGCCATCATAACATCAGGACCGTATACAGGCCTACGAGACAGATACGCGATTTAATCAGATCTGCCAAGGACAAGCGCCATCCCCATTCCAGTGCGGGCGTCTACAGGGTACCTTGCAGCTGCGGCCAGGTTTATATTGGTACCACGAAGCGCAGTATTGCCACCAGGCTGAAGGAACACGAGCGACACAGCCGGCTGGGCCAGATGGAGAAGTCCTCGGTGGCAGAGCATTCCCTTCTTAAAGGCCATGATGTTCACTACGGGTGCACAGACGCGAGGCTGCAGCGAGAGGCTATTGAAATTTTCAAACACCCTAAAAATTTCAACCGGAAAGAAGAGAGCGAACGGGTAAACAAAATCTGGCATTCCGTCCTCAGATCAACTAACATCAAACCATTGGCTGAGCATTGCACACCTCTCGGTACTGGCAGCCAATCAGCGCGCTCCACTTCTGGCGCGGAAAGTTCCGGACCGCGCAGTGAACCGACCCGGTCGCACACTATATACAGCGGTGGCGGACAAGCGCAACTTCTTTCACGTTGTCTCTGAATCGTTAGAGGAAGGACACCTTGCCAGTGGCAGCAGCAGACCAGCCTAAGTTGTTGTATAAGCTCACCAGGATGGAGACTACGAGCAGCGGGAACATCGAGTGGAGGAAGCAGCTGAGGACCGGCGAGCCAGCCAGGGGCCAGGGCAGGCGCAACCGCGCCCGGAGAGGTAGAGGGCCACGATCGGCAGGCTCCTTGGGTGGGGAGTTAACCTCCACAGGGCCCTCTCCTCCGGTCACGCGGGCACGCCAGCAGGCCCTTGGTGAGAAGACGTCAGCGGCGCAGAATCCGCCAGACGTTGAAGAGGTGCGGGTGCCTCACAGCCCGGCTGGCGCACGCAACGCTGGAGTAGCTCCCGGCCCGGGGAGCACAGGTAGCCCGGACATAACGCAGGTGTCCCTGCGGTCCGAGTCAACCGACGCCTCCCCTGGGCCCTCTGAGCTAGCCGAGTCCGAGAAGAGTCGGACGCCAGGACCGGCTAGCTCCCCGCGACCGGACATCAGCAGTAGCCCGGAAGCCAGGTTTAGCTGGGCGAGCGATGTGAGCTCGGACTCAGCGCACGGGCGCCCAGGGGCCACTTCCCCAGGCTCCGAGCTTGCATGTTGCAACGACCCCAGTGCCTGGGCTATGTTTGTTTATTTCAGACCAGACCGCAACCAGGATGATGAGTGCCGAGACATCAAGGAGTGCCTGGACTCAGGCCACGAGTTCTTGACGGGAGGAGCCGAACATGACCGCGAGGACGAGGACATCGAGGCCTACCTCCCCACTGGAGTCATGGTTAGGCCACACAACAGCGGCGCCTACCAACCGTACCTCGCAGCGCTGTCTTCCAACTGGCACGTCGCGGTGGTGCCTGGACTCCAGCCGGGGCGTCCAACCATACTCCGAGGTTCCTTCAACCTCGACAAGCCGAAGGACGCCACAACGCAGACCGACGTCGCGACGCTGGATGAGGTTGGGACTCAGGCGGGTCCCCTGACCTTCTCTAAAAGGACGCAGGCGACTCTACCAGCACCTCAGGCGGTGCCTTTAGCGGGGCAACCTGCGCCCGCCATCCCGGAGGAGCAGCGACCAGAGCCCCAGGTGGGGCCTTTAGCGGGGCAACTCGCGCCCGCCACCACCGCCAGGAAGGGGACACCAGAGACGACCGGGGCCACCAGGACGGCCCCAAAGCAGCGGAAGAAGACCAAGCGCAGCAGCCCAGAGGACCGTCGCCCGCAGCGTCCCCAGGAGGGGGAGCCAGGACGCCGCGAGGCCACCAGCCGCAGCCAGGGACAGCCGCTACAATCAGGTCGTATGAAGCCCCGCTCAGGCCAGCTTTTACAGTGTTTCCGCTGTCTGAGATGGGGCCACTCCCAGGGATTCTGCGGCTCTCCAGTCCGTTGTAACCGGTGCTCAGGTGGCCACCACCACACCGGCTGCACGGTGCCGCAGGACGCGCCAGTGTGCGCCAACTGCATGGGTGACCATCCGTCATCCCATCGCAGTTGCCCTATCTACAGGTCCATGGCAAGAGCAGAGAGGAAGGTGGCTCGTTCCCATGGACCGCCCGCTAGGCCCCTGCTTCGGCAGGCGAGGCCCCCCCTCCACTCTCCGGTGACGGAGGCTCGGTACCAGGGACCCCATGGAGATCGGGTAGTGGCGCAGGTTCTCCGGATACTTGTACCATTGCTCGGTAGCCGGCAAGGCCCGCGCTGATCCCAGCAGTGCCGAGTTCTAACGGATTCCCCGGAGACGAACTGGCGAGAAGACGGACATGGATCTGGTGCATGATACCTTCTCCCAACTAACATACCTACTCATTTCCATACCCACATTATCCTTGCATGTGGCAATAACCAAGCCGCCAGGTTTTGCGTGTAGGCAATCTTTCCTTTCTGCCTATGCGGTTTTCCCTGGCCCTACAATCTTACCCTTATATATGAGTACATATTTATATGTGCTCATATATAATATATACCAATGTTAATATCTATTAATTATGCCTGTTAGTTCGCGACCGCGATGGGACAGGCACTAAGTCCTAAAAGACATTCCTTTCTATCCAATCCCCTATGCTTTCTCTTATACTATCGTAGATTAATTGCATGTCGGAGGCACCAGTAGTAAGGTCGGGTGTCACGCGGGGGGTGCGGGTACTCTTTTCGCCCCCCCCCCCCCCGAAAAAAAAGCGCAACTTCAATCTACCTCTGACCATCGGAAAGAGAAGACCCTTGAGAATGGCGAACGCAGTCTTCGCTGAAACGTCGGGAAACAACAGCCCTACTGGACCACGGCCTAACAGCCCGGATAATCACTTCTTAGATTCTAACGCCGGCCGTGAAAGCCTAAGTTTGTATATAAACGCTGTTATTCAACTTCACTTGTGGCAAATCAAATCTTGTAACAACAATTTTGAATATTTATATCTTACCAAAAGAATCAAATTTTGCATAGTTGTGTAACTTGAAATTACAAATAAATTGTTCAAAAAACGCTCTTTTAGTAAAAAAATACGATCATACAAAAAATATACCAAATAAAACAACTGAAGCGCAAAAACAAATTACAAAAAAGTCAAATGTGAATAAAAAAATTAATAAACGTTTTCATTAAACTTAAAATGCAACGCAAAAAAAATCAGGTAAATTTTTAAAATACATTGATATTCAATAAATGATCGAAAATACATCGATTTTGGAGAGGTACGATGCTACTTTTTAATCTCCAAACTAAAAGGATTAACATTTCAGTTATGGCGGCTCTAATGATGTTTCAAGAAATGAAGGTAAAAATGTGATCAGCTCCCTTAAAGGAACTCTATCTTCGCTCACCCACACTAACGTCGTAGCTGTGAACCTTCCTCACAGGTATGATCTAATGGAGAAATCCTGTGTAAATGAAGCTGTAAAAGACACGAATGTAGGAATTGCGAAGGTATGTAAACATTTTCGCAATGTTCATATGCTAGATGTTAGTACGGTAGGATGGATAGAGCTATGCACACTAGACGCGGTCAACATTTGAATAAGCTAGGTAAGGAAGTCTAAAGTTGTGAAATAAGTAAAATTATTAACATGAAGTTAAAGGAAAAGGTAGACGCCATTACATTACAGTGGGCACTTGGGTATCAGAACCAGGGAAACTGTTAGAAGAAGCTGGATCTGAAAAACAGATTCAGCAGGTGTATTCAGAAACCACTAATAGTAAATTAAAAGGGTTCAATATTGATTATGATATGCATATCTACAATCAGAATGTTCAACATCTAAGTAATAAAGTAAATCATTTAAATTACCTCATAAATTCAAAAAACTACAGAGTTGCTGTGTTCACTGTACATTGGTGTGAGAGGGAGGAATAAAAACCGTGCATCTAGATAATTATATACTAGCCAGTAGTTGCTGTCGAGAAGAAATGAAAGGTAGGGGCGTGAGTCTGTACTGTAAAATAAATGTTAGATACCAGGAATTGGGGTGGGTTAATAGCTATGGAAGGGATCATGACTTTGATGTTGCAGGTATTTTAATTCAGCTGAATGATGATTTTGAAATATTTATAGCAGGAGTATATAGAGCCCCAAGTGGAAATATGGAAATATTCCTAAGACAGTTTGATTTACTTCTGAATAAAGTAGCCAAAAAATATAGAAACATAATAGTAGTCGGAGATTTCAATATAGACTGGTTTGCACATGACAGGTCCCTAGAGACATTCAAAGACATTGTATTGTCATTTGGCCTTAATAATCTTGTCAAGGAGCCAACTAGGGTAACTAAACATTTTGAAACATTAATCGATTACATTATTACTAACATGCCAGACGAATTAAGTAATTGCACTGTTGTGGAAAATGTTGTATCTAACCATCGCGCCCAGGAATTAAAAATTGCATTTCCTCATGAATCTCAATTAAATCAGTCTACATCAGTACACTCGAAATGTATCTAATAATAATGTAATGATAATAATAATAATGCTATTGGTTTTACGTCCCTTTTAACTACACTGGCTTTTAGAGACGCCGGGGTGCCGGAATTTTGCCCCGAAGGGGATCTTTAACGTGCCAGTAAATGTACTGACACGGCTCCCTCGCATTTGCGCACCCTCAAATGCCAGCTGACTGCGCCAGGTTTCGAACCTGCAACCTTGGGCTCAGCAAGCGAGAACGAATAATGTAATGAAACTCACAGAGGAACTTGTTAATGTTGATTGGGGGGAAGTGAGGAATATTAGGGATGTAAATGCTGCCTGGAAAAAATTCTGCTATATTTTTAAAGTGTGTCTTAATTTATCCTGCCCATTAGTTAAAAGAATAAATAGGAATCACCAGAGCACTAAAACAACAAAACTGTCTGATCTGTGCCATAGGAAAAAACAAAACATGATTGATGCTTTCGATAGCTACAAGCAAACAGGATTGAAGCTTTATAAAGATACCTATAAAAATTTAAAGTAGAATATTATGAAGAAACACAAAAAATTAAAGCACAAGAATATGAAAATAGAATAACAAATTCTAACAACTTTGCCAAAGAAGTATGGCAAATAGCTAAAGATATTTCAGGTCTTAATAAAAGCAACACATGGGAAAATATTTCGATAAATATCAATAACAATGTTGTTGATGCACCTTTACAAGTAGTAACAGCATTCAGTGATTATTTCATTCAGCCACCCGTTAGGAACAGTGTGAATGTAAACAGTAATAGAGCAAAATGTAATGATCATAATGTTGTAGGAAATAAATGTGGTAATAGCAGTATAAAGCAAATCACATGTAATAAGTCAATCTTCCTGAAACCAACTACCAAAGATGAAATAAGTACGATAGTCAGAAAATTACAAAATAAACATAGTCATGGTTGGGATGAAATTTCACCTTGGTTGTTGAAACAGTGCTATGGTCCAGTCCTAGACATTCTTACAGAACTGATAAATATGTGTCTCTTAAAGGGCATCTTCCCAGATATACTAAAGCTATCCGTTGTTAAACCAATTTTTAAAAAGGGTGACAGACGTCAACTAGGTAACTACAGACCCATCACACTTATCTCTACATTTTGTAAAATTTTAGAATATGTGATTTACCATAGAATAATTGAGTTTATTGATAAGATTGATTTAATAAATAAGAATCAGTTTGGTTTCAGGAAGGGCTTATCAACTATAAATGCCATTGCAGAATTTTATGAAACTCTGCTTGCTTCTCTTGATGATAATAAATGTGCTGTTGGGGTTTTCGTAGATATGACAAAAGCATTTGATACAGTAGATCATCAATTATTATTGGATAAGGTAGAGGCTTATGGTATAAGGGGAATAGCATTAGAACTGTTAAAATCATATTTGAATAATAGATGGCAATTTACAGAAATTCCTTTTAAGAATGGTGAAAATATATCCAAGTTCCAATCCACTCCTGGTTTAGTTAAAAAAGGTGTACCTCAAGGTTCAATCCTTGGTCCCCTCCTTTTTATTCTCCATGTAAATGATGTACCACAGTCAAAAGATAGTTTGATTGTTTCGTATGCAGACGATACCTCAATTTTGAACTGGAACTGTAATAAAACAATTACTCTTCAAGAAACTCAAAATAGTATTGATCTTGTCACTAAATATTCTAATGAGATAATGTTAAGTGTAAACCCTTCAAAAACCAACTTTGTAATATTTAACAAGCATAAGGGAACTAATTTTGAAGTAGATCGAAATCTTAACTGTGGATCTGATGATATTCAACAGGTAGCCTCAGCAAATTTTTTGGGTATTACAATAGATCATAAATTATCATGGCAAGAGCCTATAAATGAAATCTGTAAAAAAATTAACAAAAACTCCTTCGTTTTAAAGAGAATTTCAATATACTTAAGCAGCGAATATCAATTAACAGTCTACTATGGATTAATACATTCACAGATATCATACGGTATTGAGATATGGGGTGGGGCAGCAAATAGGAATATGGAGAGAATATTTAAACTGCAGAAACGAGTAATACAATACTTGTTTGGGTTGAAATCGAGAGAATCATGCAGAGTTGCATTTAAGAAGCATAATATTTTAACAATATTTTCATTCTATATTTTCAAAGTTATCTTGCTTGTAAGGGAAAATCAACATAAAGTTGTCACAATCAACAATGTCCACAATCATGAAACCAGAGGGCAGAATGACTATTTTCAAAAGAGGGTAAATAAACAATATGCAGAAAAGGATCCTGTCAAGAAAGGAGCTATATACAACAATAAGCTTCCAAACCACATAAAATCTTTGACTGGAACTGGGTTCAGAAAGTCTCTCAAGATATACCTAGCCCAGAAAGTGTTGTATTCTTTAAGTGAATTTTAAAGAACCATGTAACTGTTTAATTATGTAAAAAAAAAGTTGTAAATATGTAAATTTAACTGTGAGTATGTTGTGTGACGTATCCAATTATGTATGATGCTGTACGAGGACTAGTATGGAACAAGGATATACCTATTAAGGCTAAAGGAGTTATGTACAAAGCATATTATGTTCCTATGATGACATATGCCGCAGAAACTTGGACAATGACTAAGAGGGATGAGAGCAGAGTACAGGCAGCTGAGATGAGATTCCTGAGAAGTATGGTCCAGAAAACGAGGAGAGATAGAGTGAGAAATGAAGATATACAGAAAGAACTGGGAGTCATCATCATCATCTTGCACAGTTTCCAGCCACTGGCTGGGTCTGTTTGGAACACAAGCCTCTCCAACGTCTTCCCACCATCTCTCAGCCTCCACCCTTGTCCAGTCTTCTCCTCTCTTCTTCACGCTTTCTTCCACCCCCTTCAGCCACCTGTCTCTCGGTCTTCCTCTCGGTCTCTTTCCTTCCCACTTCGTCTCATGTATCCTCCTGGGTATCCTCTACTCCTCCATTCGTTTTACATGTCCATTCCATCTAAGTCTAGATTTCTCTATATCATCCTGTAATGGTTCCTCCTTCATTAATTCTCTGGTCCTCTCATTTCTTATTCTGTCCATCTTTGTAGCTCCAATACTGCTTCTCAAGAACCTCATCTCACTGGCTTGTATTTTGCTCTTCTCCCTTCCTTTCATAACCCAGGTCTCCGAGGCAAACGTCAGGATAGGGACATAGTACGTCCGATATATGATCTTTTTGCTGTTCTGAGGGACATCTTTGCTCCATAGCATGCTTCTCACACTCCTCTGGAATGCTTCTGCCTGTCTCCCCCACTCATTTATTTCTCTATCGTTTCTTCCAATATCTTGTATCAGGTTTCCCAGATACTTGAAACTCTCCACTTTCTTCACCTGTTCCCCACCAAGTGTTATTCCTGTTGTGGTTCTTTCCTTCTTCCTTGTTGTGATCACCATCTCACTCTTATTTAGGCTAAATTTCATCCCATATCCTTGTATTATTCCTTCCCACACGTCCAAGTGTTCCTGTACCTCCTCCTCCTTGTTTCCCCAAATCATCAAATCATCTGCAAACATCATTGCTTTCATCTTTCCTTCCCCAATTACTTGTGCCACTCGGGTCATTATGTCATCCATCACTACAATGAAAAGTAACGGTGATAGTGCACTTCCTTGTTTCAGGCCGTTTCTCTGTTCCAACCAGTCCGATTTCTCTCCTCCCACTTTCACACAGCTCACGCTTCCCTTGTACATCTCCTTTATCCTCCTTATAGTCCATTTTTCTACTCCTCTATCCTCCAGGGACTTCCATACTTTGTTTCTGCATACACTGTCATATGCTTTCTCAATGTCCAGGAAGGCCATCAGTAGATCTGTTCCATACTCATAGTGCTGTTCTTGTAACGGCCTTACAGCAAAAATCAAATCCACTGTGTACCTTCCTGCTCTGAAGCCATGTTGTTCTTCCCTCATCCCTCCTTCTATCCTTGTCCTAATTCTCCTTTCCAAAACATTCTCAAACATCTTTGCACAATGACTCATCAGTGTTATTCCCCGATAGTTTCTGCATTCTGTTCTACTACCTTTCTTGAAGATCGGGACAATTATTCCCTTTTTCCAGTCCTCTGGGGTCTTCCTTTCCTTCCATGCTGTCTTCATCACTCGGTACAACCACTGTATCCCCACCTCTCCTGCTGCTCTGTCCATCTCCACACTCAACTCATCCACACCCAGTGCCTTCCCTCCTTTCATCTTCCTCACTGCATCTTCCACTTCTTTCCATGTTAAGTCCTTTTCTGTTTGCAGTCCATCTTCCTCTTCCCCGATTTCTTCCTCCTCGCCGTGGTTTTCAGAAGTTCTTCAAAATATTCTTTCCACATTTTCTTCAGTTCTTCCCTATTTTCTATCTCTTGTCTCCTTTTGTTCACCGTTCTAACATAATCCGTAGGATCCTGGGAGTAAATAAACTAAATGACAAACTGGAGCAAAACAGATTGAGATGATTTGGACATGTCAACCGGATGAATGAAGAAGGGCTACCAAGACGAGCACTGGAACGACGGATGACAGGGAAGAGAGGACGAGGAAGACCAAGAATGCGTTGGATGGACTCGATGAAGTAGAGCATTAGAAATCAGAACCTGGATTGGAACACCGTGTAGGAAGAGGAATGGTGGAACGACAAAACAAAGTGGAGAGGAACCATATTTGCCCCCACCCAGTGTCAGCTGAAAAAGGGGAAATGAAGATGAATGAATGGATTAATGAATTGAGGTTACGGTACCATTATAGAATATAAATAATTAAGATGCCAACTGACTAGTATTAACCAAAATATGAACTGCTGTACATTGATGACAAACTGGAGCAACACATATTGAGATGATTTGGACATGTCAAACGGATGAATGAAGAAGGGCTACCAAGACGAGCACTGGAACGTACATCCAGTACTTTGTTGAGTCTGAAACAAATTCTAACGATATTCTTCTCATTAACATTAAACTGAACAGACTGGTCTCCCCGAATGAAGAATTCAAGCAAATTTGGAGTGAACAAGAGTTGTATGATCAGGAAAGTGAGGAATGCAACACTGCCTATTGAGAAGAATTCGATGATACAATGTTCACGGGGTCAAACTATAAAAGGGGATCAACATATGAAACACGCTTGGGAATGATGAGTCTTCAAACGGCTTGTTTAGAAACATAAAACTACCAAAATATGTTTTTTTAGTGGGATTGTAACTATTTGGCTACACTCATCAATCATAGAAAAGTTCCACTACTTGCTTTCCTCCTTGAAAGGTGAAGCCAAAGACAACACAAGGGACATCAGCCTTTGTGACACCAATTTTCAAGTATCATTCACATTGATTGCAGCTGAATACGCCAGGCAAATTATGGAAACCTCAAAAAAATTAGGTTCAACCGAGAGTAAAATATGCCATCTGATCAATACATTCAAAAGCAATATAGACACCCTTTATGCCCTAAATCCACAACCAAGTATTCTAGATTTACTTCTGAATGAATTCTTACTCGCTCAACTAGACAAACAACTACGGTTAGAGTTCGAAATGGAACAATACTCATCTTGATGCAGTAGGATCGAAGGTGCTCACTAGCTTGTTGCTACACCAACAAGATCCAAATCAGGCAACATATGATCCGAGACAAGCAAACGTCATGTTACAAAGCCCACAATGTAACAAGATAGGTTAATCCTCATATCTCTCCCTCAGAAAAGCTCCACTCCTGCAGGTTCTTCTGAGCTATCTCAGTTAAAATCAAAGTCTCAAATGGAATATATCATTTATGAGCAGAATTAGAAGTGGCTCCCAAAGCAACTACATCTCTGAGCAGATGGTCCAACAGCTTAAGCTCAAGATGAAAAGGATAACTGCCATATTCCTGCAAGCATTTGGTGAACTGATTCATCAGTAATGTGTAAGTGCACTTGACAATCAGCGGATTTCATTCTGCTATCTCTACTTACGTGGTGTTTGGAATATTATTTCTTGCTTCCAACACATCAATTTGCTATTCGAAGGGGCAAAAGTACTGTCGATCCCATCTCTCTCTTCCAAACCATGGTAGCTGTATTCTTTGATATTCATGGGGTCTCTATACCGCTGATCTGGAAATGTTAAACACCCCACATGCTCGTATCATTCAATTTGCAGATGACGTACTTCATAAAACTTTTTCCCGTGGCTCATAATCACAAGATTCACGGTCACGAAAATCTTCAATCTTCTTCCGTCATAAAACTTCCACCACGGTACAGGAATTTTACAAGTCAATTCAGCAATCCCTAATAGTCATACACGAATGGCTTTAGAGGCATGGATTTGAAACATTGCCCCAAAGAAATGCAGCAATGGTTTTTACCTCTACCCGTCGTCTTTCAACTACCACAATTATATATTGGTACTCATTTAATACCAGTTCCAACCTCCTATAAATACTTGGGAATACGGCTAGATGTCAAAATAAACTGGACGACTCATTTTAGTTCCTTACAAATAGCGCTCAATTAAGGGATGCTTATTCTTCGATCTCTTCTCGACGAAATTCGGGTGCCGATACAATAGTTCCCCTACGTGTTTACAGAAATATTATTCGCACCGTAATGGACTACATCAGTCATTATTTTGATATTGTCTCTCGAACTCCTCTGACGAAACTTGACACTTTAGAATATCCAGCACTTTGTATTGTTTTTGGTGACCTTTCCTCTTCCCCTACAAACGCACTACTTGTAGAAACAGACGAACTTCCGTTATGCCTGCGCTGAAATATTTTGTAGTGAATATCTCCTCAAAATCCTGTTCCTATACAACTATCCTTTACTTCCTAAACTGCAACTCTTGTCCACATATCGAACCCATAATTCCTTTTTTACTGCTTACTCCTCGTTTATCAGTAGCTGCTTCCAATCAAACCCAATATTTTACAAACCCATACACATTTGATGAATAGTTTCACCTTTTCTTCCCAACTTTACAATGCCGTTGATTTCCTCAATACTTTTCAATGCCGTTGCTTTCCTCAATACTTTTCAATCACTCCCTACACCCTCTGAAGCCCCTTCCTACCTTTGCAATCACCAACTTCTTACATTTCTTGACCAATATCCAGATCATATACCCTTCAATACCGATGGCTCTAAACGCACCCATTGCAATTCTACGGGAGCAATTCCCACCTTAACTAAGCCACTGAAATGTTCCTTGCCAAATGATACTTCCATCCTTACTGCTGAAGCATTCGCAATACGTCAAGCTTTACCATCTATCAAACGACAGTCATTGCAACAAGCTATAATACTGATTCTCTCAGTGTTTTGTCCGCTCTTTAATCTCTCAAATATTCACAACACTGGAAGCCTATTTGTATTCCATCCAAAAATTGTCATATGAATTATTTGCTCAAGGCATTGACATTATTATTATTATTATTATTATTTTTTGGATCCCTGGCAATGAAGAGGCAGATACATTAGCCAAATCTGCTAAACTTGGACACGGATTCCAGTATAATATTTCCATTCCTTCAACTGACTTAATACAGAAATTCAAACTTCATATTATCCAACAATGGCAAATTCAATGGGAATTGTCTTCTTTATTAAAGGGAAATAATTATAATTATTATCAACTCCTAACACATCTACCCATTATCCCTTGGTATTGCTACATGTACTTATACTCGCCGACATATTACTACCATTATTCGTCTACGTCTCAAGCAAATTCTCGCGCCAGTCAGATTACCCAAATTTAAATTCTGCAAAACTGATGTTTGTGATTCCGGAACTGCTTTACGTAACATCCATCATCCAATTATCCAATGTTCACTTTTAGAACGTCAACGTTCGCAATTTTATCAAATTTATCAAAAATTGGATACGTTCTCCCACTGAATATAGCCTGCCTAAGTCACACCCCATCAAATCCTGTCATTTTCATTTCTAGATGTCTTCCAATTACGCTTATACCAGGACTTTCGATAAGTAATGGCAACATTGCTAAAACATCACAAAGAATATTATTTGGTTAATTTTAACATTACGAACTTCATTTATGGTCTCCTGCCATGTGAACAAAACGTTGCCAAGACCTCGAAGACGATGCACTCCATCTGCAGAACCATTTCTGGATATCTCTCTTACTGATCGATCTAGAGCTCTCTGGATGCCAACGCTTGATTGAAATCGAGCGCCTTGTAGAAGTTCTTTGAGAATAAGTCGTAATTTTTTGAATGTTCGAGTCACTGCCGACTGTATCGCAACACTCCTGGTTGCTTTAAACTGCCTGCCCATTCAACACTCACAGGCGTACAAGATATATGCATTAATTCACCGCTAGGTGCAGCACCAAGGCACTGAGATTGCGGCTTTTTAAAGGGGAAGATACCTGAAAAGAGGTATTGTTATGTTTGGAGGCTTAAATATCGAGAATGACGGACGTTAAAGCATTACACTAAGTTAGTTCCTTTGTTATTCTAACATCTAAAAGTATTCAGACACATACTTACGCGCAAATTTTCAATATAAAGGAAAGCAAAAATACATGTTGTGGAGGCGATTGTTTTTAAGGGGCGAAATGTCTAGCTCATTTTCCCGTAATTATGCAGACGATAATAAAAATATAACTACTTCTAACTGACTTAAATCTAACTTACATACTTGCGAGATGAAAAGAAAAGAATAAGGACAATAAAAGACAGGGAAAATGGGATGATGATTTATTTAGGGGCTTTGCGACATCGTGGTCATGTAGCCCCATGTACTTGGGTGTGAAGTGAATTTGTCTGATAACCTGTCTTATTGGGATGGCTGTATTATACATTTTTACAGATTTTTTGGACAGATTGTTTATTTTTTAACTTATTTATTTACTTACAAATTTATTTATTTTCTTATTTATTTACTTATTTATTTTCTTATTTATTTATTTACGTATTTATTTACTTATTTGTTTATTTACTTACATGTTTATTTATTTAATTATGTATTTTCTTATTTATTGGCTTATTTATTTAGTTACGGTACTTATTTGTTTATTTACTTACATATTTATGTATTTAATTTTTTATTTTCTTATTTATTTGTTTACTTATTTATTTAATTATTTATTTTCTTATTTATTTGTTTACTTATTTATTTGCTTATTTATTCACTTATTTATTTACTTACATATTTCTTAAATTATTTATTTACTTACTTACATATTTACTTACTTACATATTTATTTACTTACATATTTATTGTCTCACGTATTTACTCAATCATTCATTCATGTACCGGTATGTATTTATTTATTTGCTTCCCCTGCATCACCTTCTCTGGAAATTGCACGTAACCACATCCCATGCAGTGAATTGTGCGATGGTATCTCATGAAATGAGATTCCCCGGTATTCTAACTTGCCCTGTTCGGATTTACAAAAGGGCACGCAGCAGTACAGCATTATAAAATCATTCAGAATACATTCCAAACACAACTGCTCCATTAACATCAATACAAAACTTATGTCTGCCACAGTGCCTTGGTGCTGCTTCCTAGTGCCTTTATTTGGAAACGAGGTTGTACGCTCAAACCAATGCTGTAATCGTCGAATGGGCAGGCAGTTTACAGCAACCAGGAGTGTTGCGATCCAGCCGGCAGTGGTTCGAGTACTTCCCAGTTCCACCTTGTAAACAAATTTCTCACTGTTGCGGCTACGAGGATTGTAATGTAACACAATAGGACTCCCAATGGCCTGAGGTTGTTAATGACGCCATGCTGGGTGCAAATGATGTTCCAAGTAACGCAAGTAGTAGTCTGCATTTACATTTATACCATGAGGTACAGCATGTACCAAGATTATGCCTTCATAATCATAACACGCAATAATCATCAATTTCAAAGGGTCCTGCAATGCTCGACATCTTTTTGGGCGTGGTGATTCTGTATGTCGCCATTTGCTGGATTGTCATTTCAGCTCAGGTGTATACGTACATATACATGTCTCTTCCATTGTGATAATGCGATGAAGAAAGACCTTACCTTAATGTTCTTATCACTCCAAATGTATTCTTTCTGTGTCCATTCGCTGCTACTTTCCAATTTCGGTTAGAGTGTGCGGAACCCTGTGGGTGCAAACTTTTCTCATCTTCAGCTTTTTTCTTAAAATGTGATGGACAGGCAATACCAAGTTCCTTGGAAATCTCCATACATGTCCAGCGCCAGTCTTTTTCCCATAATGCCCTTACAACCTGAACATGGAGATCGTCAGTTGCAGCAACAGGTCTACCCGCACGTGCACTGTGTTAATATTCATGTCTTCCTTCATGGAAGGCTTCCACCCATCTCGCAATAGTTCAATAGTCTAAGGTAGGACTTCTCTCCCACAAGCTTCTTTCAATGCTCTAAAGCACTGAGTTGCACATTTTCCTCTTGTAACTTGGATTTTTATGAAACACCTCTGTTCATATTTACTGAACATATTTATAGGGTGGTATTACTAAAGAGTGACCAGGTAGAAAAGAATGTTTCAATGCGCAAGCGCACCAAAGTAGGGGAGAGTGTTTCCAGCTCCCTTGCCTCTCAACTGCTAGTCTTTCTTCTGCGCATGTGCGTCAGGTAGGAGAAGTGTCTCTCTCTGTTTCTCGCTGCTACTTGCTTCATTGTCCTTGTCGCTGGACCTTCCAAAGTCGTGTATGGAGGGGGAAGCTCTTCAGCAGCTACGTAATACGAGCCCCGCCTCCAACAGTCTTTTCTACCTGGTACCCCTATAACTGAATTTGAGATACAGTTAATGTATTCACATATCAGCTATTTCGAGACTTTCAGTATTACAGATTTTTACAACAAGACTGCTCAACATGATACAGTCATCCCTCATTATACCCGTTCTCACCTTACACCTTTTCGCTATAACGAGATTTTAAAAAATGTACATAATAAAATAAAATGTTTAAAATGTACAAATTAGGTTGCGGATTCAAAATCACATTGTGGAACAATTTCCTGATCGAGTGAGCAAGGTGGTGCGCGGCATGTAGTCTGTCTCAAGGAGAGTGTTGAGTGGCTGTGTTGCACTGTTTCAGTGTTGACTGGCGGCATGTGGTCATTATTCAAGAGAGCATCGAGTTAACTAGCTGTGTTCTATTGTGCCTAAAAACGTTATGGACAAAAGAAAGTGTGATCAAAATGCTTTCAATAACAAAAAGCAAAGGAAATCAATAACAGTTGAAGAAAAGCTGAAGTTATAAAGCGATATGAATGCAATCTGCACACTGTGGACATTGTCAGAGCTACAAGGATCTCGGAATCAACTCTGAGAACCAGAAGAGGTCAAACAGAAAAAATTAAAGAAAGCTGCAAAAGTGAGACCAGAAATTTCTGTCAATATGATAAAAGAGGACCCCGGCTTTAAAGTCTCCAGAGATTGCCTCACTTTGTTGTTAGGAGGAAATGCATCTCGAGACCATAAAATCAAAGCCCTGTTGGCTTATCATTGCGAGAACCCACTCGCACTCAATTGCATTTCTTTAACACTCATAGGTTTTTTATTTTTACCTTGAAATAGTCCCTATCTCCTATCTAACCCATATTATAATTCATTCACTTACGCGTTTTCGAATTGTGCGATGATTACTCGGAACGAATTCATCGCGTAAATCGAGGGATACCTACACTTCAAGATTACAATGGTCACCACGAAGATCGCTGATTGACATTACTTATTGAATGCCCTAGTAGCTTCAATTACTTTCTTTCCCGTATATGTTGCCCAGGTTTATTCCAAGTAATATTTAAGAGGCCTTGGTGGGTCAATAGGCATTAAGCGATAGAACCTCTGTGTACGTGTTTACCTTACCCTTCTCATACAAGATAATCAGTTTTACGTCGATATTATTCCCATCGCCACAAAATGCCTCCCCCAAATTCACTCTCTCCTACCATTTGCGTTTATTCAAATTAGCAGGTTCCACCAATCAATACCTTAATGCTTTTACATAAACCCTAGGTGCAGTATATGTTTTGAACTATTATCGGTCCTTCATCAGCTGACTTAATGTCTTGTCAACAGCATAACAACTAAAAACACTGAGCATTGACACAAAGATATGCATACACGTTAAAATATTCACAATCATTCATTCAAATTCATTAAAAGATATTCAAGCTTTAAAAAAGTTTAAAAAACACTGCAATTCAATTGTTCATGTTAAATGATGCTAATTCTCTTGATTAGCATCTTGTCAGTCCATTTAGTATTCCTGTTTTCTTCACACGTGAGCGGCGACATCGTACAAATTGTTAGGTTGAATTTCGCCATGTATAGGGAGCGAAAAAATGGATGAAACTGTCCCAATTGCACGGCTCGAAGCAAATGAAAAATTCTAATTAATTGATTGATGCAGGCAGCAAAGTAATCCTCTGCTAAACAAGAAAAGAAAAAAGGTATTGAGACTTGCATTTAGTGGAGAAACAAGAGAGAAAAAACTCAGCAAATGTGATAGTCTACGAGAAGCCGCTACTGAAAGTGAAAGTGACAACTCATACCTCGTATGCGAGCAGTGTACGCGCCGGCTGGACTGACAGCAGCAACTGAGGTGCTATTCTGAGCAAGGTCAGAATAAACACAAATTACAATTGTCAATACGGACCAAAAATGGATAATTTTCCCAATTCTCTCCTACCAACCACATTTCATGCAACATAACCCGTGTCGGTTATTTGGAAAGAGTTTTGACTCGGGGCCAAAAAAATTCCAGAAGAAGGAAACAATGTGCATGAGATAGTCATTTAAAGGTGCCAGTGAGGTGGATCGGTGATTTTGTGATATTTCGAGCAGTGATACATTAGCGTGTATTTCCACAGTACGATATTTTTAAGTTGTGAAGAAGCACTTCATGGAGTTATTTGTCCGTATCATAAACTTGATTGGTGAAGGGCAATATTCTTGAACAGGTTATGCATATAATATGAAAAGAAGATTTTAGTTTTTCGTGACCGTGAATCTTGTGATTATGAGCCACGGAACCTCCTTTTAATGTGGAATCCGAACCATAGGACATGCCATTTCACTTTGAAAATCTCACATGCATTGACCGGGAATCGAATCCAGTCCACCTTGGTGAGAGGTCAACAGCTTGACCGCTGCACCACCACGCCCCTGCATATAAAATAAAGAATAACATAATATTCTTTCGCAAGTGTCACTAATGCAATGCAGTGACAGCCGGGAGACAGATGTGTTTCAAGACAGTGCGAGACAGGTTGTCGAAACATATGATTGCCCTAGGCAAAGTCGCACGGTTCATGCAAGCTGCTTTAGCGAGTGTAATAGCGTAAAAAATTACGGCATACGAGAGGTTGTTACACAATGGTTTATGAATGTGAATTGGCAAACAGATTGCCATACTAGTCGACCACTGATTACAAAGGCAGTACTGTACTAAGACTACAGGATGGTTCAACAATACGAGGTGGTATTTTCTGGTATCTCATACTGTCTGGAATCTTCATCCCATGAGTTGACAGGACTCTGTCAGACAAAAACAACGAGATCACGGTTAAAGTTGGTGAGTTTTTAATATGTAAAATTAATAGTCAAGGTGAATGGGTGCACGAATTTATTCATAGCTCAGATCTGTAGCAAATCATGGAATTAAATCAAATTATCGACAAGAGGCTCATTTCAAATAAAATAGGAAACATATACTAGGATGCAATATTTTATGAATCAGGAAGTGGCATAGGATTTCACACACTATAATAAGGACTTTCTTGAATTCAAATGGTACATTTTGAAGAGGTGATGACATTATTTTCACTTAGAATGAAACATGATAACCCATGCAGTAAAAAGCATACAGATCGTTGCATGTCATTATGAGACTACTTAAAGGATGCAACAAAGAAATAAAAGAGAAAAGTTACCTAAGTTTGGTTCGTCCAATATTGGAATATGCAAGCAGTGTATGGGATCCGCACCAGGAATACCTAAAAAGAGAAATTAAGACTGAGCAAAGGAAAGCAGCAAGATTTGTGATAGGGGATTTTAGGAGAAGAAGCAGCATATCAGATATGTTAGAGAAGCTTGGGTGGGAAACATTAAGTAAGAGAAGGGAGAAAAACAGACTTGTAGGGTTATATAGAGCGTATACAGGAGAGGAAGCATGAGGAGAAATCCGTGAGAGGCTGCAATTGGAAAGAAATTATATTGGCAGGGCAGACCACAAATTCAAAATTGGATGGCACTTAAGCAGAAGCGATTGGGGTAAATTATAATTCATTGGGAAGGGTGTGAAGGAATGGAACAGTTTACCATGGGCGGTGTTTGATCCCTTTCCAAAATAAGTCCAGATATTCAAGAGCAGAGTAAACAAAATCAGGGGAAAGAAAGAAGAGGTATACCTTAGTGCTGTATTCCTAGAAACATTACACGTGTTATGTAATACCTACAGCAGTTGTGTGAGGGGAGTTCAATCAATGTGTAGTGTTTGTAAATTATGTACCTCATTTGCCACCGAGGTTGACACCTCATTGCAAATAAAGTGATTTTGATTTGATTTTTGAATATATCAGGTTGTATTATAATGAAATATGTTACCAAAAGAAGTACATTAGCAGGTAATCCAAACTACTGTAGTTGTATTTATTGATGGTCTGAGACTAAAATTTTGTGACAACTACGACATGACAGTAGGCCTATTTGTGTTTTTTTAAATTATTTGATAGAAATTCAGTATTGCTTTGGAGCAAGTATGATTAAATAATGAAATAAATCATGAATGTAAATAATGGTGATAATTAATTGTAATATATGGGGGAAATAATTTGTGAATCCATATATGCTGTGGATTGATTATAAAATAATAAAGAGTTGAAATAGTGTGATATTATTTGTGAATTTATTAAAGAGAAGGATAGGTATAGGAACCCACTGATGAGTAGGACATGTTCATGTAATATTGAATAGGTGTTATTTAGTGAGATTGCCACTCACAATTTCTCAAAAATACTTCAAGAATAATTAAGTTGTGAGGAAATCTAAATTTATGTTGAACTTGTAGAAGCAGTTCATTATAGTACTGTGATTGACTTAAAGAACTGTATAATAAATGCCATATTGAAAGTAATGGATAAAATGGATATCACTAATTTTAACAAGTAGGTAATCTTAATGGTTTCTGAAGGGTGAATATGGACAGAATCTAAAGGATAAAATGGGGTCTTAACTAGCCCAGGGGTGGCATAATGAGGCTCGCGAGCCACATGCAGCTCTTGAGTCGATCTCGTGCGAATCGTTGAAACCAAGCTGAGAGTAAAAATAATACAGATTTTGAAAAGTGTATATAAGTAAATAAAACAAAGTTTCGGCGATAACATTTTGGAAGAAGAAAACCCACTAACATGAGAGTGTGCTTAGAGAATTATCTCTGACGTATGTAAATCACTGTATTCATTTCTTAAGGTCATTAAAACTGAATATCGATCTGAACTGATGAACATTGAAGTGAACTCATGCGAACTGCGCCTACCAATTTTATTATTAGGCTGATTTCAAACAACTAACGGAAAAAATTAACACTAGAAAAAGCACTTCTGAAACATAAAATCCTATTTATTTTTATAAACCGCAAACAATAATGTTATGTGTAAAGTAAATATTTCTTCCTTTTTTATATCATAAAAGCTAGAGGAAATAGGAGACTTCTGTTACTTAGAAAGCAAAATAACCAGTGAAGGACGAAGCAAAGAGGATATAAAAAGTAGCTTGGCTAAGGCAAGGAAAGTATTTTCACAGAAAAGAAATCTGTGACATCAAATATAGACTTAGCTATTAGAAATTTATTTTTGAAGTCCTTGTCTGGGGCGTAGCACTCTATGGAAATGAAACTTGGACTGTTGGCGCAACAGAAATAGAAGCATTTGAAATGTTGTGTTACCAGAGAATGAAGGATATCAGATGGGTAGATAGAATAACAAATGGAGTATTATAGTTTGTGAGCTGCCTCAATGGGATTGACAGTTCTCTCCTTGCCATATGGTCTGAGAACGAGGTTGCCAAACTGTACAAGCCAGATATACAGCTGCTGACCAGGCACTGAAGCATGTGGGCTGCAATATTGCAACACAGAGTATTATGACATCAACTATGCGAACATGGATTGGTCAAGAGGCACAGGAGTGATGACTGACGTGGAATTGCCGGCCAAATGTCAATACCATTCTGGCAACTCACATGGGAGAGTAGAGATGTTTCTGGCGACTGCTAATCAAAAGAAGAGACAGGTTGGTATGACAAATACTAAGACACCCAGGAATAGCAATGTTAGTTATGAAAGGCAGTGTCGAGGGAAAGAACTGTAGGGGTAGACCAAGGTTAGAATATGTTCAACAGATTGACTCGGATGTAAGGTGTGATAGCTATGTTAAGATGAAACAATTAGCTCAAGACAGGGAAGCATTGATAGCTGCATCAAACCTTCAAAAGACTAAAGTCCTAAACACACAAGAAATGTACCATCATTTTGAAAACCATTAATTTCTTAATGAGACAGGGGAGTGTGCTGTCACCTCTTTTGTTCTTAATGGTAATGGATGAAATTGTAAAGGAAACAAAGGAAGGATATGGACATAAAGAAATGAAGTTACTATTATTTGCAGACGATATTGTGGTCTGGGGAAGGAACACCGAAGAAGTGCAAAAACAACTAGATGCACTGAAGGAAAATATTCAGAAGTACGGCCTGAAAATCAGTACAGAGAAAAGCAAGACCATGGTGATGACAAGAGGGGAAAGTCAAGGAAAGGGCACTGTGAAAATTGGAAGTCAGAGTTTGGAAATTGTGGACGCCTTCAAATACCTAGGAAGTGAATTGATGCAAACTGGTAGGGTTGGACATGGAGATTGGCAGGAGGGTACAGCAGAGCAATGCATTCTATCAAAGTGTAAGAAAATTTATTTGGGATAAGGAAGTACCAAGGAAAAGCAAGGAGGTAATGTATAAAGTGTACGCAGCTGAGACTTGGACCCTGACAAGCAGGCAAGAGAGTAGAATCCAAGCAAGTGAAATGAAATTCCTAAGAAGTATGATAGGTAAGACGAGGAAAGACAGAGTGAGGAATGAAGATGTTAGGAAGGAAGTTGGGATGGGAAAACTAAATGAGAGAATTGAGAAGAATAAACTAAGGTGGTTTGGACATGTAAAGAGGATGGAAGAAAATAGAATACCAAGACAGATGCTGGAGGCCAAGTGCAAGGGTAAGAGAGCAAGGGGAAGACGATATTGTGGTCTGGGGAAGAACAGCGTGAGAAAAAGAAATCTGGACTGGGACAAGATCGCGGAAGAAGAATTGTGGAAGGAAAGAGGAAAGTGGAGAAGTGCCATAAATACCCCGACCCGGCAGGAGCTGGATAAGGGGAAATGATGATGATGATGATAATTTCTTAACAATGTGGCTCGTTTCGAAACAGCTTCATAAAATTTCGGCTCCCAAAGTTAAGGTTAGTGGCCACCCTTGTACTAGCCTATGTATAAATGGAACATCCTGTACATTTGTAAAGTGTAGGCCTATATTGAATAATTAGCTAAGGAGGAGATTTCATTAATTTAGGGTAGAATTCATTAATTAAATTAATTCATGTATTTTTCACACCACATGAAGGACATTCTCTGCTGTTAGTTTAATTTTGGGGAAAGTATTGTAAATCTCTTTTTTATTTAGAATTGGATAAAAATTTCCAGTACCAGTACTGTTATTATATCTCAAGGTAGGAATTACCAAATTACCTTAAATTCCAGTGAAGTATTTGAATTTTTACCTGTATCAATACTTAAAGCCGTGGAAGTAGGACAGGCATTTCCTTTTCTTATTTCTCGTCAGAAATTATTGAAATAAATGGTTGCAAACTCGTTCACACCCACTGAGATTATGTTGAATCTCTCCCTTCCAGCTATACCATTTTTTTTTATAATCCAAACTGAATCTTATCTACAAGTCAGATCTATTTGTGCTCTTTCTTCTTCGGCATTAATTGTGATGTTTTATAACCGAGCCATCCAATTCGATGTCTATTAATGGGCACATTGTGTCAACTGCGAAGAACACTGCACAAGCATTAAAAGAATAGGTGTGCTTCCCTGTGGTCCTTCGTTGACAGATACTATAAATTATTTATTATGCTTTAAGGAGTTAATGGCTCATATACAAAAGAATTGTACATTTGAGTGTTGTGGGTGACAATTTACAGATTTATATTTACAATTTAAAGGTTTCTCAATATCAACATTGTATGTGACAATCGGCAAGTTTCATAAATTGAAGTACATAGTGGCAAGATATTATGAATTTTGATATCTTCAGAAGATAGTTCATGATAAGAGTCCCTGATTTTTGGTTTTTACGATATCCACAAAATATTTCAACAAACATCACAACAATATATTTACGGTACCCCACATGAGCCATTGCTTTCAATATTGAAGCCATGAAATATTGAAAGATAAAGTTATTTTGCGAAATGTGTTATTTTCACCCTAAATGCTGATAATAAGAATTCTAAAAAATATTTACGTTAAAAATAATTGAAATACAGTAGAACGTCGTTTATCCGGACGTCAAACAACCGGAACGCCAATTATCGACGAGCAAAAGAAGAACCAGCAGCGTGCACTTACGGTAATGAGTCGGTTCTCTCTTTCAATATTGTATTGTGTAGTGTAAAGGGCTTCTACGAGTGGCAAAGGGGGAAAACGAAATCGCAATGTTTTATCGATTGAGTAAAAGGTGGAGATCATTAATAAACTGGATAAGGGTGGGAGTGTGCCGTGTCTAATGAAAACTTACAGTGTTGGAAAATCCACATTTTATGATTTGAAGGACCGAAAATGTGAAATTCACAATTACGCATCTGAGTAAGATATTGAGGAAGGGTCTAAAAAAGATAAACCAGCTACGGATGAAAACTTGGAAGAAGCGGCGTACTTATGGTTTATTCAGAAAAGAAGTAAGGGGAGATCCCATTTCTGGACCTTTGTTATGTGAGAAAACGTTGCAGCTAAATGAGAAGCTTGGTGGTTATCACCATAATGTACTCTGCATAGTTTTTCCTATGTAATAAACGCATGTTTGATTATCCGTAAAAATCGTTATCCAGAACACTTTCGGTCCCAATTAGTCCGGATAAACGACGCTCTACTGTAGTTC
This sequence comes from Meconema thalassinum, assembly GCA_946902985.2. NCBI lineage: Eukaryota > Metazoa > Arthropoda > Insecta > Orthoptera > Tettigoniidae > Meconema > Meconema thalassinum. The sequence continues at coordinate 1,463,704,468 of OX336389.2, read as the reverse complement.
CAATATCTGTCGTTTGATAGAAAATAAGATAATTATCTTAAATATAAACGTTTCATAAGATATGGGTTAACGAAGTCCCTTCTCGAGCTTGATTGGTTGAAGTCCTGAAATCATGGAAACAATGCTCTGCTTGTACTTTGGGGACAACTTAAGTTTCACGAGTTAGTGAGAAAAAGGCTATGGTAGTCATGGAAAATATTTGTTGAAATAAATGTTAGGTTAGGACAGAAAAAATAATTCATTTGAGTTTTAGTTCTTTCGAAAAAATAAAATTTAACCTAGAATAAGTTGTTGGTTATAACTTGAAATCTTTCCAGAGGGTTCATTATTTCATCAAATCCGTGCACCTTACACATAGTTATTAAGCACACCCACACCTCACTTTTCTATTTCACCGCTTTGGGTATTTTATTTCACCGCTTGGAAGCCTTTTATATTGCCATAAATCAGGGTCCCTAATCATGATCATTATCATCATCAAAGTCCCATTCCAGCCACCCGGGTGTGGTTTACAAGCCTCCTCCACTCCTTTCGGTCCTTCCAGTTTTCCTGTTCCATCACTTCTGCCACATCCGATCCAGCTTCTCCAATGTCCTTCAAAATTTGGTCCAACCACCTTCTTCTCGGTCTTCCAACTAGTGTCTTTCCCTTGACTTCTCTTTCTAATTCCCTTCTTGCTACTCTTTCTTTACCCATTCTTTTTACATGTCCGAACCAACATAACCTTTCTTTCTGTATCTTCTGATTTAACGGTTCCATATTTAACTCTTCTCTGATTTTAGTATTTTGAATTCCATCCCTTCTGGTCTTTTTAGTTGAAGTTCTTAAAAATTTCATTCTACTGCTTGTATCTTACTATTTTGCATTTTATTCGTTACCAGTGTTTCCAGACCATATGTTACAATTGGTATGAAATACTGTTTATATAATATTAATTTCGTTCCCATGGGTACTTTGTCATCCCATAAAAGTTCTCTGACTTGGTGATAAAATGTTGTACCTTTACTTGGTCTGTTATTAATTTCAATGTTGATGTCATTATTTCCATCTAGAGGAAAGTCTGATAGCCCCGGACATTTTCATATTTTGTTTGCTGTCCGTACCCTTACATCGAATTTTAGGCAATATTTATATTATCACACAGTTTATATACAGTAGCACACTGTTTCAGGCAATATTAGTAATTTGAAAACTTTTTGGAGGAGTTGTGGGTTTGATAAATTTATTCACAATTCGTACATTAAATCAACCTGTCTGGTACCCCCGGACACACAAATAACTCCTCTAAGATTTTTACAAAGATTGAACTTAACCCAAAAATCCTCAACATGCATATGTAGCAAATATAATTATCATTATGAGTTGTTTCTAACTCAGCACAACCCTCATGAGACCATCCCTTGCACCTACAACACTGTATCCAGTTTGTGGGTCGTATGAGGAGGAGTGCTCAAAATATGCACATGGTGAGAATGCGCAAATAAGATCACTTGCAAGTCTTTGTGACTGCATTGTCCATCAACTATCAGGAGGACATGCTTCACAAATTTTTTCATCCATATTAAGAAATTCTCTGCATTTTGCTGCATTACTACAGTAGATTCAGCAGGTGAATTTATCATAAGCCTGTCATTGATCCAGTCTTTTATATGTTGCACCATCTCATACCCCAGTTGCTCTGAAAAGATGTTTTTGAACCTACCCAATGTCGGAGTAATAGATAATTCAACTTCACCCTTCTATTTTCTTAATTTTATCATGCAAAGAACTTTTTGGCACGCCAAAACTTGAGCAGCTTCTCTACATGACAATGTATTCCCTAACACCCTTTCTATCGCTTGGTTCATCGCATCTTCACCACAGGTACCTCCATTGGTAATCCCGCAATTTTAAGCCCAGAAATTACCTGCAACCAAATAAGAACATTGTCACTCTGTCCGGAGCTATCAGATTGATTATGTAAGAGAAATACATTCACATCCCCTCAACTACAAATACTTTCGTTATGAAATACGAATGTTGGCTGTGTTTTTAAATGTATTTTGAATAATTAGGATAAGTGCCAAGTGGGTACTTTCCCTGCAAAGTCTGGTACAGAGCTTCAAATTTAAGTTCTGTCTGCGAGCATTGCGCACCAAAACAACATGTGTTCACAGAATGTATGCTTGTCAATTTACAAAAATTAAACTATTCACAAATGTACGTGGATGGTATCTAGCAAGCAGCAGCAATTGCATGCTGCTCTATCTGGTGAGTAGGTATGAAAGTAACCCATGTCCGGGACTACCATCCGTCCGCTGCCACCGGACCTTCCCCTATAGTGCTACCTAGATATGTAAACTGTTCTACATTCACTAACCGTACCCCATCTATGTTCACTTGACTTTTCTTTTTCTCTTTTCCACAGTACATGACTACAGTTTTCTTTTTACTAATTACCATTCCAAACTCCTTCAAATTTTCATTCCAAATGTCCAGTCTATTTTGTACTTCTTTTTCTCCCTTTCCTCAAATCTCCACATCATCTGCAATAACCAAAGCATTCACTTCATCATTACTGATACACTGTTTTATATGTTTTATAATTTCATCCATCAGTATAATAAATAATAATGGTGATAATGCACTTCCTTGATTGAGGCCTTTTTTGTATAGAATGTTTCAGAGCCACCACTTCCGACTTGTACACTCCTTTAACTCTCATGATACAACATTTTTATCTTATTAATCAATGATTTCGATAGATTCCTTTCCAGTAGGCACTCCCATACATGTTTTCTCTTAACTCTATCGAAGGCCTTTTCCAAATTTAAAAATACGAAAATGATTTCCTTGTTTCTTTCCAGATGTTTTTCTAATATCATACGTACTGTAAATATCAAATCTATTGTTGATCTATTCTGTCTAAAACCATATTGTTCTTTCTCTAACTGATATCTCCTCATATTGTCTTCTGCTTGCCATGGTGGGTGAGTGGTTATCGAGTTGGATTACTAACCCCTAGCATGCAGGTTCGCTCCTGGCCGTGGTAAGTGATTTTTGAAAGGTGGCAAAAATCATGACACGCATGTCATACGATGTTGGCATGTTAAAGAACCCATTTGAATTCAGTAGGCCGTGTTCATAATGGAAAAATTAATCTCTGGATTTTCCGCCAACACAAAGTTCCTCAATTCTCTACTAGAAAGCACTATAGTATCAAGGAGCTTAGGTATCTAACCTCCTTGGCTTTCATAGTGCTTCAAGAAATAACAAAATATGACATGCAAGCTGCCCTCTGAGTGTCAAATAACAAAGCTTGCACCCGGCAACTGAGGCCATACGATATTATTATTATTATTTTGTCTTCTTATAGGCATTGCATTCAAACTGTTTTAACCTCATTTTAAAGATTGGTAATCTCTTGCAGAAGCACATTATGTGCTATTACTACCATATTGTTTAAAATTGTTGTGGAAAAGTGATATGTCATTTGAATATCTTGTTTTGTAGGATATAATTCTGATTGTGTGGTGAAATCAAAATTAGTGTGGATAAAAAACATCATAAACATCCCAGGTCTGTTTATAAGTACGGTACGCAATGATGTTTGGATATGTGTATTGCCATTGGCCGTCTGTAAGAGTAGCCTACAAATTTATGCGGGAAAATCAGTGAAAATTTTCAATTGCCAGGTTTGAGACAATTGACAACCATTAAAAATGATCAAATTATTCGCAGTTGTTAACTAATTTTATATGCAATTGATTTTAATTCATTCAAGTCCAACACTGTATTGTGCATTGATCTCGTACTGTAATGACTATAATGCTGTATTGTAAAATACAATACCTATGCTTTGTTTTATTTCAGGTGTGGCTGCAATGGAACTACGAGAAAGGATTCTGTTGTTGATAATTAACAATCGGGATCCAATCATGATGGTTCGGTAAGTGACATAGGCGATAACAGTGAAGATGATCTTATTTGGAGTAAAAAGCTAGGTGAAGAAAATGAAGAATTTGATAGTACAAATATAAGGAGCCCCAGGCATTATTACCTACCAGTACCAAGTCTTATAGGACTAAATAGTGCAATTGCTTCATTTGCTTCCTCTGTAAAGAAACCTTTGGTAGAGTATTCTGATGTGAGCTCAGAGGATCTTTCTGGGCCAGAGGCAGATGAAATCCAGACGGACGACAGTGAGCATATCAGTCCGAGGAAGGGGTGCGCACCGACCCAGAAAAGACTGCAGCTGTGAGGGAGTGGCCAGTTCCGAAAGACAAGTCCCAACTACGAAGCTTCCTGGGACTCTGCACTTATTACCGTCGCTTCGTGAGAGGATTCGCCGACATCGCCAAACCTTTACATCGACTGACTGAGAAGGACCAACTCTTCACGTGGACAGCAGAATGCCACAGTGCCTTCGAACAACGCAAGCAGGCTCTGTGCACCGCACCTATTCAGGCTTACCCCAGACCTGGAACAAGGTTCATCGTCGATACCGATGCCAGCGACTTTGGTATAGGGGGAATCCTGTAGCAAATAGTGGATGGCGAGGAGAGAGTAGTGGCCTACTTCAGCAAAGCCCTGTCAAAGCCAGAGAGGAACTACTGTGTCACCAGGAAGGAACTGCTCGCCATCGTGAAGACCATTGAACACTTCCACAAGTACCTGTACGGGAAAGAATTTCTCATCAGGACCGACCATGCATCCCTGCGGTGGCTCCTGAACTTCAAGCAGCCCGAGGGTCAACTCGCGCGGTGGTTAGAGAGGCTTCAACAGTACAACTTTGAGATCCAGCACAGGAAAGGCGAACTGCTTTCTAACGCCGACGCCCTGTCACGAAGACCGTGCCCCGAAGACTGCACTTTCTGTGCCAGGAGGGAGGAGAACACCGGGATTCAGTGCCGAAGGACTATCGTGGAACTTCAAGGGAGCTGGAGCCGCGATTTTTTCACGCGGGCACAAGAGGAAGATGATGACCTGGGACTGATAGCCAAATGGAAGAGGGCCTGTGTCTCCAGACCCGGATGGAACATTGTGAGTGACTGCAGCCCAAAGTTTAAGTCCTACTGGGCGCAGTGGGACTCGCGGGTTGTAAGGGATGGCCTCATCTGCTGCACCTGGGAGAGCACCGACGGAAAGACATCTCGGGAACAAGTCGTCGTTCCAAAGGCTATGACGGAGGAAGTCCTGAAAAAAGTCCATGGAGGATCATCTGGTGGACACCTAGGGATAAAGAAGACCCTGGAGAAGGTGAGAGAGTGGTTCTACTGGATCGGATGCCGAACAGACGTGGAGAACCACTGCGCGAGGTGCCAAGATTGCGCAGCCAGCAAGGGCCCAGGACGAAAACGACAGGGTCCACTGAAGACCTACAACGTGGGCGGCCCCATGGAGAGAGTGGCCATCGATGTTGCTAGGCCATTCCCATTGAGCGAGGCAGGGAACCAATACATATTGGTCGTCAGCAACTACTTCACCAAATGGCCTGAAGCGTATGCGCTCCCTAACCAAGAAGCCGCGACGATCGCAGAGACCCTGGTGAAGGAATTCGTCAGCAGGTACGGAGTACCCCTGGAGCTGCACTCCGACCAAGGGAGGAACTTCGAGTCGCAGGTGTTCCAGAACCTATGCCAGCTGCTGGGAATCCGGAAGACAAGGATGACGCCGCTACACCCTCAGTCCGACGGGATAGTAGAGCGATTCAATCGCACCATCGAGAACCATCTCCGAATAGACGTCAGTGAGCACCAGAGGGATTGGGACAAACATCTTCCACTAATTCTCCTGGCCTACCGCGCCGCCATGCATGAAGCCACCGGGTGCACACCAGCCCGGGCCATGTTTGGGAGGGAACTCCGTCTACCTGTCGATCTTGCCTTCGGCCGACCTGGGAATGATCCGGTCCCGGTAAGCAAGTATTGTCAAGAACTGGTCGACCAACCGGAGGACGTGCACGCGTTCGCGAGGAGGAGACTGCGGATCGAGACCGACCGAATGAAGACCTGATACGACCAACAGACGGATGCCGGCGGATTCCACGAGGACGACCTGGTCTGGCTCTTCAACCCATTACGGAAGAAAGGCCTGTCACCCAAACTGAAGAAGTCCTGGGAGGGCCCGTACCGAGTCGTGAAACGGATCAACGATGTCGTCTACAGGAACCAGCGGGGCCCGAGGGCGAAGATGAAGATCGTGCATCGAGATCGCCTGTCAGCCTACGGAGGGAAACATTCGGACCAATGATTGATCGGGCCGATCAGCCTTTTAGGAAGGGGGTGGTGTTATGGCTGTGAGTTTGTTTCGTCTCCTGCCGCGTGAGTCACCGCCGCCCCCGGGCTATGCTCTGCTTCTGTGTATTACCTGCGCCTTACGCAACAGGGCTACTAGGACAAAAGGGATGGTCCAGAATATTTGTGACCCAGCCAGTGATGGAAATCTCGAGAAGCCGTGAATCCTGGACGGGTCTAGAAGCATTCATTGAGTCACCAGCCTGCTATATAAGAGCGACCTGGCCCGCGAGGTGAACAGTGTTTTTTTCGAGCTAGTGCGAGCTTTTACCTGAGCGACAGTTGTTGCAAAACCCTAGTGAAGCTGATTCTCTTGACAGCGAAGGAGTGTGAAGCCTACGGAGGAACTGTGTCTTGAGCGAGTGTGTTTTCCAGTGCAACAGCGGTTAGTGTGGTGAATTGCGAAAACACCGGGGGCTGTTTCCCTAGCCAGCGGACAGCGAAGCAGAGTGTAGTGGTGAGTGACCGGCTACCGTAAATAACTGTAGCTTGCGTATTCAAGGAATTGTTGCAGGTAGTTCTACCAAGGCCACCGGTCCCATTAGAAGGGATTAACTTCTGTGGCTTATTGACAAGTGAAAGGCAAGTGTTCCCTACAAGAGGAAACTAGAGTGAGATACTAATTGCTTGTATTTGCTATCTGTGTGGTGTATCTTTCTGGCCCGCAATAAAGCTAATACGTTTCTTTAAAGGAACAATTCGTGTTGTGCTTCTAACCACCGTAATCCAGTTAGCAGGAGAGCCACTAGGGGTTGGCACGTAACAGTATAGTGCACTTGACAATCAGCGGATTTCATTCTGTTATCTCTACTTGCTTCCAACACATCAATTTGCTTTTCGAAGGGGCAAGACTCCCGTCACTCTCTTCCAAACCACAGTAGCTGTATTCATTGATATTCATGGGGCCTCTACACCGCTGATCTGGAAACGTATACCACCCCACATGCTCGTATCATCAATTTGCAGATGACGTACTTCATAAAACAATGGGGCCGATAACCTAGATGTTAGGCCCCTTAAAACAACAATTATCATCATCATCATCATAATACTTTTTCCCGTGGCTCTTAATCACAAGATTCACGGTCACGTAAATCAACAATCTTCTTCCGTCATAAAACTTCCACCACAGTACAGGAATTTTACAAGTCAATTCAAAAATCCCTAATAGTCATACACGTATGGTTTTTGAGGCATGGAGTTGAAACATTGCCCCAAAGAAATGCAGCAATGGCTTTTAACTCTACCTGTTGTCTTTCAACTACCACAATTATTATATATAGGTACTCATTTAATTCCAGTTCCAACCTCCTATAAATACTTGGGAATACGGCTAGATGTCAAAATAAACTGGACCACTCATTTTAGTTCCTTACAAACAGCGCTCAATTAAAGGATGCTTATTCTTCGATCTCTTCTCGACAAAATTTGGGTGCCGATCCAATAGGTCTCCTACGTGTTTACAGAAATATTATTCGCACCGTAATGGACTACATCAGTCATTTTTTGGATATTGTCCCTCGAACCTCTCTGACGAAACTTGACACTTTACAACATCCAGCACTTTGTATTGTTTTTGGTGACCTTTCCTCTTCCCCTACAAACGCACTACTTGTAGAAACAGACAAACTTCCATTATGCCTGCTCTGAAATATTTTGTAGTGAATATCTCCTCAACATCCTGTCCCTGTACAACTATCCTTTACTTCCCAAACTGCAACTCTTGTCCAAATATCGAACCCATAATCTCTTTCTTATTGTTTACTCCTCGTTTATCAGTAGCTGCTCCCAATCAAACCCAATATTTTACAAACCCATACACATTTGATGAATAGTTTCACCTTTTCTTCCCAACTTTACAATGCTGTTGCTTTCCTCAATACTTTTCAATCACTCCCTACACCCTCTGAAGCCCCTTCCTACCTTTGCGATCGCCAACTTCTTACATTTCTTGACCAATATCCTGATCATATACCCTTCAATACTGATGGCTCTAAACGCACCCATTGCAATTCTATGGGAGCAATTCCCACCTTAACTAAGTCACTGAAATGTTCCTTGCCAAATGATACTTCCATCTTTACTGCTGAAGCATTCGCAATACGTCAAGCTTCACCATCCATCAAACAACAGTCATTGCAACAAGCTATAATACTGATTCTCACAGTGTTTTGTCCGCTCTTCAATCTCTCAAAAATTCACAACACTGGAAGCCTATTTGTATTCCATCCAAAAATTGTCATATGAATTATTTGCTCGAGGCATTGACATTTTTATTATTATTATTATCATTTTGTGGATCCCTGGCAATGAAGAGGCAGATACATTAGCCAAATCAGCGAACCTTGGACACGGATCCCAGTATAATATTTCCATTCCTTCAACTGACTTGTTACAGAAATTCAATATCATATTCACCAAGAATGGCGAATTCAGTGGGAATCGTCTTCTCGATTAATAGGAAATAATAATTATTATTATCAACTCCTAACACATCTACCCATTATCCCTTGGTATTGCTACGTGTACTTATACTCACCGACATATTACTACTATTATTCGTCTAGGACTCAAGCAAATTCTCGTGCCGGTCAGATTACTCAAATTTATATTCCGCGAAATTGATGTTTGTGATTGCGGAACTGCGGTACATAACATCCATCACTTTTAGAACATCAACATTCTCAATTTTATCAGATTTATCAAAATTTGGATATGTTCTCCCACAGAATATAACCTGCCTAAGTCACTCTCCATCAAATCCTGCAATTCGTGTGATTTCCTCATTTCTAGATGACTGCCAATTACGCTTATACAGTACTAGGACATTCGATAAGTTATGGCAACATTGCTAAAACATCACAAAGAATATTATTTGGTTAATTTTGACATTACGAACTTAATTTATAGTCTCCTGCCATGTGAACAATATCTTGCCAAATCCTCGAAGACGACACACTCCATCTGCAGAACCATTTCTGGATATCTCTCTCACTGATCGATTTAGAGCTCTCTGGATGTCAACTCTTGATTGAAATTGAGCGCCTTGTAGAAGTTCTTTGATCTTTGAGAATAAGTCGTAATTTGGTGAATGTTTTAGTACTTCCCATTTCCACCTCGTACACAAATTTCTCACTGTTGCGGCAACGAGCATTGTCATGTAACACAATAGGACTCCCAATGGCCTGAGGTTGTTTACGACGCCATGCTGGGTGCAAATGATGTTCCAAGTAACACAAGTAGTAGTCTGCATTTACATTTATACCATGAGGTACAGCAAGTACCAAGATTATGCCTTCATAATCATAACACGCAATAATCATCAATTTCATAGGGTCCTGGAATGCTCGACATCTTTTGGGCGTGGTGATTCTGTATGTTGCCATTTGCTGGATTGTCATTTCAGCTCAGGTGTGTACGTACATATCCATGTCACATCCACTGTGATAACGGGACAAAATAAGGCCTTATCTTCATGTTCTTATCGCTTCAAATGCATTCTTGCTGTGTCCATTCGCTGCTACTTTCCAATTTCGGTTAGAGTGTGCGGAACCATGTGAGTACAAACTTTTCGCATCTTTAGCTTTTTTCTTAAAATGGGATGGACAGACTGTGCTGCAATACCAAGTTCCTTGGAAAGCTCCATACATGTCCAGGGCCTATCTTTTTCAAATTATGCCCTTTCAACCTGAACATGGATATCGTCAGTTGCAACAACAGGTCTACCAGCACGTGCTCTGTGTTAATATTCCTGACTTCCTTCATGGAAGGCTTCCACCCATCTCGCAATAGTTGGATTATCTATGGTAGGACTTCTCTCCCACAAGCTTCTTGCAGTGCTCTAAAGCACTGAGTTGCACGTTTTCCTCTTCTAACTTGGATTTTTATGAAACATCTCTGTTCATATTTACTGAACAAATATTTGTAGGGCGGTAATACTAACTGAATGTGAGAATCAGTTCATGTATTCACAAATCAGCTATTTGGAGACTTTCAATATTACAGATTTCTACAACAAGACTGCTCAACATTATACAGTAATCCCTCGTTATAAGCGTTCTCACTTTCTACGTTTTCGCTATAACGGGATTTTAAAAATTGTACATAATATTTTATTTTTTTTTAAATGTACAAATTAGGTTGCGGATTCACAATAACATTGTGGAACGATTTCATGATCGAGTGTGCAAGGTAGCGCACGGCATGTAGTCTATCTCAAGGAGAGTGTTGAGTGGCTGTGTTGCACTGTTTCAGTGTTGACTGGTGGCATGTGGTCATTATTTCAGAGAGCATCGAGTTAACTAGCTGTGTTTTATTGTGTCTAAAAACGTTACGGAGAAAAGAAAGTGTGATCAAAATGCTTCCAATAACAAAAAGCAAAGGAAATCAATAACACTTGAAGAAAAGCTGAAGTTATAAAGCGATATGAACGCAATCTTCCCACTGTGGACATTGTCAGAGCTACAGGGATCTCGGAATTAACTCTGAGAACGTGAAGAGGTCAAGCAGAAAAAAGTGAGACCAGAACATTTCTGTCAATATGATAAGAGAGGACCCCCGGCTTTAAAGTCTCCAGAGATCACCTCACTTCGTTGTTAGGAGGAAATGTGTCTTGAGACAATAAAATCAAAGCCCTGTTGGTTTATCATTGCGAGAACACACTCGCACTCAATTGCATTTCTTTAACACTCATAGGCTTTTTATTTTTCCCTTAAAATAGTCCCTACCTCCTATCTAACCCATATTATATATCATTGACTTACGCGTTTTCGAATTGCGCGATGATTACTCGGAACGAATTCATCGCGTAAATCGAGGGATACCTACACTACAAGATTACAATGGTCACCACTAAGATCGCTGATTGACATTACTTACCAAATGCCCTAGTAGCTTTAATTACTTTCCTTCCCGTATATGTTGCCCAGGTTTATCCCAGGTGATATTTAAGAGGCCTTGGGGGGTCAATAGGCATTGAGCGATAGAACCTCTGTGTACGTGTTTACCTTAACCTTCTCATACAAGATAATCAGTTTTACGTCGATATAATTCCCATCGCCACGAAATGCCTCCCCCGAATTCACTCTCTCCTACCAACCACATTTCATGCAACATAACCCGTGTCGGTTATTTGGAAAGAGTTTTGACTCGGGGCCAAAAATATTCCAGAAGAAGGAAACAATGTGCATGAGATAGTCATTTAAACATGCCAGTGAGATGGATCGGTGATTTTGTGATATTTTGAGCAGTGATACATTAGCGTGTATTTCCATAGTACGATATTTTTCAGTTGTGAAGAAACACTTCACGGAGTTATTTGTCCGTATCATAAACTTGATTGGTGAAGGGCATTATTCTTGAACAGTTTGTGCATATAAAATGAAAAGAAGATTTTAGTTTTTCGTGACCGTGAATCTTGTGATTATGAGCCACGGGACCTCCTTTTAACGTGGAATCCGAACCACAGGACATGGCATTTCACTTCAAAAATCTCACATGCATTGACTGGGAATCAAACACAATCCACCTTGGAGAGAGGCCAACAGCTTGACAGCTGCACCACCACGCCACTGCATATAAAATGAAGAATAACGTAATATTCTTTCGCAAGCGTCACTTATGCAATGCAGTGACAGCCGGGAGACAGATGTGTTTCAAGATAGTGCGAGACAGGTGATCGAAACATATGATTGCCCTAGGCAAAGTCGCACGGTTCATGCAAGCTGCTTAAGCGAGTGTAATACCGTAAAAAATTCCGGCATACGAGAGGTTGTTACACAATGGTTTATGAATGTGAATTTGCAAACAGATTGCCATACTAGTCGACCACTGAATACAAAGGCAGTACTGTACTAAGACTACAGGATGGTTCAACAGTACAAGGTGGTATTTGTTGGTATCTCATCCCGTCTGGAATCTTGATCCCATGAGTCAACAGGACTCTGTCAGACGAAAACAATGCGAATGCTGTTCAAGTTGGTGAGCTTTTAGTATGTAAAATTAATAGTCAAGGTGAATGGGTACACGAATGTATTCATAGCTCAGATCTGTAGCAAATCATCGAATTAAATCAAATTATCGACAGGATGTTCATTTCAAATAAAATATGAAAAATATTCTAGGTTGCAGTATTTTATGAATCAAGAAGTGACATAGGATTTCACACACTAGAATTAGGATTTTCTTGAATTCAAATGGTACATCTTGAAGAGGTGGTGACATTACTTTCACTTAGAATGAAACATGATAACCCATGCAGTAAAAAGCATACAGATCGTTGCATGGCATTATGAGACAACTTAAAGGATGCAACAAAGAAATAAAAGAGAAAACTTACCCAAGTTTGGTTCGTCCAATATTGGAATATGCAAGCAGTGTATGGGATCCGCACCGGGAATAGCTAAAAAGAGAAATTGAGAGTGTGCAAAGGAAAGCAGCAAGATATGCGATAGGGGATTTTAGGAGATGAAGCAGCGTATCAGATATGTTAGAGAAGCTTGGGTGGGAAACATTAAGTAAGAGAAGGGAGAAAAACAGACTTGTAGGGTTATATAGAGCGTATACAGGAGAGGAAGCATGGGGGGAAATCCGTGAGAGGCTGCAATTGGAAAGAAATTATATTGGCAGGGCAGACCACAAATTCAAAATTGGATGGCACTTAAGCAGAAGCGATTGGGGTAAATTATAATTCATTGGGAAGGGTGTGAAGGAATGGAACAGTTTACCATGGGCGGTGTTTGATCCCTTTCCAAAATCAGTACAGATATTCAAGAGCAGAGTAGACAAAATCAGGGAAAAGAAAGAAGTGGTATAACTTAGTGCTGTATTCCTAGAAACATTACACGTGTTGTGTGGGGAGTTCAATCAATGTGTGAATAGTACATTAAGTTGCTGTATTCTTTTAAAATTGTGTAGTGTTTGTAAATGTGTGAATAGTACATTAAGTTGCTGTATTCTTTTAAAATTGTGTAGTGTTTGTAAATTTTGTACCTCATTTGCCACCGAGGTTGACACCTCATTGCAAATAAAGTGATTTTGATTTGATTTTTGAACATATAAGGTTGTATTATAATGAAATATGTTACCAAAAGAAGCACATTAGCAGGTAATCCAAACTACTGTAGTTGTATTTATTGATGGTCTGAGACTAAAATTTTGTGACAACTACGATATGACAGTAGGCCTATTTGTGTTTTTTAAAATTATTTGATAGAAATTCAGTATTGCTTTGGAGCAAGTATGATTAAATAATGGAATAAATCATGAATGTAAATAATGGTGATAATTAATCTCTACTTAGTATAAAACAAAGTCCCTGATTTGTGTTTGTTACGGGTAAACGCGAGAACCACTGGATGGATTTTGATGCGGTTTCCACCATTCTGTAAAGGATATCTCGAGGATTATTTCTGTAGGAAATAATTTATTTATGATCAAAGGAAGCCGAGCAGTAACGATTTCAGTGGAAAAGTAAAAAAAAACTGGCATCCGAGCGCTTTGTAAGCTTATGCTGGGCAAACCGTTCAAAATATCTCAATACTATGAGTGTAAGAATTGTTCAGCATAAAAATTTCTACAAAAAAGTCCGCGAGAGCATATGTCTATCTTCAATACATCGCCCACTATAAGTGTTTTAATTTCTTCCAAACATGTCCATTCAACTACTGAGGCGACAGAGTATGAGCTAGCTAAGGGCGAGTCTATCATCTCTGTTACAGCCTAGCTAGCGGGCGAACCTATTGCCCCAGACAGAAGCCAGCAGCAAACCATCCAGTCATGTTGAGTTAATACTCCTGAGAAGGGTGGTTTTGTTTGGAGTTTCCCTGGAAGTGTAACTCGGGTTTTCTTAATTTCGCCTGTGAAACACAGTCAAGTTAAGATTGGACGGAAGGGAGATTTGAGTTTCATTCACCTCGCCATTCCCTGGAAGTGCAACTCTCATTTCGCCTGTGAACTTTTCATTCCACAAAATTCACAGTCAATTTAGATTGGACGGAAGGAGGATTATATTATACTAAATTATACTGATTGGCGTATAATCTATACTTAGTATAAAACAAAGTCCCCGATTCTTGGATGTTACGGGTAAACTCGAGAACCACTGGATGGATTTTCATGCGGTTTTCACCATTCTGTAAAGGATATCTCGAGGATGATTTCTGTAGAAAATAATTTATTTATGATCAAAGGAAGCCGAGCAGTAATGATTTTGGCGGGAAAAAATGGGCGTCCGAACGCTTTGTAAGCTTACGCTGGGCAAACTGTTAAAAATATCCAAATACTATGAGTGTAAGAATTGTTCAGCATGAAAAGTTCTACAAAAAAGTCCGCGAGAGCATATATCTATCTTCAATACATCGCCCACTATGAGTGTTTTTACGTTTTAATTTCTTCCAACCATGTCCATTCAAATACTGAGGCAACAGTTTACGAGCTATCTAAGGGCGAATCTATCATCCCTGTTACAGCCTAGCTAGCGGGCGAACCTATTGCCCCAGATACAGCCAGCAGCAAACCGTTGAGTCGTGTTGAGTTAAGACTTCTGAGAAGGGTGGTTGTGTTTGGAGTTTCCCTGGAAGTGCAACTCGGGTTTTCTTCATTTCGCCTGTGAACTTTTCGTTCCGCAAAATTCACAGGCAAGTTAAGATTGGACGGAAGGGGGATTTGTGTTTCATGCACGTCGCCATTCTTAAATTACGTCTGACAAGAATTTGTTGCACATGCATCTCCATGGTAATATAACTAATAGTCCAGTCAGTGATTTTAACCCATCATGCCGAGATGTAAAACGGATATTGGTCGTTGTTCATTGACACTGGAGAAGAAAAAGCGCTTATCACGAAATGCATTCTCCTGGGCGAAGCCGGGTCGGGTTGCTAGTTGTAATATATGGGGGAAATAATTAGTGAATCCATATATGCTGTGGATTGATTATAAAATAATAAAGAGTTGAAATAGTGTGATATTATTTGTGAATTTATTAAAGAGAAGGATAGGTATAGGAACCCACTGATGAGTAGGACATGTTCATGTAAAATTGATTAGGTGTTATTTAGTGAGATTGCCATTCACAATTTCTCTAAAATACTTCAAGAATAATTAAGTTGTGAGGAAATCTAAATTTATGTTGAACTTGTAGAAGTGTGAATATGGACAGAATCTAAAGGATAAAATGGGATCTTGAGGCTCGCGAGCCACATGCAGCTCTTGAGTCGATCTCGTGCGAATCGTTGAAACCAAGCTGAGAGTAAAAATAATATAGATTTTGAAAAGTGTATATAAATAAATAAAACAAAGTGACGTTTCGGTGATAACATTTTGGAAGAAGAAAACCCACTAACATGAGAGAGTGCTTAGAGAATTATCTCTGACGTATGTAAATCACTGTATTCATTTCTTAAGGTCATTAAAACTGAATATCGATCTGAACTGATGAACATTGAAGTGAACTCATGCGAACTGCGCCTACCAATTTTATTATTAGGCTGATTTCAAACAACTAACAGAAAATATTAACACTAGAAAAAGCACTTCTGAAACATAAAATCCTATTTATTTTTATATACCGTAAACAATAATGTTATGTGTAAAGTAAATATTTCTTCCTTTTTTATATCATAAAAGCTAGAGGAAATAGGAGACTTCTGTTGCTTAGAAAGCAAAATAACCAGTGATGGACGATGCAAAGAGGATATAAAAAGTAGTTTGTATAAGGCAAGGAAAGCATTTTTACAGAAAAGAAATCTGTTGACATCAAATATAGACTTAGCTATTAGAAATTTATTTTTGAAGTCCTTGTCTGGAGCGTAGCACTCTATGGAAATAAAACTTGGACTGTTGGCGCAACAGAAATAGAAGCATTTGAAATGTTGTGTTACATGAGCTGCCTGAATGGGATTGACAGTTCTCGCCTTGCCATGTGGTCTGAGAACGAGGTTGCCAAACTGTACAAGCCAGAGATACAGCTGCTGACCAGGCACTGAAGCATGTGGGCTGTAATATTGCAACGCAGAGTACTATGACATCAACTATGCGAACATGGATTGGTCAAGAGGCAGAGGGGTGATGACTGACGTGGAATTGCCGGCCAAATGTCAATACCATTCTGGCAGCTCACATGGGAAAGTAGAGATGTTTCTGGCAACTGCTAATCAAATGAAGAGACAGGTTGGTATGAAAAATACTAAGACACCCAGGAATAGTAAAGTTAGTTATGGAAGGAAGTGTCGAGGGAAAGAACTGTAGGGGTAAACCAAGGTTAGAATATGTTTAACAGATTGACTCGGATGTAAGGTGTGGTAGCTATGTTAAGATGAAGCAATTAGCTAATTAGCTCAAGACAGGGAAGCATGGAGCGCTGCATCAAACCTTCAAAAGACTCCTGTATATGTGCAAAGTGTAGGTCTATATTGAATAATTAGCTAAGGAGGAGATTTCATTAATTTAGGGTAGAATTCATTAATTAAATTAATTCATGTATTTTTCACACCACATGAAGACATTCTCTGCTGTTAGTTTAATTTTGGAGATGGTATTGTAAATCTCATTTTTATTTAGAATTGGATAAACATTTCCAGTACCAGTATTGTTATGATATCTCAAGGTAGGACTGAAGAGGTTTATGGTCCAAATTACCTTAAATTCCAGTGAAGTATTTGAATTTTTACCTGCATCAATACTTAAAGCCGTGGAAGTAGGACAGGCATTTCCTTTTCTTATTTCTCGTCAGAAATGATTGAAATAAATGGTTGCAAATATCTTAGTGAGTCGTTCACACCCACTGAGATTATGTTGAATCTCTCCCTTCCAACTATACCTTTTTTTTAATAATCCAAACTGAATCTTATCAGGAAGTCAGATCTATTTGTGCTCATTCTTCTTCGGCATTAATTGTGATGTTTTATAGCTGAGCCATCCAATTCGATGTCTATTAACGGGCACATTGTGTCAACTGCGAAGAACATTGGCACAAGCATTAAAAGAATAGGTGTGCTTCCCTGTGGTCCTTCGTTGACAGATACTATAAATTATTTATTATGCTTTAAGGAGTTAATGGCTCATATACAAAGGAATTGTACATTTGAGTGTTGTGGGTGACAATTTACAGATTTATATTTACAATTTAAAGGTTTCTCAGTATCAACATTGTATGTGACAATCGGCAAGTTTCATAAATTGATGTACATTGTGGCAAGATATTATGAATTTTGATATCTTCAGAAGATAGTTCATGATAAGAGTCCCTGATTTTTGGTTTTAACGATATCCGCAAAATATTTCAACAAACATCACAACAATATATTTACGGTACCCCACATGAGCCATTGCTTTCAATATTGAAGCCATGAAATATTGCAAGATAAAGTTATTTTGCAAAATGTGTTATTTTCACCCTAAATGCTGATAATATGATTTCTAAAAAATATTTACGTTAAAAATAATTGAAATAGTTCCAATATCTGTCGTTTGATAGAAAATAAGATAATTATCTTAAATATAAACGTTTCATAAGATATGGGTTAACGAAGTCCCTTCTCGAGCTTGATTGGTTGAAGTCCTGAAATCATGGAAACAATGCTCTGCTTGTCCTTTGGGGACAACTTAAGTTTCACGAGTTAGTGAGAAGAAGACTATGGTAGGCATGGAAAAAATTGTTGAAATATATGTTAGGTTAAGACAGAAAAAATAATTCATTTGAGTATTAGTTCTTTCGAAAAAAAAATAAAAATAATAATAACCTAGAATAAATTGTTGGTTATAACTCCAAATCTTTCCAGAGGGTTCATTATTTCATCAAATCCGTGCCCCATACACATAGTTATTAAGCACACCCACACCTCACCGCTTTGGGTATTTTATTTCACCGCTTTGAACATTTTATTTTACCACTTGGAAGCCTTTTATATTGCCATAAATTAGGGTCCCTATTCATGATATCTCCTCATATTGTCTTCTGCATGCCATGGTTGGTGAGTGGTTATCATGTTGGATTACTAACCCCAAGCTTGCAGGTTCGCTCCTGGCCATGGTAAGTGATTTTTGAAAGGAGGCAAAAATCAGGACATGCATATCATATGATATTGCCATGTTAAAGAACCCATTTGAATTCAGTAGGCCATGTTCATAATGGAAAAATTAATCTCTGATTTTCCGCCAACACAAAGTTCCTCAATTCTCTACTAGAAAGCGCAATAGTGTCAAGAAGCGTAGGTATCTAACCTCCTTGGCTTTCATACTGCTTCAAGAAATAACAAAAATGACATGGCACCCGGCACCTGAGGCCATACGATATTATTATTATTTTGTCTTCTTATAGGCATTGCATTCAAACTGTTTTAACCTCATTTTAAGGATTGGTAATCTCTTGCAGAAGCACATTATGTGCTATTACTACCATATTGTTTAAAATTGTTGTGGAAAAGTGATATGTCATTTGAATGTCTTGTTTTGTAGGATGTAATTCTGATTGTGTGGTGAAATCAAAATTAGTGTGGATACTAAACATCATAAACATCCCAGGTCTCTTTACATGTACGGTACGCACTGATGTTTGGATATGTGTATTGCCATCGGCCGTCTGTAAGAGTAGCCTACAAATTTATGCGGGAAAATCAGTGAAAATTTTCAATTGCCAGGTTTGAGACAATTGACAACCATTAATAATGATCAAATTATTCGCAGTTGTTAACTAATGTTATATGCAATTGATTTTAATTGATTGAAGTCCAACACTATTGTGTATTGATCTCGTACTGTAATGACTATAATGCTGTATTGTAAAATACAATACCTATGCTTTGTTTTATTTCAGGTGTGGCCACAATTGGAACTACGAAAAAGGATTCTGTTGTTGATAATGATCAATCGGGATCCAATCATAATGATGGTTCGGGAAGTGACATAGGCGATAACAGTGAAGATGATCTTATTTGGAGTAAAAGGCTAGGTGAAGACAATGTAGAATTTGATAGTACAATTATAAGGAGCCCCAGGAATTATTACCTACCAGTACCAAGTCTTATAGGACTAAATAGTGCAGTTGCTTCATTTGCTTGCTCTGTAAAGAAACCTTTGGTAGAGTATTCTGATGTGAGCTCAGAGGATCTCTCTGGCCCAGAGGCAGATGAGATCCAGACGGACGACAGTGAACATAGCAGTCTGAGTGAAGGTGAAGTAAATCCAGTGAAGGAACATCCTCTTTCAAGGAAAAAGGAGAAGTCTTATAAACCGAATTCCAGTAGAAAGACTCGTTCTACCTCTTCATCAACAACTGATCTAACATTGCCAGGAACTGCTTCATCACAAGAATCATCATTCAGTTCATCATCTTCATCAAGTACAAAATGTAGTAATAGTGCATTCAAGCGCAGAAATCGCAGTTTATCAGGGTCTTCATCGGACTCTCAAGATAGTAATTTGAAACTTTCTATTCGGTCTCCATCTGTTGAAAAGCATATTAACCGCTCAACACCCTTGGAAAAGCTCCTTGAATCGTCAACTCTGAGAAATCTTTCCAATCAATACCCTTCCAGAGCTGAATATCATAGTCGTTCACCTCCTGCAGATCTACTTGCTCGCATATCCTCCCCTCCAAATTCAGACTTGCAGGATAGTAGAAATATGTCTCCATCCACTGCTTTAGAAGTTTATAAAAATTTTAAAAATGAAATGCTGAGTGCCCGTGAAACAAGTGGGAGCAATCGCAAAGACAAAAAGTGTAAACGGGATCGAAAGTCTATAAAATCCAAGAGTAATAGGTGACGAAGTAGAAGTCCAGGTGAGAAGAAGAAGCAGAAAAAGAAGATATATTCAAAATCTGAGAGCTCTAGTTTAAGCCCATCAAGAAGTTGTTCGCCAGTACATTGCCCAAAGCTATTGGGAGAAGGTGAAAGTGATGTTGAGTCAAAAAAATTATAGCAGTCATGGCTTCGATTAACATCAGCTGAACTACCTGCTCCACCTTCTTCATCTCCCACTGACCATGATACTCATGCTGCGTACTCTCCTCGTCTTATTGGCACCCCTGTAAGTCCTCCAGATAACAGTGATATGGACATAGAACCTTTGGGCGAAGGAGCAGGTTCTATTCCACTATGTTCATCAGAAAGATCTCATCAACGAACTCCTGTCCATTCACCCCACACTCCACCTCTTCCTCCAAACGCCTATGAGAGGCTAGGGACTACTTGGCAGCCTAGAGGTTCTGATCTCTGTAAAAGTAGTAGCAATTCCCCAAAGAGGCAAACCCTTAGCCCTTCTGTAAAACTTTCTGCCAAGTCAAAGGAGGAAAATGTGTCTGAACCAGCAGAAGTTGTCATTCTTGATGATGATTATGGTTCTAGTAATCCAAAGGGTGGGGTAGAACATAGGTCTCCAACACCACATTCACCACTTCAACACTACCAGAGTGGCCAACATAACACGCGGGGTCAACATTATGCATCTAGTCAGCACAACAGTGCCTGATACAGCAGAAGCCCAGTGCTCTGCAAGAGGAGGAAGTCTAAGAGTACCCGAGATCGCCGTTCAAGTAAGAGACAGCGAGAGAGGTCACGGGAGAGTAGCTCCCGTAAGATGCGCTCTGGAAGTATATGTCCACTAAGGTGAGCATAAAACTTTTCAAAATTGTATTTTTAATGTGTAACATCTTTCCACTTGGTTGCTGGATATTTTTGTGGGAGTGATTTTGAAAAATGGGACGGAAGTGTATCGGACGGGAGTGTGTATGACGCACTGCCAGCTGGATCGTATCCCTCCTGGACATTCATCAACACACACAAATCTTTTTTATTTACACACTAATAATACATAACAATTCCACGAGTCTGTTTTCTCTTCACTGCCTACTTGATATTTCTACTTTCGCACTGCCTTCTTGATTGTTTTCGCACTGCCTTCTTGATACTCTGCTGCTAATCGTATCAATATGACTCATTTTAACAGAATCCATATGAAATTACGTGTTGGTCTGTGAATCAAGAGGTCCGGGAACTGGGCAAGCCTTTCATGATATACCGCTGTGCACATTGCATTTACTCGCAAGTTGGCCTATTTATAAGGAATTTAAGGTTATGAGCGGTGTCGCGTCTAAAATCTAGTTGATCCATATCATATTCTTTATTTAGGCTAGTGCTGGTGGAAGCTACAAATCATCTAATAAAATGAGTTCCGTATTATAAACTACAATATCTGTAAAACACTCCCATTTACAATAGATTAATATTTGTGCCAATACTAGTATAAAATACCGGTGTATCAACAATTTCACGTGAGGTTTCTTCTATGTCAGATGTTGCACATCATATGCGACTACTGTAAGGCTCGTAAAGTATTTTTGAGACAAGTAGTCTATATTTTCTAGACATTAATTTATGATTACTCTGTTCCTATTTCTCTTTTAATAATAATAATAATAATAATAATAATAATAATAATAATAATAATATTATAACCCCTGGCACTACAGCCCATGAGGGCCTAGGACTACCAAGCGACCGCTGCCCAGCCATTTGGCTGCAGATATTGGGGTGATGCGTGGTCAGCGCTTCGAGTTCCCTCGGCCGTTACTCTTGGTTTTCGTGACCCGGGCGCTGCCTCACTGTCAGACAGCTACTCAATAGTCCTCATGAGGCTGAGTGTACCTGACAAAGCCGGGAATCGAACCCGGGGCCTCTGGGTGAGAAGCAGGCGCACGACTTCAACACTACGGGGCCGGCTCTATTTCTCTTTTGAAATTATCAATTCTGTTGTTATAATTGGTTCTAATCCTGTGAGGAAAGAATGCTATGAGACCAAAAAAAAAAATCTTTAAAAGAATAGAATATTGGATTTATAAAAGGTTTAATAACTTTTTAAATTAATAAATGAACCTATCGAAGCTATTTTTCAACATAATTTTATTCTTCTTAAGAAATTTCTCCCGTTTTAGCACCAGTTTAGTTTACCCTTATTCATAAGAATAACTTTATCTATGCATCTACAGTAGTGAGCACTAAAGTGCCAGACACAGCAGAAGTCCAGTGCTTTGCAACAGGAGGAAGCCTAAGAGTACCCGAGATCGCCGAGATGCATAACAATTTTATGTGTGTGACTTTTACACACAAATTTAACATGAAAAATATTATTCACGATCTGGGTGACCTAATTCTTGGTGGTGGTGACTGTTTTATAGTTTTAAATGATATAGTCGACTTCGTCGTTAAGTTACGGCAACGTCACAAAATGTACCGAGAATGCACTGAGGTGTGTGACATCATAGTACCGCTTGGTGCATGTGTACCGAGTTCATTGGTGAGCTCTGGCGTTATGTTACGGCAACGTCACGAAATGTACCGAGAATGCACTGAGGTGTGTGACATCATAGTACCGCTTGGTGCATGTGTACCGAGTTCATTGGTGAGCTCTGGCGTTATGTTACGGCAACGTCACGAAATGTACCGAGAATGCACTGAGGTGTGTGACATCATAGTACCGCTTGGTGCATGTGTACTGAGTTCATTGGTGAGCTCTGGCGTTATGTTACGGCAACGTCACGAAATGTACCGAGAATGCACTGAGGTGTGTGACATCATAGTACCGCTTGGTGCATGTGTACCGAGTTCATTGGTGAGCTCTGGCGTTATGTTACGGCAACGTCACGAAATGTACCGAGAATGCACTGAGGTGTGTGACATCATAGTACCGCTTGGTGCATGTGTACCGAGTTCATTGGTGAGCTCTGGCGTTATGTTACGGCAACGTCACGAAATGTACCGAGAATGCACTGAGGTGTGTGACATCATAGTACCGCTTGGTGCATGTGTACTGAGTTCATTGGTGAGCTCTGGCGTTATGTTACAGCAACATCACGAAATGTACCAAGAATGCACTGAGGTGTGTGACATCATAGTACCGCTTGGTGCATGTGTACTGAGTTCATTGGTGAGCTCTGGCTTTATGTTACGGCAACGTCACAAAATGTACCAAGAATGCACTGAGGTATGTGACATCATAGTACCGCTTGGTGCATGTGTACCGAGTTCATTGGTGAGCTCTGGCGTTATGTTACGGCAACGTCACAAAATGTACCGAGAATGCACTGAGGTGTGTGACATCATAGTACCGCTTGGTGCATGTGTACTGAGTTCATTGGTGAGCTCTGACGTTATGTTACAGCAACGTCACGAAATGTACCAAGAATGCACTGAGGTGTGTGACATCACAGTACCGCTTGGTGCATGTGTACCGAGTTCATTGGTGAGCTCTGGCGTTATGTTACGGCAACGTCACGAAATGTACCAAGAATGCACTGAGGTGTGTGACATCATAGTACCGCTTGGTGCATGTGTACTGAGTTCATTGGTGAGCTCTGACGTTATGTTACAGCAACGTCACGAAATGTACCAAGAATGCACTGAGGTATGTGACATCATAGTACCGCTTGGTGCATGTGTACCGAGTTCATTGGTGAGCTCTGGCGTTATGTTACGGCAACGTCACGAAATGTACCAAGAATGCACTGAGGTGTGTGACATCATAGTACCGCTTGGTGCATGTGTACTGAGTTCATTGGTGAGCTCTGACGTTATGTTACAGCAACGTCACGAAATGTACCAAGAATGCACTGAGGTGTGTGACATCATAGTACCGCTTGGTGCATGTGTACTGAGTTCATTGGTGAGCTCTGGCGTTATGTTACGGCAACGTCACGAAATGTACCAAGAATGCACTGAGGTGTGTGACATCATAGTACCGCTTGGTGCATGTGTACTGAGTTCATTGGTGAGCTCTGGCATTATGTTACGGCAACGTCACGAAATGTACCAAGAATGCACTGAGGTGTGTGACGCCATAGTAACACGCGCTCGCTTGAAGCCTCCAGCCTTTCTAGCATTTGTAGTATTTAAAATGATATAAGGTCCAGTATTTCAGACTGACTGTCTCTTTTAAGGGATCATCTGCTCCTAATGATCAGGATCATAATGAAAATCAATGAATGTGAAATGAATACTACAACTGCCACTAACTTATGTCTAACTTATATACTAGAGGAAGAATTGGACAAAAATAAAGGAATAAGGGCAATAAAAGCCAGGGAAAAGAAATGCCTTCAACCCTCAAAGAAAGAGGATTGAGGGACTTGGAAGAGTGTAGAGCCATGAAAGGCAGGTATGAAAGGGAAATAATAATAATGTTATTGGACAGGGAAGCATGGAGTGCTGCATCAAACCAGTCGAAAGACTGAAGACTCAAACAACAACGACATTGGTTTTACGTCTCTTTTAACTACTGCGACGTTTTAGAGATGTCAGGGTGTCGGAATTTTGCCACGAAGGGGATCTTTAACGTGCCAGTAAATCTACTGACACAGCTCCCTTGCATTTGCGTACCTTCAAATACCAACTGACCATGCCAGGATTCGATCCTGCAACCTTGGGAACAGCAATCGAGCCACACGGCCAGCCGGAAAGGGAAAGAGAGTCCTCCCAGAAATCACTGAAAACGATATTTAATTTTTCTTTGGTCGTTTGGGCCACCTATAGACCATGGTGCTTGTGTTTTAGCTGTTGTCTGCCACTGCTGGTGTTCTTGGTGGATTGTTTGGCCGTTGCTTTCGTGCTGAAATCTTGAGCCTTTCTATTGGACCAGTATTCTTTCATTTTTATCATTTCAAATGATCTTGTCGACTCCTACGTTATGCTTAGGTCTACCGTTATGCGTCACGGTTACGGCGTGTATGACGTCATCATGTTGTTCAGTGCATATGCACTGAGTCTGAGTTTACTCCTGGCGTCTGGCGTTATGCGAACGGAGACGGCGAGTGCGTGAGGTCATGCAGCCCCCGCGCGGGAAGCCTAAGTTAAAGGGTAATGGAGTCTGTTGAGTCTGAGTTTAATCCTGGGGTCTGGCGTTATGCGAACGGAGATGGCGAGTGCGTGAGGTCATGCAGCCCCCGCGCAGGTTTAAGGGTAATGGAGTCTCCTGAGTCTGAATTTACTCCTGGGGTCTGGCGTTATGCGATATGGAGACGGCGAGTGTGTGACATCATGCAGCAGAGTGCATGGGAAGCCTAAGTTAATGGGTAATGGAGTCTGTTGAAAGAGCCCTCCTGAGCCTTTCTAACATGTGTAGCATTTGTAGCATGTGTCATTTGAAATTATTTAAAGTCTAGTCTCTCAGACTGACTGTATCTTTTATGCTGAACTCTATGTTTCGTTTCTTGGACCATTACCTGGACGCGTTGTGGTGAGCTTCTGAAATGGATGTGAGGAAAGGTCTAGTTTCAATGTCAGTAGGTAGCGACTCCTGTCTTTTATTGTGTCTTGCTGAATATTAAGTTTAGCACGATCCTTCTCAACTTGTTTGATTCACAGGGACCCAGTAGCTTTACCCTTCTTGGCTACTTTGAAGATCTTATAAGACAGCCTGTGGTGGTTCATTCTGTACAGGTGGCCGTAGAAAGGTAGGTGTTTTTCTGATGGCATCTGTGAGGTGTTTGTAGAATTCACAATTTGGTTTGTACCATAGTCTTCCGTCGGATAAGATCCTTGGTCCCACTATTTTTTGCATGAATTGTTCCTTCCTGTACCTCGAGGGCCCTTAGGGGGAGGGGGGGTCTGCTTAGTTAGAAACAGGCACTCAGCTGCGTAGAGGATTGATGGTCTGACTACTGCTTTATAGTGTCTTAGTTTGACATTCATCTACAGAAGTTTCGAGGTGTACAGTTTTCTGCCCTGTATAGTTTGATCCTCCTTTGTTTGAGAGCCATTATTTCACAGAGATCTTCTGAGATCCATTCTCCACGTTATTTTACTACTTTCACTCTCTTGATATGATTAGTATCACTGACTCTCATGGTATTAGCGTCGTCTCGAATGTTGGTAACGAACTCTGTCTTTCCGATGTTGATCAACAGACCCGTTTTCGCTGCTATTGGGTCCAGTGTTTGGAGTTGCGTGGTGGCCTCTTGCACGCCAGGTCGTCAGTGAACATTAGGCAAGGGATCCTTAGGTTATCTGCTTTGATACCCATCCTTAATCCAGTGTCAACTGACAGTTTTTTCCAGAACACAGTTAAATAATATGCAAAATATACCATCTCCTTGCCTCACCCCTGTTTTGATTGAGAAACCCTCTGAGAGCTGCCCTCAAAACTTTACTCTGGAAGTTGTATTGTAAAGGGTGGCTTGTACCCACCTAATGATATTGTCATTAAGTCATAGTTCCCCTAGGATTCTGAAGAGAGTAGTTCTATCCACGGATTCTTATGCCTTCTGGAAGTCAACGAATGTGACTACCTACTTTCTGGCTTGTTTCTTGCTGTATTGGAGGATGGTCTTAAGGTTTTGTATTTGTACAGTACAAGACCTCGATGATCTGAAACCAGCTAGGTATTCCCCTATTTGATTGTCTAACTGTCTCGTTACATGTCGTTCTATGATCTTGGAAAATATCTTATGACTGCTAAGAGTGATATTCCTCTGTAATTTCCTGGGTTTGTTTTGTTTCCTTTCTAGTGGATTGGGTGAATAACGGCTGACGTCCAGTCATGTGGAAGCCTCTCACAAGCCTATATGTCCAAGATCACTGTGTAGATATGCCTGAAGGTTTGTTCCCCGGCAAGTTTTAGCATTTTGTAATTTATTTATTTATCTGTTTTTATTTGTTTATTTATTTAATTTATTTTCCAATATGTTCACTGACAGAAAGACAATCTGTAGATGGAATTGAAGAAGACAACACTGCAAAAATGTTCTTTTAAGTTTCCTATGAGACTAGATACTATCAAAAATGTCTATAATGCTATCATTAGGAATAGTCTTGAATATGGCACAATAGTTTGGAACCCAAGATTTGTGGCTGCCAATAGCAGAAACGAGATGAAACAAAATACATTTCTTTGATACGTGGGATATACACAGACTAATATGTATTATAAATATGCTAAATATAATGATTTATTGGAACGATCTTCTTATAAATCTTTAAATCTTTAGTGACCAGAAGGCAGGTCAAGTTTTTTTTTTTTTTTTTTTTACATTTATGTAATATTTAATACTAGCAAACCAGACCCGGCTTCAACCGGGAACAGTTATGAATGCATTACGTGATAAGCGCTTTTTTTTCCCAATGTTAATGAACAACGCCCAATATCCGTTTTACGCCTCGAATTGATGGCTTAAAATCACTGACTGGACTATTAATTATATTATCATGGAAATGCATGTGCAACAAATTCTTGTCAGACGTAATTTAAGAATGGCGAGGTACATGAAACACAAATCCCCCTTCCGTCCAATCTTAACTTGACTGTGAATTTTTCGGAATGAAAAGTTCACAGGCGAAATGAAGAAAAGCCGAGTTGCACTTCCAGGGAAACTCCAAACACAACCACTCATCTCTAAGGTTTTTAACTCAACCCGACTCGACAATTTGTTGCTGGCTGTATCTGGGGCAGTAAGCTCGTCCACTAGCTAAGCTGTAACTGGGGTGATAGACTCGCCCCTAGCTAGCTGCTCATAAACTGATGCCTCAGTAACTGAATGGAGATTGTTGGAAGAAATGAAAACGTAAAAACACTTATAGTAGGCGACGTATTGAAGATAGAGATATGCTCTCCCAGGCTTTTTTGTAGAACTTTTCATGCTGAACAATTCTTACACTCATAGTACAGTGAGTCCGGGAATGTTCTCCGCAGCGCCTACTTGCGTCTGCGAGAGCTAGCTACAGCAGTTATGTTGGTAGCACGGCTGCCGCTTGCATCATAACAAATAAACAGTAAACTTCGTACTCACCACAGCCATTCATAACAGATGCTGGAACCATTCACAGTACATCACTCTTTTTCCATAATCATTTTGTTTTAAATCATGAACTACGGTATCTTTATAAGGGAACAACTGAAGCTTGTCTCTTACAGCTTTATGTGTTGTCGACTTAGAGATTCCTGTTTGTTGAGCTAATTTTCGTGTTGATTTACTTGGACTACGCAGCATTATATCGGAGATTTCATCAAGTTTTTCGTCTGTTTAAAGCAGTGGTTCTTAACCGGTGGTCCGTGAATGCCTCGGGAGTGGTCCGCGGGAGAAAAGGGTCCACCAGCATATATAAAAAAGTGGCCAGTAAATGGGGATTTCGAAAATGATGTGCGTTGAACGAGAATCATCCGAATGTATTCGAGGCGATGACTATCAGATTTTGAATTGAAATATCTTTAAAATGAGTGTTATTAAGGAATGGTTTCAACTGATAAGGTGTATTTGGGGGTGGGGGTGGTCCGTACATGATTCAATTTCAGGCTGAATGGTCCGCAGACTTCTACGGGTTCAGAACCACTGGTTTAAAGCGTAGGCCCACCTGTTCCCGGTACATCGTGAACTGAGCCAGTCACACGAAATTTACTTATCAAATCCTGAACTGTATCACGGTTTGGACACTTTGAATTAGGAAATCGCGCCTGAAATCTTAATTTTACATTTTCTGTAAACCGATCGCCTTCGCGAAAAAAGTATTCTACCAAACACACTCTCTCTTCAGTAGTAAACATTACCGCCTGTATACTGTTGCACTCTTCCAATAATAAATCTATATGAACGCTTGCTTATCGCAATACAAACTGAAGACATACACGCTCGCTTGCTCGCTTATCGCAGTACACACTGACGATTGGACAGTCTACAGCCCACATGCGGGACTCCCCGTTTCAAGGACACAGGGCCGCCAACTAAACCCATGACACAAACGCTCGCAGCTGCACGCAGCTACTGCGAAGAACATTCTCGAGCGCCCGGTATATAGATATTTTTAACGGTTTGCCCAGTGTAAGCTTAAAAAGTGCACGGATGCCAGTTTTTTTCGACCTTTTCACTGACATCGTTAGTGCTTGACTTCCTTTGGTCATTAATAAATTATTTTCTATAGAAACCTTTCTCGAGATATCCTTTACAGAATGGTGAACACCGCATCAAAATCCATTCAGTGGTTCTCGAGATTACCCGTGACATCCAAGAATCGGGGACTTTGTTTTATACTAAGTAGAGATTATACGCCAATCAGTATAATTTTATATAATATAATCCCCCCTCCGTCCAATCTTAAATTGACTCTGAATTTTGCGGAACGGAAAGTTCACAGGGGAAATGAGAGTTGCACTTCCAGGGAATGGCGAGGTGAATGAAACTCAAATCCCCCTTCCGTCCAATCTTAACTTGACTGTGTTTCACAGGCGAAATGAAGAAAACTCGAGTTGCACTCCCAGGGAAACTCCAAACACAACTAGCCTTCTCAGAAGTCTTAACATAACACGACTCAACGGTTTGCTGCTGGCTGTATCTGGGGAAATAGGTTCGCCCGCTAACTAGACTGTAACAGGGATGATATACTCGCCTTTAGCTAGCTCGTAAACTGTCGCCTCAGTAGTTGAATGGACATGGTTGGAAGAAATTAAAACGTAAAAACACTTATAGTGGGCGATACATTGAAGATAGACGTATGCACTCGCGGACTTTTCATACTGAACAATTCTTACACTCATAGTATTTAGGTATATTTAACGGTTTGCCCAGCGTAAGCTTACAAAGCGCTCGGACGCCAGTTTTTTTTCCGACTCTTCCACTGAAATCGTTGCTGCTCGGTTTCCTTTTATCATAAATAAATTATTTTCTACAGAAATCATCCTCAAGATATCCTTTACAGAATGGTGATAACCACATCAAAATCCATCCAGTGGTTCTCGAGTTTACCTGTAACATCCACCAAGAATCGGGGACTTTGTTTTATACTAAGTAGAGATTATGATTGATTATCCGTATTTGTTATTTGAATAAATAAGTACACGTTCCTCCACCATCAACGAGACAGAATCCCATAATATTCCATTGTCCAAGAACTAGTACAGAACCACATAAGTATGCTAAAATTTTCTAAAATACTGAAATTAGCCAGAATACTTTTTCAAATGAAATGAAAAATAAATCAGGAAATGATGTAGTAATAGATATTTATTCCTCTGCTGACCAGTGCCCACCCACCATACCCCTTTTAGATCACGACATGTAGTAAAATTCCAAATGTGTCGGCCATTATCTGCGTGTATTATGCACAAGTAGAGTATTGCCTACCCCAACGAAACCCCATCCATAGAGTACTTATTGTATAGGCGGTCTAGGTAGCGTTCTGTGAGGGGTTCAAATGAAAGGAAGAGTGGTTTTGACAATCGTTACAGTCTAACACGTCCAATCCAATGGTTTCTTTGACAATGGTTACAGCCTAATGTGTCTTCAACAGTGCCCCGCTCATTGAGTTCATATCACACCTCAACCCAACCATTCTAACCCTTGTTTTGTCCAATCCAAGGGTTTTGACAATGGTTTTAGCCTGCGGGCCACGTTAGCCATATATACATCCATGGTTTTTGACATGCACCAAAAACGCAGGTCGACAAATATTAACGTTTTGTCTGGGGATTGCATGTAAATATGCGTTCCGGACTAAATTGATTGTGCTGATCATGAATCTGAAGCCTGCTTCTCTACAGCATATCAGGTTTTTGCACCACCATCATTATCATCAAAATCTGTACTCAATTAAATCGGAAACTAATTACAGGAAGATGGAGGCGAACTGAACAATAAAATGGTAAGAAGAAAGTAATGTGAGTCACATATGAATTAGAATTAAATATGGTGATTATGATACTTTCCAGGTGGAGGTATTACTTCCGTTTACTTTTGACTATGAATGAACGCTTAATGTCCTCCCTTTTGTATGTCGCTCCTCCTTCATGTGTGATACACTAGCAGTAGTCAAATGTTATGTTTATTCCCCAACGACTTAAATAACGATGTTCCAGAGTTTTAAGTACCTGATGGAAATGTTCACCAAGTTCCTCTGATGTGTCAGCCAAATTGTCCTGAAAATTGTCTAGGTGTGACATTAGAAAATGTAGTTTTAGGGACACCTTCCATCCTAACTGTTTAAACGACTGTAACATATCATCCCCTAATTCCTTTTAATCAAGCTGCTCAATCTGGCCAAGGAAACGATGCACAACAATGTTGAAACTTCTCCAAGCCTGCTGTTCGATTTCCGTCATTGTACTTTCAAAGTGTTCATCAGACATCAACTTATGTATATCAGGTCCAACAAATATTCCTTCTTTCAACTTTGCATGGGATAGACTTGGGAATTGGCTACACAGGTATTGGATACAATTTTCTGTTTTTCCCAATGCTTTCACATACTGCTTCATCAGTCCTAATTTGCTAGGCAATTAAATGTGATGTAGATTAACCAAATGCTCATTCACAATGTTCTTCGATCCCGCTGTAAGGTTTTCCCTCTTAGCCTACTCTCCCCTACTCCATGCTCATGATATGCTCTACTGTCCCATTCACACATATAGCAAGGCATCTTGGTGTAGTCCACCCTGTTAACTGGCCAAGAAGGATGCCAATCACTTTAAAGTCACCACATACCAGCCACTGGTGTTCTTCATACTTCACATTTTGAAGGAGTAGTTTCATGAGGTATTGTATGTCTTTCAATAAGCTATTGGAATTGATGCTAGCGTTCAAACTTCGCTTTGAAGAATCTATAATTATAACCTCCATTCCTTTCTGTCATAATTTGGATCTCCCATTTTCGTCACTAATCCGGGGATGTCTATGCTGAACACCATTAAATAGTCTTCAACAGAAAAGATACAGTCAGTCTGAAAGACTAGACTTTATATCATTTCAAATGACGCATGCTAGAAATGCTACACATGTAGAAAGGCAGGAGGGCTTCTCGCTTCGCTCGAAGCCCCATGACTCTTTCAACAGACTTCATTACCCATTAACTTCGGCTTCCCGTGCGGGGAACGGAGAGAGGGAGGTGCACTCTGCTGCATGACGTCACGCACTCTCCATCTCCGTATCGCATAACGCCATAGTTCAGGAGTAAACTCAGACTCCGTGCATATGCACTGAACAACATAATGACGTCATACGCTCAAG
This sequence comes from Meconema thalassinum, assembly GCA_946902985.2. Classification (NCBI taxonomy): domain Eukaryota; kingdom Metazoa; phylum Arthropoda; class Insecta; order Orthoptera; family Tettigoniidae; genus Meconema; species Meconema thalassinum. Next base: position 1,463,672,218 of record OX336389.2, on the reverse strand, counting down.
TGCAACCTTAGTACATTTCCTCTGCATAACCATAACGCATAACGGTAGACCAAAGCATAACGATGAAGTCGACAAGATCATTTGAAATGATAAAAACTCCCTTAAGTCTGTATCACGATTTTGGTACATTGAATATGATCACATAGCTTATAAAGATATTAGTGGAAATTCCTCACCCAAACAAGCGACAGCGCTTCCCAGCACCTCCTAGTGGTCAGAGTTGGAAATTAAAGTTAGTGGTTTTAGGAAAATTTTCAGATGATGTGTCGTGCTCATTTCTCTGTTCCAATTGAGATCAGTTATATGCCCATTATACCCAGTTCGTCCTGAGGGATCGAGTCTTGCTTTTGACTGTTCTCAAGTTCTGTACTTATGTGGTTGTAGGCCTTCGGGTATAAGGACATAGTATGTATGTATTGCAACCTTGCCATAATGATGATGATAATTGTTGTTTTAAGGGGCCTAACATCTGGGTTATCGGTCCCATTGCCATAATGCATAATGAGCAAGTTGCACTGAATTAATAGTAAACACACAGTTTTTCTTTTCGTGTGGCCTGCTAAGAGGCCAAGTGCTAATTATTAGAATCAAATAGAGAATTTAAATTAGTCAGAATTGTTTTATTCAAAATGATTTTATTAAACATCCTTTATCTGAAAGAATCAGCTGATTACAACCAAACATTGTACAGAGACATTCGTAAACCACGGGTATTCATAAATAAAATTTGCCAGTTGTTTAAGAAAAACTCAAAATCATAATGTTATGAGAATCAGCCTTGAATATAAATATTGTTGGAGGCATGTCAATGGAATTTAGTCTAAATGTAGACATTATGACCACGTTCCAGTGAGTTCAAATGCAATAACAAATTAGGCGAACTATTGAATTGCAAAAATGTATGTTAATGAAACATTCTAATACAGTTTCATAGCATATGTACACATGAAAACCTATTTATACTTCTAAAGGCAATGCCTTGTCTCCTCAACCACTGCTCTCTGTCTTCAGCACCTCGTTTCATCTCACAGTAGGAACCATATTGAAGAGTAAGTGTGATGTCTTGCAGGAAACATTTTCTCGGTCGACCTCAGCCTTTCTTCCCTGTGATCCTTCCTTCTAGGAGATTAGTTAGAAAGCGTTATGTCGGAATATATGGCCTGTGAATTTAGCTTTTCTTTTATGGATAGTTGGTCTCAGTTCTCTTTTCCCTTGATTTCTTGCAGTATGCTAATGTTAGTCCTCTTTTCAATCCATTTAACCCGTAATATTCTCCGCCAGACCCACATCTCAAACGCTTCATTCGCTTCCAATCCTGACCTCTGATCGTCCAAGATTCACATCCTTACAGAAGCACACTCCACACAAAGGACATGACAAATTTCTTTTTAGTTGCAATATCCAAATTTACATTAATCAAAAGATTTTTCTTATTACTGAAAGCCTGCTTTACAAGCACTATCCGCCTTCTAATCTCTTTACTACACCTGTTGTCATTGGTGATTAGACTTCCCAAATAAGAGAAACTGTCGACTTGTTCCACTAACTTGTCTGTAAGCTTAATGTTTGTGTGAATGCTCTCAGGATGTTTACTCACAACTAACACCTTGGTCTTCTTAGCATTAATGTTCAAACCTAACTTTGACAACGCTGATGACAATACATTTAACATTCTGGACAACATCTTCTCGGAGTCCCCTACAATTGCTATGTCATCTGCAAATCTAATACATTGAATATGATGCCCATTTATGTTTACTCATTTAGTATTTGCCTTAAACTTCTTTATGGCTTCCTCAATGAATACGTTAAAGAGGTACGGTGTGAGAGAGCAACCCTGTCTCACACCCTTTCTGATTTTTGCTGTCCGAATCATCCTCCAATATCGACCATCGTGATCTGTCTCCCATAGAGTTTCAGTATCATCCTCCTGTCTTTCCAGTCCAACCCTCTAGTTTTAAGAATTTTGAATAATATGTCTCAACTAACATTATCGAAAGCCTTTTCGATGTCTACAAACGCCACGTATGTGTTTCTATTCATCTCCAACCTCGTTTCCAAAATTGTTCTAAGAGCCAAGATTGCTTCTCTTGTTCTCGTTCCTATTCGAAATCCAAACTGATCTTGATCAATCTGTGAGTTCAACTTATTATTTATCCTGTTCTTTATTATTGACTAGCTGTACCCGGCATGCGTTGCAATGCCAAACAAAGAAAGTGTTGTCGTTGTAACTTTGTTTGTTGAAGTGCTTTTGGATTCCCAATATTTTTTCTTTTCCTGTTAATTTAAACACAAATAGTGTTAAATGTTCCGGCATAACTCAACAAGATGACAGTGTTTCGCCCCGGTGTGCTATTGGGCTCTTCAGTTGGTTAAAGCACACCTCACCAAGACACTGTCTAGTGCACACTGGGAAGGCCATTGCAAGACGTATTTGATACATGTGTATCCGCGTCACGAGCAAGCCAGTGCACTATGGGAGTCGAAACTCCATTCCAAGGCAATTATAACCTTACCTTGGCATTGAATATACAATTTTCATAAGAAAATATGCATTGTCCGTTGAGCCATAATATATTTAAACACAAATAGTGTTAAATGTTCCGGCATAACTCAACAAGATGACAGTGTTTCGCCCCGGTGAACGCATACGGGACTTGGTTGAAACGATTCACGCGCTGTCGCTCATTAGTTGAATCTACTCGTGCGCTACCAATTGTAAAATGGATTTACTAAATCAGAAATCTTCGTGGGAGTGGAAACAACATTTCACCAAATTTCATTGCAATCGCATGAATGGTATAAGAACTCATACGGATTTTTTTTTAAACGATACGTGTGCCGTAACTCATTTGTTGAATCTACTCGTGCGCTACCTATTGTAAAAAGGATTTACTAAGTCAGAAACCTTTCCTGGAGTGTGCATAACAATTCACCAAAGTTTCATAGCAATCGGATGAATGGTATATGAACGCATACGAGACTTTGTTTAAACGATTCGCGTGCCGTGGCTCATTTGTTGAATCTACTTGTGCGAACCTATCGTAACGTGGATTTACTAAGCCAGAAACCTTCCCTGAAGTGTACACAACATCTCACCTAAGTTTCAACCCTATCGGACGAATGGTATATGAACGCATAAGGGACTTTGTTGAAATGCTTCACGCGTCTTCGCTCCTTTGTTGAATCTACTTGTGCGCTACCTATTGTAAAATGGATTTACTAAGCCTGAAACGTTCCCTGGAGTATACACAACAACTCACCCAAGTTTAGTCGCTATCGGACGTATGGTATATGAACGCATACGGGACTATGTTGAAGCACTTTGCGTGTCGTAGCTCATTTGTTTAATCTACTTGTGCGATACCTATTGTAAAGTGGATTTACTAAGCAAGAAACCTTCCCTGTAGTGTACACAACCTCTCACCCAAGTTTCATAGCTATCGGACGAATGGTATGTGAACGCATACAGGACTTTGTTGAAACGCTTCACCATCGTCGCTCATTTGTTGAATCTACTCATGCGCTACCTATTGTTAAGTGGATTTACTAAGCCAGAAACCTTACCTGAAGTGTACAGAACATCTCACCCAAGTTTCATCGCAATGGGATGTATGGTACATGAACGCATGTGGGACTTTCTTGAAACAAACGCACGCCATTTTGTTGAAGCTTCTCGCGCGCCATCTATTGTAAATTGGATTTACTACGCCTATAACTTTTCCAGGACTGTGCACAACAACTCACCAAAATTTGATCGCAATCGGATGAATTGTATATGAACACATCGCCAACACTCATTTGTTAAAACTACTCGCTCGCTGTCTATTGTACATTGGATTAACTATGCCTATAATGATTTTGGAAGTGTGCACAACTCACCAAAATTTGATCGCAATCGGATGAATGGTTTATGAACGCATAAAAGACGAACAAACGAACATTCTTTTTTTATATATATATATATAAGATAGTAGTATTTTAGATGTATGAGAGAGCAGAGTTATGGTTCCGTAATCAGAGCATTCTATACTATTCTCTTTCTTTGGTATCATAACTCTTGATGAAGTCTTCTGGAATTTCACCATCATCGTAGCATTTGATTATTATGCCATATAAAAGTTGTTTCATATCCTCTCCCAGATTCTTTAGTAATTCTCCAGGTATATTATCTGGACCAGTAGCTTTGTCATTTAATCTCTGAAGTGCTGATTCAAACTCCCCCGCGTGATTGCTGGACCTTTATCATCTTCCTCTACTTCTTGTTCTGGTTCAATATATTGTAGTTCATTCAGCACATTACCTCCATCATACAGTTCTTCAATGTATTCCTTCCACCGTGCACTGATTTCATCATTATTTATTAAAACTTTCTCATTTTTATCTCTCACTAGAGTGCTTTTTGTTTTAGATTTTTGCTTTAAAATTTTAATGTTCCGATATGCTCTATCTGTTCTTCCTTTCATAATATCATTCCCGATATTCTCCGAAACCTCATCCATACACTCTTCCTTCGCTCTCCTACACAGAGTTGTAATTTGATTTTTGACCTGTCTATATTTTTCCTGGCTTTCTGGCATGTTCCCTTTCCTGAAATGGTTCCTTTTTACTATCAAATCCAAAATTTCCTCTGTAATCCATGCTTTCATTGCTTCCTGTCTTTTTGTTCCCAGTGTTTCATGAGCTACCAGTACTCTTAGCACCGACAGTAGTGGCTACGCGGGCTAAAGCGCTGCGTTAGGTCAAGGGGCCAAGCTCTCTGCTGACTCGGTTGACGCGTGGGTTCGAGCCCCACCGTCGGCTGTCCTTGAAATGGTTTTCCGTGGTTTCCCATTTTCAACACCAGGCAAATGCTGGGACAGTACCTTCTGACAGGCCACGGTCGCTTCCTTCCACATCCTTGCCCAGTTTCGTTCATCTTCATCCATTCCATCCCTCATCGCGACGCGCAGGTCGCCCACGGGCGTCGACTAGAAAGACCTGCACTAGGTCTCTCAGGAGGCTACACGACAAAAAAAAAAAAAAAAAAAAAAAAGTACTCTTAGCAAGCCTTCCTTTATAGTATTCCATGTAGAATTCTCATTTCGGTTGGCTAACTCATTTGTTTTGTGTACATAAACATCCTTGTTTTTATGATCTCGTAATTTGGTTTAGTCAACAGGTTTTGGTTTCCAAAGATCAATTCTTTTCAGGTGGATAAAGCATTTGGCTATGACTAGACTGCCAATCTCTGCCCCAGGATAGCTATGACTTGACTTGACTTGATTGCAATATCTTCTCTTGACGAGGATATAGTCATTTTGATAACGGGCAGTGTCACCAGGGGCTTTCCAGGTGTATCTTCTGCACAATGGAACAACAAATAGGGTGTTTGTCACAATCAAATGATACTGATCACAGAAGTCCAATAACCTCTCCCCTCGCTTGTTCCTAACACCTAATCCAAACTTCCCGATTCCTTCATGGTTTGGATGCATTCCAACAATAGCACTGAAATCTCCCATGATTATTACATTATCTGTTTTGTTTGTCAGATTCCATATTGCGTCAATGGTCTCATACATTTCTTCTGTTTCTTCATCCGAGCTGTTTGATGTTGGAAAATACACTTGAACAATTACCAGATTCCTGGTTTTTGTCTTGATTGTTATTACTAGAATCCTCTCATTTACGTGATAGGTGTTCATCACATTTTTTGCCGAGTTGTTTCTAATGAGCAGTCCTACTCCATTACTTCCTCCACTTGCACCACCACTATAGATCATTCTGAAGTCATCACTGTAGAAATCACCATTCCCTGGCCACCTTATCTCGCACAGCCCCAAGATGTCCAGTCCTCTTTCCTTCATAATCATTTTAGCTTCTTCTAGTTTTTCTGCTTCTAACAGCGTTCTCACGTTCCATGTTCCAAGTTTCATTGATTCTTTTCCTCGAGGATTTCGCTTAATGACGACCTGGGAAGCCTCGACTTTCCCCCTGCCAGATCTTGGGTTCCTTGCCTCATAATCAGCAAACGATACATACTAGGAATAACTAGTGCAGTGGTTTCCCGTTGCCTTCTGCACTATATTTGGACTGCCCCTAACATGGAGAACAGACGCTACATTGCTTTATTTTCGTGGTTAACTCCACTAGGTTCTTCCGCTCTCTCTGCCGTTGGGAATAAATTCCTCTTCCGCCTTTAAGACCGTTGACCAAATCGACTGATATATGGCAACCATATACCATTTGCTCTTACTCTCCCGAGCATGGATGCCTCTTCCGCCATCTACACTGTTCCATCTATTCCACTGTACATGCCGTTGACGTTTTCACCGTAACCCTGGCAAGGGACCCTGACATGGAACTACCAACCGGGTCTGCTGGACCAAGGTTTTTTACTGAGGTGTTACTCCTCTATCACTCTCCCTTTTCCCCTAAAGAATGACGATTCAAAATTTTCAGAATTGGGTTTTCCGAGGGATGCCTGAGCTGGGTGCGTTTTCTCTTGTTCCATTGATTTTGGAATATACCCTCTAAATCAAGTGATTTCAATCCATGGTCCACAAATCTTTGTATAGTTCAAGAGCGGATGATTAGTATAAAAGACTCTGAATTCCTCAACTCTAAACTCACACGAAAAGTAGAATAAAGTAATCCTAACAAAACGTGTCGCATTTTGCAATAACAAGAACCCTCTTTTAGTGGAAATTCTGTATAATCATTTTACTATAATCTTTAATCATTTAAAAATAAAATGTAATTAAGACCAAGGGTTAACCCGGGAGAGGTGGCGCTTACTTGGGTAACGTTAGAGGTGGTGCGGGGTCATTTTGACCCCTCCCGATTTTTTCTCAGTAATAACGACAATTATTTTGTTTATGCTACTGATATGGCATGAAAACATTCACTGAATTAATGAGCAAGTATATTTGTCTAAAATGAAAGTCATGCACATATTATAAATGGCTATTTACACTATATTAGAAATGGTGCCGATCTGACAGGTAATCAACTTTTTTATTGAAATGTCTGATAATTCTTACTTCAGTTTGCCTATTAACAATATCGAAATCAATCATTAGACAAGTTTTAGGTAATGTAGGATTCTAGTTTGTAACCAATGACACATTTTAGAGAAGTCTCTTGTTGTATTGTGGTTGTATTGTGCTCCATTTTGTAACTGTCTTTTCCAGTAAGGGTATACATCTGCTTAGAATGAGGTATATCTTCATCATTTTCTTCTTCGTCTGCACTCTTCTCAGTATCACTTAAATATTCTGCTATTTCTACTTCATCTTCACTATCACCTCCTAATATGTCTTCCTCTTTGACATCTTGCAGAAGATATAACACCATGGATTCTTGCTCTTCGTAGCTCGGATGATTCATAATATTTTATTTTAACACTTAACTACAATCAATTCTATTTCACGATCAGACAGATACATTCTCATGGAGTACACATAAGACTGCAACGGCTGTTCACTCTGCCAGCGGTACTGGTGGCGCGGGGTCTTTCAGAACACATTGCAACATGGCTCTATAAAAATACATTTGTCTCAGCCCTCATCCCTTCCACTAATAGGCTACTGCTCTCAGACAATAGATAAGGCATGTAGGGAAAGGTATGTGGCAGGTTTGGTCTGTGTGTAGTAAAATGTAGAAACCCCAGCTTAGCGAAACTGCGTGGGGTCACAAAGTCCCCCACGCCACCTCTCCTGGGTTAAATATGTCAAATAACTTCAGCCCCTTGTAAATATAATGAGTGCATTAAATCAAATTAAATTTTGGAAAACTGGTGTTGAGTCTAATAATTTGCACACCTCTGTAAGGCATATCGACCTGTAGATGATTTAATGATCCAATTGTAATGGTTGGTACAGGGAGTATCTGTACTGTATATGGCTGTAATAATCTTTCCTCAAATTCCCAAGAAATAAGGAAATGTAAGTTGTTTTACTTCTCTAAATCTGACAAGGAGATTCTATCTGATATCCAGCATGACTGTTATGTCTTGGAGGAATGAATCTGTTAACACCTAATTACTGTCTGCATGATGTTCCATAAATGTGAATATGATTTAAATGCAACAACAAATATCTCTTTGGGTACTACCAGACTTAAGTGGGTGAAGGAGGTTAAATACCTTGGCTTGACAATAGGCAATACTCATTCTTGGGCATCACATATAACAAATCTAAAAAATAAAATCTCAGCTTTAGTTGGAATCTTTGCTAAAATCAAGTGTTATGTAACAACACAGACACTACGTGTAATATACTTCGCAATGATTCAGTCTCGGCTCTCATACCTATGTTTCATCTGGGGAAGAGCCTCATAAACTAATTTGAATAATCTTGAGGTTCTACAAAACAGGGCTCTAAGATCAATGTATGGATTCCATCGTTTATACCCTCGCTGTAGAATGTACACTGAAACTAATATATTGCCGTTGAAACTGCTTGTATCTTTCAACTATACTTTAATTATTTATAAAATATTGCATAGTCCCATGACCACAAACACGACATTCTCTTTTGTTAATGAAATTCACATGCACTGCACAAGACAAAAAAACAAGTTACATGTAGTCAGCAATAGAACGACTAAATTTGGAGTCAATGCACTGCAGCACTCGCTCATCTCAGTGTACAACCTGATACCACTTGATCTAGCATGAATCTCTCAAATTAGGCCATTTCGTGAAAAGATGAAAAAGTACTATTTGCTGACTCTGTATAATAATGTATGTATAATAATTTACTCTAAATGTATAATAACTTACTCTTGTGATACCACAGTCTTCCAAATAATCTTTATCTTTTATGTTTATCAACACTAATTGACTCATAACTTCAAAGCATGCTCATTAGCTCATAGTCTCATTTCTCCAATTATATTATACCGCTTTTTCCTTGGTCATGTATTGTGTCAAAAGCGTCGCTTTGAATACACTTCAATTGCTTATTTGTCTACTGTACTCTCAATGTATTATAATTTAGCATATGTATAGTTAGTCCGTCATCTATGTACTGTTCTCCACGACAGAGCTCTGCTCTCGGGAATCTTTTTCTAAACAAAAAATAAATAAATAAGTATGAATTCATTGTAATCAAGTAGCCTACCATTACTCTGTTATTTAAGTTTTCTTTTAAACCGGAATGCTCAAACATTATAATTTAGCACATTTTATTCTTTGTTGATAGAAGCACGAAGTGGGTTTTTGCAGCCGAAGAGCTAACATGGATGACGTACTGAAAAGGAAAGTTCCAGAGCATTTATATAGAACTCATGTTGTATGCTTGTCCACTTTGTGGAGAAAGATTTCAGGAACAAAAACTTGTTATATTAAAATTAAGTATCCTCATTGCGAACCCCCTCATGGTGTAGCGGCTGGAGTCTTAACTGTCGACCCTGAGGTCCGGGTTCGATTCCCGGCTCTGCCAAAACAAAATATTCTGGTGTCGGGGCTGGAATGGGAGTGCACTCCACCTCGTGAGGCAAAACTGAGAAGAGGAGGGTTCAATTCCCACCTCATCTATCCTGGAAGTGGTTTTCCGTTGTTTCCTACTTCTACTCCAGGCAAAATCTGGGATGGTTCCTAACTTAGGGCCATGGTCGGTACCTACCTCAACATACGATCCATTTGTTTAACTGACTTGATGAGGATTGCAAAATATTTGCATGCTTACAACAAAGAACAATTCATACATTCTCCCTCCAGTCTACAAATGCATACACTAGTACAGCCATGGCAATAACACAGGTTATCACACAAATTCCACCCACACCCAAGTATACGGGGCTACATGACCATCATTTCATAGGGCAAAATATAAACAACAAAATCTCATTGCGATAAGTACACATGAAAACCTATTAATACTTTGCGCTCTAAAAATATGATCGCAATTAAGCACATGACTGCCGGTCAAATAGCTTATGTCTAGGGTAAGTTTTGTTATATTATGGGCTGGGCCTGCTGGGTGTACTTGTGGTGCCCACCTTACCGTAGTGTACACTCTCTCGGAGTGTGTGGACCTGGCCAATCTGCAAGGAACTCTCAAACTGCCTAACACCCTCTCCCTTGCTCTAGGTGATGCCGGGCCATCAGCAGACCTCGTCATACAGTTTATGAGAGAGAGTAGTTACCCTTTAAAGTTTTAAAATAATTTAAGACTTTTAGTTTATGTTTAGCCCGTTTTATGTTTTTCATGTGTACATATCTGTTTTTTACTGTTCAAAATGCCTTATTTGTTTTATTTTTTTTATCATCCACGTTTTTTCTCATTTTATCCAAATAAGGCATTATTGTTAGGGCTCACTGTCTGTTTTATATAAACCATTTTCGTTTTCATACCCTGGCAGTGGGGTGTTTTTATATTCATGCTCTCATTTCATAACATTTCATTTCATTAGGGGCCGATAACCAAAATGTTAGGCCCCTTAAAACAAGAACTATCATAATCATCATCATCATCATCCAGCTATAACGAGCTTGATGAAGGTAACTTTCACACACAAATAAAAAGGTATGAATCAAACAAAATGCCTTTCCCTAACGAATGCGCTCAAGACCTGTCAAACAAAATGTCAGAAATATTTAGATATAATTTTCATCAATTTTTGATTGAAAGCATGCCTGGGGTCAGAATGAAGATGATTAACTTACTTTAGAATGAATGTGCCACACTGGAGGGAGTATGTAGGAATTGTATTTTGTTGTTACCTAGCAAATGCTTTGCAATCCTCATAAAGGCATTTGTTAATAAGACAAATCAATCGTATGTAAAGATAGATGCCGGTAATTTTAAACTACGGAAAGTAACATATCATTAAGTGTAAAAGCTTAAGAGTTGTGTTTGGATGTATGGGCCTATTCCAGACTTCAGTAGCCCACATCAACACCATGTCATGAATTATCTGCTATATTTTTTCAAATGTTTTCCTGACCCGGTCGGAAACTGGAAGCAGGCAGTGGATTTTCATTTCATTTCATTTTCATTTTTTCAAATGTTAAATAAACTGTGCAGAACCAAGTATTTTTAATTTCCTTTAATCCTTATCTTAAAATTACTTAATGCCTAAATATATTGCCATGACAGTTGAATGTGTCCCCAACATAACTTTGCAAGTGATTTTTTTTATTCTTTTTCGCAGGAAATGCCACTAGAGTACGGGAAAAGTCAATAGAAAACATCTAGTGGTATTTCTTGGGGAGAAAAATTGACACTTGCAACGTTCTGGTGGGGACAGATTCAATTGTTAACACTACAAAGCAATTTTTGTTGGTACACATTGAAAAATGCTAGCTGTGGGCGGAAAGGTGAGTGATGGTGTCAACTCACACCAAGAGATGGCACTGTGATCCCTGTCTCCCAGCAAATACATGCTTTTACGGCTGAGTTTCAGCTATTATCTTTATAAGCTATTTGATATGATGCACCTTGTGCAAGTAAATTATTTTCACTGCGACGAGATCCCAGCAGTTGTGCTGCATCTTTTGAGAGTCTCAAGTCTTTCACTAAATTGTTAAGTCCTGCTTGAGTAAGAAGTTTTTGGGCTACTATTGGTACCACACTCTCAATAGTCAGATTCACTACTTTCACAACTTGCCTCCGGTTCTGAGAATTCAAATGTATCCATTGATGTTGGTGGAGAGGGGATCGGCAGCACTGGACCAGGAGGGGCAGGTGTAATCGCTCAATCTAAGTTTGGGTACAAGATTTTGTTCATGTTTCTTTTCTTGTATCCCACTACATTCGTCATACAGAAGTAACAATCATCAACGTGATTTATATGTCTGTGTCATACTTGGGGATAGCGAAGTTCAGACATTTCATTTCACCTTCACTTCACTTCCTTAATTACTAAACGCCTGTATGACTCACATCGTGTGGAGCAAATGACATATCATGATCTTCATGCTTGATGACAAAATAAGTAAAATATCCTTTCCAATCGAATTCTGTTATTCGTCGGTGTCTTGTACTTGTCACTAAGGTTCGGATGTTAAGGAAAAGTCATATTTCTTTCCTGAGCTCATTTTACCCGAAATATGAAAAATAAGTTTGAAAGACGGGTCCCTGACCACGTTTAAAGCAATTTGATTTTGCCTATAAATGCATATTTTAGCCATTTTTATTGTTTTGGCCATATTTGGTCATATTTTCGTGATATAAGGTCATATTTGGTTATAATTTCAGCATTTTTGTTTAAATTGAGGCATTGTTAACGATGTACGTGTTGTCTGCGTCGAGTTTCAAACACAGGATTTCCGAATAGTGTAGTAGATATATTTCCCTTTGTTTTGCCGGAGCAGGCAGATAGCAGGTTTAGAAGACCTGGACGACCCGGAGCTAAGCAGCAGTGAACTGATTATGTTTAAATATGCTCCTGTGACATCATGTGATGTGACTTAGAGAAGAGCTTCTCCCAGTACAAAACATACTGAGCGACCTTCGAAGCAGATTTCTTTTCGACAGCTTGAGAATGCACATGGTCGTGATGTGCAATGCTGGCAAAGGAGAAGATTAAGACGTATGTACGATTATGAACTCAATAAACTTCCTGTTAGGCAGTGTCTTCTAACTTACGCCGACAGATATCATAAAGCATGCTAATACTTCTGGTATTATAGTTTTCTTTTAGGAAAACCGAGCAAGAACTGCATCTCAAGGCTATGATACTGAATGAATGTTGAAAATTTTAATGTACCGTAGCTCTGTCGCCGGCCCCGTGGTGTACGGGTAGCGCGCCTGCCTCTCACCCGGAGGCCTCGGGCTCGATTCCCGGCTCCGTCAGGGATTTTAGAAACTGACGTGAGGGCTGGAACGGGGTGCACTCAGCCTCGTGAGGACAATTGAGTAGCTGTCTGACAGTGAGGCAGCGCCACGGTCACGAAAACCAAGATTAATGGCCGAGGGGACCCGATGCGCTGACCAAGTGTCACCCCAATATCTGCAGGCCAAATGGCTGGGCAGCGGTCGCTTGGTAGGCCTAGGCCTTTCATGGGCTGTAGTGCCACGGGGTTAGGTTAGGTAGCTCTCTGTCAGTTTGTATGATTAAACGTGTCTGGTGTATTATCGCTGATCACGTTTTGGCACTTAAGACGTTTACTGTATGTTAGTGATACTCTACCTATCCCAAAAATTCATGTCGTATTTCATAGCTTTTAGGGCATATTTAGCTAGTTTTTAGGGCATATTTGCTTGCATATTTTGTACCTCTTTAGGTCTTAAACTTCCGAACCCTACTTATCACATTAGTTCCACATATGTAACAAAATGTACTGCTCGGGTTCAAGCTCCGTGTACCTGAGAGGAATGTGGATCGTGGACTACGACGAGTGATGAGGGTTCCGGTCCGTGCGTAGTAACAGAACCAAATACATTGGTCGGTGTCTCGCTCATTTGCAACACGACACTGGTATAGGCAGCGGCCCTATGTTTGCAGTATTGGAATAGACATGAATTCGAGATAATACAGCGGGCTGTTGACAGGCCCTTCTCTTCCCGCCTGCCACTTCCCTCACCCCGCAAGTTCACAGAGCTTGGACCCGAGCAGTTTCTGAGCTGTTCACTCAATGCCTTCCTGACATTTTGAACACTGCTTTGATGAAATAACATCACTCATGACAGCATGCATAAGCATCTTCTTCTGACTCTCGTAATCACTTAAATTGTTAATTTCTGTGGTGATAACGCAACGTCAGCTTTGAAGGTCATTCTGCCCCCCTACTTCACTATCCTACAAACAAGCAATGTTGCTATAGTACACTGCATAACATAGGTTTTGCAGCCAATAGTAAATAGTAAAAAGCCCACAGTAGGTTGGGAGGAGAGATAGCTGTGCAAACAAAACTGAGGGTGATGGAAAAAAACTGATACCATTTTCATGTTCAGGGTTGCCAAATTAGTAAAGAACACCACTTACTTTCCAAACCCCACAACCCATGTCGACCTGCGTAATCTTTAATTCGTGTGTATGTTGGCAACAATGTGTGTTCTTTGGTGTGTGCACACTGATCTCTATACATGGATAGCTGGTGGCTAAGGCAGCAGTAAGCCGAATAGACGATGACAGGTATAGCAAGATGGCAGCAAGCGCATGGTGCAATATTGCGAATCCGGCTCTGTGATTGGTTACTGGTAGTTTGATGTCATACATGTATTTATACTGGCAGTAAATATTTTGTGTTTCTTGTAGTTGTAGAATGGGCTGAATTTGGTTATTTAAAGCGTAAAATCATAGTTTTAAGTACCGGTTTGGTGACCCATCATCCCAGGCAAGCCAGTAATACCTTTACTTCTCAGGCAGATATGTCACTTAGCCGTAATTTTGAAGTTATTGTGAAGTTAAGTATACATATGCAGTGGTGCTGAAGCAGACGTGATCGGGCTAGGCTATTGCGTTTTTAATTTGATCCCATTCCAGGGTTTTTCGGTTCTGGGTGCGAATAGATCGCTTAATAGTTATAAAACGGTGGGGAGAGTATATTTTGAGTAGGTTTTTAGTTGTGTTAAGTTTTATGTGGAGCTGAGGAGTGAAATTAGTTTGGCTTAAAGTGCATTTTTGGCTTTGATCTACTTCCCGTTATTATTAAGTTTATTGTGCTGCTAGCGTTATTAAAAGCTGTAGTATTTAAGGTAGAGTGCTGGGATTACTTGGGGGAAGTATTGGTTATTTCATGGAAACAGGAATTCATTACCAAGCACCGATTACGATATGTCGAATCTAGGCCTGTATAGTGAGCTACGTGAGGTACCAGTACATCATTTGAAGAATGCATAATTTCGTGGCATATATATCCTACAATTTACAAGAATGTTTCCAGAAATTGTTTTTTACTCGCTACACTGTTACTGATCGCTAATTTCGTGTACTCAGCACCTAAGTTGATATTTGTCAGTCGCTATTATACATTCATTTTTATTGCTGTTCCGGAGATTTACTGACCTCGGAATGACGTGTCAGTGATACAATGCCCTTATGCTATGAGTGAACATATCTCTATATTTTTATTTGTTCCAAGGCACCATTAATTACGATTTAAAATTGACTAGATTATCATTGCTTCCCCATAAGAAGGGCTCGAGAATGGGTATGCCAACATGGCGGACCGCGCGCTCAACCTGCCGTACTTTCTCGTGCAGCGGAGAGCTGCCATCAGCGATCCATGTATAGAGATCAGTGTGTGTGCACCATGTTGACAGTTGAACGAGAATCATGCGCTGTTGTAACATAGCTGCCGTTGTTAAACGAACAACAAATAAAAAAATAAAAAAAATAATTTAGCACATATTTCAGGTGCAGTAGTGACCAGGGTTACTAATTTCCATTGGTAATGTCCCCCAGAAGATGAAACAAGGTATGTAAAGGCCACGATGACGTCTGATGCAAGTGTAAAAGCCACGTTCTGGTCACATTCAGAAATGGGAAACCACGAAAACCATTTTCAGGGATTTTTAACCCACGCTCTCCCGAAACCAGTGAGGCAGGAGGTAGCGCGTTAGTTTTTTAGGCCACAGGTCCACGGCCGATTTCCTTTCAAAATCTCTTCCTGGACCCGTCCAGAAGAGAAAATTAAATGGCCATTGTCTGCATTAATAAGATTTTTCAAAAAAATGCTTTGGTCTCGTGTGAACCTAACCAAACATTTTTGCAGTTATTCCGAAAAAAAAAACTAGGCTATTACAAATGACTACGGAGGGTGATGAAAGTTTTTGTGTTGATTCCACGGATCTTTCCTGAGGATTTGTGATAGTGGATGTGGGCATTTTTTTGGAACTGGTTAGGCAGTCAGTCAAATGTGAACAGTGTGACAATGATAACGGAATGGTGATCGCAGAACAGGAGAGCAGTAGGAAGGGTTTAGCTACTAAATTATCTATAGGTTGCCGTGTATGTAGTAATTCTGCGCCAAAAATTACTTCTAGTATTGTGAAAAATGCATACGAAATCAATCAGAGTTTAATGTACAGTATGCGTAATGCTGGCAAATGCTCGAAGACAGCACAGATTGAACTTATTTCCCTTGAACCGTTACCCAACTTCTTTATGAGAGGCATTATTTACCGTACAGTACCGTATATAAATGACATCGAATATAGATTTAGGTATTAGGAAGACATTTTTGAAAACCTTTGTCTGGAGCGTGGCACTCTATGGAAGTGAAACTTGGACTATTGGTGCAGCAGAAAAGAGGAGAATTGAAGCGTTTGAAATGTGATGTTACAGGAGAATGATGAAGATCAGATGGGTAGAAAGGGTTACAAACGAAGATGTATTAAGACTAGTGGGAGAGGAGAGATGTTTCTGGAGACTGCTAATGAAGAGAAGAGATAGGTTTGTAGGACACATACTAAGACACCCAGAAATAGCAAGCTTAGTTATGGAAGGAAGGGTCGAGGACAAGAACTGCAGGGGTAGACCAAGGTTAAGGTCTACCCACAATGCATTGTCGGTAGACGTTAGTGGGCAGACGGTAGACGGCAGATGAAGTCAGAAGTCGGTAGTTCACAACATAGCCACCCACAATGCGCAGTCGTTAAATGCTAGGAGTAAATAATAACTTGACTTTCATTTATTCCTTGAGAAGGTTGTCATTGTCGACAACCTAACCTAAAATTTGCAAGGAGCGGTAAGGTTTATTTTTATTGCTGCTAACTGGTTCAGCATTGTTAAAATTGAGGAAAAATTCTCGTACATCCAGTATCCCCTCTTGTAAATAATTAATAACAAATCCAACTCTGAATTAGGCCTACTGTTTTTTTTAACAGAATTGTTTTTGTGTAGCTGGTCATTTTTGATTGAACGCCCGATGGCTCCCAACACGTTCAATCTATTACTACATCATTTCCTAATTTATTTTTCGTCATTACAAAATGTATTTTGGCTAATTTCAGTACCGGTAGGCCCTACTTTAGAAAATGTTTTCGTACGATGAGCTCTCATTCAGCGTTACCTTCCGCTGCATTACATTTGCTACAAAGGAAAACATTATAATCAATGAACAGTTTCCTTTTAGATACTTGGGCTCACTCATGTCATACATCCAACGGCGTTCCCTCACAAGATCAATTAATATCTTCTATCCCAGTCATCATATTTTTATATACTGTAATTATGCGAAGAATATACCGCGAATACAACTAGTCAACTACACAGCTGATGACGACAAAGTGACGCCAACTTGTGATCTTTTCTCATTGGCTCTCAACCGGGTGAGTTAGCCGAGGTCGTTACGGCATGACTGTTGGCAGTCGCTCACACCGGGAGGCGAGGAGGTTCGAATCCCCTCGCCGGCAACCTTGAAGATGGTCTTCTGTGGTTTCCCATCTTCCTTCCAGGCAAATGCCGGGGTTGGTCCCTAACTATAGGCCACAGCCGCTACCTTCCAACTCCTTGTCCTTACATTCAAACTTTCCTCCCCAGACAACACTCCACACACACGACGGTACGTGTAGCTCACCCATTGGGTGTCCGCCTTGAAGCAGCTACAAAACTGGCGAGCCGAACATGTCCTCGGACACTCCCGGCACTAAAAGCCATACGCTAAAAAAAAAAAAAAAAAAAAAAAAAAAAAAAAAAAAAATTGGCTCTCAAATATGCAGTTGGCTGTCAAAGATAAAATTGGCGACAGTCGACTACACGCTGTCGATTGTCAACTATCTACTACCGACAAGCAACTTCACATTGTGACGCCATAAGAAAGCACGGGTCAGCCTTCAACTACAGTCTGCCGTCTGCCCGTCTGCCGACAGCGCATTGAGGGTAGAGCTTGAGAGTATGTTATTAGCCCAGGACAGGGAGGCATGGAAGCTGCATCACACCAGTCAAAAGACTGAAGACTCAAACAACAACAACAACAACAACAACAACAACAAACGTATATAATTTGATGAAATATGTGAGGCATTATTTACCTAATTTGATGAAATACCACACCAAATATCAATAACTTGCAGCACTTTGAAATGTAACTTTCAACAAGATCTAGGCAACACGCAACGACAATGTGTATCCATAGAATAAAAGGTATACACATTCAAAGAGTGTGCAGAAACTGTTTCATGGAGCTTAATCATAAGCCAGAATTCCCGTATTTTAAAACACTCCGAGACTAAAGTTCGCATACCGAATGGCTGAAAAATTAATCTTAATGCGCGAATCGAGTTTTTCTAGCGTAAGTGTAACTGCATAGCGATAGTATGTTGTTTCATGATGAGACGTCTAAACACGTACTAAAGTCTGTTCGCCGAGTCGAGATAGTGGAAGTAAACACCGTTGTAAACGTGGTTGCAGGGCTACCCGCGAGGGATGCATAGAGCTGTGCCTGTTGAACGTACGCCAGCCAACTTCAATGCTGTATATAGCCTACATGTGAAGCGGGCTGACGTATCGGTTACATGCTACAGCGCGTTTTATAAATTGTGCGTTTATGTATAAGGTGCGTTCAAAAGGTAACGAGCCGGAGGCTGGAATGCGCAAACCGGTGACGACATCGGCTAATCGTGGCGTGTGTAACGAGGTGTGGTTCCGACCAGAGCCTGGAAGGTCACAGCCCGTCGCTAGAGGGCACGCGTGCACGTCATGTGGCGATACAAAATGAGCAGCAGAATGCATCAATCGTTCAACCAAGACCAAGACAGTAGGCTATTCGACATGCTTCCTGGTGTGGTTGAAGACTGTGGGGCACCCATTTGGCACACACTTTGCGCAAGTGCAGTCGTTCCTTCATGATGGTGTGCACACTTCCGACGCTCAATCCGACCACGGCGGCTATGGCGTTCACTGTCACTCGGCGGCAGTAGCGTAGCCAGGATTTTAGTTGGGGGGGGGGGGGGGGGGGGGGGGGAGGGCATTAGGTCCACATCTATTACTGCAGGAGTTCTTATACTTTAGCCTATTTTCATGTGTGTACGTTTGTCGCCCCCCCCCCCTCCTCACCCCTCCAAACCCCCCCCCCCCCACCTACTCTTAATAAAGTCTAAAGGACCGGAGCATTTCAATGAAATTCGGTACTACTACCTCGTCCAACCTCGACCATGCCTTTCAAATTTTGATACGTTTCACCAATTCAACATGCGGACCATGTGAATTATTTCACTGGCATTCCAGGCCTCTATCTCCTGAACGGTAACATATATCACCCTGAAATTTTGTACAGAGATAAAGGGTACTGCTACAAGTTTACCTATGTGACTTTACAAAACCTGTTAAGTACAAACCGAACATGGCGGCCAAGCGAAGTTGAACCATTTTAATGGATATTTCACGCGATTTAACCATCCGAGCGCAGTGGAACTTGAAACGGTAAATGCTTATACAAATTCTAATCTACTGACATCTAATTTTGTTCAATTGTTTACATAACTTAAAGAAGGCGGCTGTGGGAAATTATAAATTAAGTTTTTATTTCGTGTGTCCTAATCATGCGATCGAAGTGAAAGTTTGAATAATGAACCTACGCAATAATTTTCATCTAATGATACATAATTTTATGGCCTACATATATACTCATCCAACATGGCAACCATCCGAAATATTTAGATCGTTCTCAACATCTACGAATCTATTGCAGCATCAAACTGACATTTTGTATGCTGATAGAGGCTATTAATATAAGTTCACCTATTGGACTTTCAATAACATGGTGAGCACAACACAAACATGGCGGCCAAGCGAAGTTAACGCATTTAAATGGAATTGACTCGCGATTTAATTATCCGAGCACAGTGAGACTTGGTACGGTAAATGTTCATACAAAAGCTACTGGCATCTAATTAAATTCAATTGTTTCATAACCCCAAGATGGCGGTCGTGAGAAATTTTAAAATTGACTTTCTATTTCATGTATCCTAATCATGCGATCGAAGTGAACGTTTGAATTTTTTTTTAACCTTCTGAGAGGCCGATTGCAGGTGTTTCTAGTCGAGTTCCGTGGGCGACCTGCGCGTCGTGATGAGAGATGGAATGATGAAGATGAATGAAACTGGGCAAGGATGTGGAAGGAAGCGGCCGCGTCCTAGCAGAAGGTACCTTCCCAGCATATTCCTGGTGTTGAATATGGGAAACCATGGGAAACCATTTCAAGGGGCTTGAACCAATCCGTCTATCGAGTCAGCAGAGAGTTTGGCCCCATTGCCTAACGATGCACCTTAGTGAGCGTAGCTACCACTGTCGGTTGTTTGAATAAACCTACGCAATAATCTTCATCTAATGGTGCATAACTCTATGGCCTACATACAGAACAATCCAACATGGCGTTCCTTTTCATAGGCGGGAGAATTTTTTAATAAAGAAGACCAATAAGATATATGAAAATAGGCTATATAGTTCTTCACGGAAGTACTTGTTCTGATTATAAGTACTTTAGGGTTCACTTTTAGCTTCGGACAAAAATCTTTGGTCTGTTCATGTCTGTCTGAATTCCACCCTTCGTTGCTTTGTTTTGAGGCAGCTCACAGCTTTGTCAGTGTCTACATTTGTCTCTAATGCTCAGATTTTCAATTATCAGTTATCAGAATACTACTATTATGGCATATTCACACGTTTCAGTTCAGAATGTTCTTTACATTAAAAATGCCCGTTGCTCACGGTAAAATGTTTCTTAAAATTTATTTTACAACTAATTTTATAAAAATTTGACAAAAGCAAGCTGTGTTGTTCACGGTAAAATTATTTTATAAAATCCGTGGATGTATCAGGTTCTCCATCTACCGATAAACTTCTGAACCAAGAATCAGCTGTTCAACACACATGGGTTTGAGAGTATGGCTCCAACAAACAAAGCAAACATTGCAAAAATTGCTGCTTTAGCTACAATATGTCGTACAGTGGTAAAAAGGAAGAAAAGAAATGCTAGGAAGTCCTGGACTCGGGAATGGATAAAAAGAAGAGAAGAGTAGAGGAATACTCTCATATTGTCATTTAGACTTTCACGGCCCGTGTTACTGTTCATAATGTTGAATTTTGGGCTTATGCCGTGTTTATTATATTAAAATTCGACGCGTTTCGAAAGAAACCATGCCTTTCTTCGTCAGGAATAATCTGGAATACGACAATGATTGCTAAGAGAAAGCAACAAAGAACATATAGAAGGTGCCCAAAGATGGACGCCATTATAGCCCCATGTTAGGGACAACGGAAAGCAGCAGTGAATTACTTTCTCAGGGTTCTGATAATAGGTAGCCAGGATTCACTGAGATTGTAGCCGGTGTCGCGGTTGAAATTATCTGGCTCATTCAACCTGATAAATCAGTTGTTGCCGATCATGCATTAACACCTGGCCATGATGTCATGTTCCAAGGAGTGGATGTTCTTGCCCGTATAAAGCAATATCGTCCCAGAATCATCAGGGAGGCGGTTGAAATACGTAAACACCCAGATAATTTCAACCGCGACACCGGCTACAATCTCAGTGAATCCTGGCTACCTATTATCAGAACCCTGAGAAAGTAATTCACTGCTGCATTCCGTTGTCCCTAATATGGGGCTATAATGGCGTCCATCTTTGGGCACCTTCTATATGTTCTTTGTTGCTTTCTCTTAGCAATCATTGTCGTATTCCAGATTATTCCTGACGGAGAAAGGCATGGTTTCTTTCGAAACGCGTCGAATTTTAATATTATAAACACGGCATAAGCCCAAAATTCAACATTATGAATAGGAATACTCTCCTTGGTCGAAAATGAGTTGAGGTTAGAAATCAGAATTCATATAGGAGTTTTCTAAGAATGGAGGAAAGCAGTTTTAAAAAACTCCTAGATATCGTTGGTCCCAAAATTATTCGACAGGACACTTAACATGAGGCAAGGCATTTCTCCTGAAATGAGACTGCAAGTGAGTTCGAAACCCGTTTATCTTCGCCTTCACATCAGCCTGACTTGTGTTCGGTCGAATTTGTGAAACATATTCGGCGATTGAGATTTCTGCCTCCCTTCTTGCATTTCTATTGCGGTATATGGGCGTTTTAACCTCATACAAACACCGATATTTCTGGTACTCGTCCAGTAAAACACTAACAGCTTGGGAGCCCGTATCACACGACACTAGTTAGTATGAAAGCTTCTATCAGTTCTGGTGTACACACTGGTATAGACGCGGCAAGCACCGTGTGATATGTACCTTCCATGCTAGGTTCTACCTTCCATAATAGCTTCCATACAACTCACGAAATTGAACAGGTGCCATTTTTCCTGGCAGATTTCATGGAAGTTTGAGTACAACAACCAATCGGATTGCTTTTCTCGTTCAGGTAGATATCCTACGGGCAACATAAACAAGTAGATTTGTTATGTGGGTAAGCCTACGAATCAATACATCAGAATTAAACTATATTTTCTTTAAACGGCGTCTGAGTGATAAGCGCTAGCTATATCCAGTTAATACAGAACGTGTCATATTATTATTATTATTATTATTATTCTGGGATAAATATTTAACTATTTAAATCCTAATAGTTATCACGAATGGTATCCGTCCATGGTTACAGTATTTAGGGAAAATAAGAATTTTAAATGGGAGAAAACACAAAACCATGTTGCAATATTGCTGTACGACGTAAGGAGGAAATTATAAAATAATTAAAAGGAAGTAAAAATCTCCGCCCCTGGATAGCCTTCAACCCGGGAACTTCAAATCAGCAAGCTACTTATTTAAGGAGTATGAGTGATTTGCCTATAGTATTTACTAACCACTATGAAAGAAATAGGCATTACGTTAAAGAAATAATTTATCAAATGCAAGAACAAAATACTAATAGTTACAAAAAAGATTTAATTTACCAACTGCGGTTTAATTATTTTAAAGAAAATGAACATTTAAATTACTTGAATAAAAAAAGCTTGACTCTAAATTGCAAATGGAGACGGAAGTAATAATTGTTTATGCTCACCAACTTGCAGCTTTGTCATATTGAATGTTATAACAGATAACCTTGATGTTCCTTCTCATATTTTAAAAAAATGTTGTAGTATGTCATTTGATACTGTTTAACATAACCAAGTCCGTTGCGACTTGTAGATTGATTGTAAAACTGATCTATAAGTCAGTGTGGGCTGATATGTATCTTGGGTAGACATCACGCTGTATGGTTTGAAGTCGGAAGTCGAATATTGGCTCAGCTAATTAGCTAAGACCCTCAGTTGACGCTCTCCTCTCGTGGTCAGAACAATTGTTCCCTAATGACTTGTCGTTTCTTAATAATCTTGTAGACGCGGGTTACAGCTTATATCTTCCTTGTCACGTGGTGTTCCAACTTCCCTCTCTTCATAGTCAAGTCACCCCTTCTACCTGGGGCTTGTCCATTCATTGACGCGTACCTTGGCTCCAGTAGTGACGTATTGATTGCACCATGAGTGAAATATAATGTTATATTCCTTCTCGAAGGAACTCGATGGAGCGCACGTGATTCTTAGCATCCCATGACAGTGACTCTGTTTGCCGTGGTGAAATAACTTTCTGCGTCATTCTGGGGTTTTTAAGATCCCGGGACAATGGCTACCTGCCGTTGTGAAATTACTACTGCGTCGTTCTGTTTGTGACACATAGGGTTGGTCCTTATTGCCAATCTTGTTGCAATATATAATACTTCGTCTCTTTACAAGTAATTGTTAATAAAAATCTGTCTGACTATAATAATAAAAACCGCTTACAATTATCTGATATAAAAATCATCTCATGGATGTACTAATTAATAATAATAATAACATGATAAATGAATAACCCATTAAATATAACAGCTATGGGATCGAATCGTTACAATCGCCCCTAAGATAAATAATTTAAATGACATTTAACATTATTTCTCTTACCACATCCAACATAAAAAACTATAAATATAAATATTATAACCCCCAAAAAGACAACATACAAATACCCTTCAACAATACACAAAAATATACAAGAAATATACTCTTTTCACTTTAAATATTTGTACTATCATTTCTTAAAATGTTCATAGTACTTTCCGTTTGAATACATGCATTCTTCTTTATATTCAAAATGTTCCATATTTTCTTCTTTATATAATGTATTAGCGAGCTGTAAAAAATATACATAAATGCCCTTCACTTCTAATTTTGACATATATGTCTGCGCTGCACTCGTTTATAATTGTGGTGATGGTATGCTTGACATACAATTTTGTCTTCATATCTAGTGAACGTAAAGCCTCCGTGGCTTAGGCGGCAGCACGCCGGCCTCTCACCGCTGGGTCCGTGGTTCAAATCCCGGTCACTCCATGTGAGATCTGTGCTGGACAAAACGGAGGCAGACTGGTTTTTCTCCGGGTACTCCGGTTTTCCCTGTCAAAAATTTCATTCCAGCAACACTCTCCACTATCATTTCATTTCATCTGTCATTCATTTAATCATTGCCCCAGAGGAGTGCGTCAGGCCTCGGCAGCCGGCACAGTTCATATCCTCGCCGCTAGATGGGGGCTTCATTCATTCCATTCCTGACCCGGTCGGAGACTGGAAGCAGGCTGTGGATTTTTCATCTAGTGAACGTAGTTTTCGTCAGTCTGGTGTAGAATTACATTGTTCTCGTACCAGCTAAATAACACATTATAACTATTACAGCACACGATATGCAAACAACACAATATTCCTTTCGTCTCTATAAAGGGATTACTCAAATGCAGTAAAATATCAATAATTGAAGAAAAAATAACTTAGCAAGATACCTAAGGCAATTCCAATTTCAGTGCATATGTCATACATGTAAATACTACCCCAAATACATAATGACATCGAAATACCTTAAAGCAGTTAATAAACAGTTCACTTAAATATCCAAGTTACTACTCACCTGCCTTCGTGGCTTAATTCTTTCTTAGGCCACGGCCGCCTCCTTTCAAATTAATACTTCCTAAGTCTCCACGACTTCTTAACTTCTCATAAAACCATAATTCCTCTTTACTACTTCTCGAAACCAATAACTTGAATTTTCAAAATCACAAATAGACATAAAATCTGACTTCTTGTTCATCTTATAAAATTTAACTTAGCGTCAAGGTATCTTTACTGTATCGTCATTCCTTACTTACCATAACAAAATGATTAAGACTTGGACAAAATACTACTCAATACCTGAATTACGTATATCACTAAACTATTTCACAAAAACACATGACAAACTCCACGGAATAAATATTTCGTTCCACAGAATATTAATGCTCTTATACTTTGAACTTAGTCTATTCATGATTTGACTTCTTGCTGAATACCTAAAAACCCCCCTTAGTTTTTCTCTCAAAACTTATTGTGACATTTCTCGTCAACACTTCCTTACTTGCTTCGCTCGCCTGGACTATAGCTCATTCCTGCTATACCAGAATCTCTCAAAACTCATCATGACATTACACGTCACATACAAAAACCTCCCCTATTCGTGGTATAATCCCACTTCTTCTTACTGTTACAGGTCACCTCTTACTGACCAATAACATCCTAAATTTCAGCTAAAAAAATCTAATATGCTTCGACTAACTCCTTGGAATAATAACATCATACTTAGTTTTCCTAACTATTTTCTTCGTAAAATAATGACAGTGTTCCAGTTGATAGTCAATAACACCGACACTCCTAATTGGCAAATATTCTCCCAAAATCACTTCATAAAGCAAGTCCTGAGTTATAACACAGTTCAGACACTCTCTGCTCTACCAAATTTAATGCGTAAATTACACCTGCCTTTAATTGAAACTTCATTATACCCCTTAGGTATACTTACCTTACAAACTTACTCTTGTCTTCAAAATAACTCCGTATGACATAAATAAAACTTTAATTTCTCCTCTGACTAAAAAAATGATTTATATTTAAAATCCTCAAAACTTCGAATTATAACAAATTCCTTTCAATACTAGTAAATATTATGCCAACCATCTAATTATTATTATTACCTTTACTTTTACCTGTGTGTAGGACAACAATCTACCACATCATTAATTCGTTATTAACTTTTTTACTAAAAGTGGTTTAGCTCGAAAACAAGCCTTTGTAATATCTTTAAAACGTGCGTAACTGTAACTAAAACTTGGAGCATCTTACCTTTGTAATCTTTTATTACTGGTGCATTCTTGGAATACACGGTACCAGAGATTATAATTTTCAATGCTTTTGCATGTTCTTTCCTTCTTCTTTGTCAAACACCAACAGTGATCTATTTTCTCTTAGGTGTTCCGGTCGCTTATATTTTGTATGAGTCTGTTCCAGATATATATCCTATGACCCACCTAGCGTCGCATAGCAGCGAATCACTGAAGCTCTTCAACTCTTCCTCGCGCAAGAGGAATTCCTTCTCCATCTGGCTACCAGATCCTGTTACCATCGCCAGCTATTTTCTTCTTGAGCAAGAGGACTACGTCTACTTCTTTACTCACCATGCTGCGCTAGTATCATCTGTTATCAACTCTTTGAAGACCAGCTCAGCAAGAGATCATTTTTTTTGTTATAACGTTGGCAATGCTTATATGTTCTCCTTTTGTCTCCTACCCCCACTCTTTTCCCTTTCCTTGGTCCCTCCGTGTTCCGTTGAGCAGGTCTCACTTCTCAGTCGGCAGTTGACTCGATCAGTTAAAGCTCCTCTCGAGCTAGCCTCCTCAAACCAAGAGGCATACTCTCTTCTACGCCATGTTGGCAAAGTAGTTGTCATCTAGGGAAACTTCGCCTTCAACATGAAATCAAGATAAGTACCATTTTAAAAGTTTTAACCTCATCTTCATGGTTTTAACTTCCACGTGCTTTTAATGATATGTTTATAGACAGTGTGAAATTATTTACTTTAGGGCAAAAATCATTCTTCGTGGGATTTGCCATGTTGAGCTTTTGCTTGTATAAGCCAACTTTACTAAAAAAGAGCTTTTCTTAAGCTATTTAAATGAGAAATCTTCTCACTACGTGGGATATTATCTAATACCCGCTGTCTATAAATTATAAAGTTAGTTCCTCCGCTGGATTAACTTTGACTCCACTCTTCTATAAAGATCGTTCTGGAACTTTCCAGATCTGGTACTCTATCTGCGAGGCTTGCCGTCAGGTATTCTTCACTCACTTGTGAAAATACTAGTTAAAATGAGGAATCCTCCTTAAATTACTGCAATAGCTAACTTTCGTCCACCGTTGGGATGTTCTATGGTGCATTTAACTGTAATCCACCATTTTCTCCAGCAATAGACTCTCGCCTACCTAGTGCAACCAGTTCTTTTCAGCATTGTAAAAACTTTCTTTCTCATGAACTTTCGAGTTTCTACAGTGAACTTTGCATCAACCTTTACAGACTATAGTGATGATCAGTGCTTGTTCCACTTTTCTACCGCGTCGCGATCGTCCGTTTATATTAAATACGGCCAAGAACATTTTTTCCTCCATCCCTATTTCTCTTTCCTAAACCTCTTACTAACAATCTGTAATAAACTTTTAAATTTAGGTCTGTTTCAATAAGGTGTCACTTACGAAGTGCCCTTCCAACTTTGCTAGTTTAACATTAATTAAATTCTGTATAATTACGTGTGTGACACACGATTCAAATTCACATTGTTCCTTTCCTATAATCAGGGAAAACAATTCTTTAAACTCTTGAGCGAGTCATGTTCAGGTTTCACGAAATGGAAACTGTCCCATTTGGCTAGTGATTCCTGCTCAAACTTGGGAAGTCTAGAACCTTCCTTTTCACTTTCTTCAGGTTTCACAGTAAGTGACCTGCCCTCTTTTGTATAATTCTCATATAGTAATTCTGTATAAATATAAGAAGTTGTAGGAACTTCTATCTTATTTTTCATGTTTTCATTATTGTTATTTTCGAAGTTGTTACTTTCTCTAGAACATTCTCTCAAGAATTTCTTAAGGTACACTCTTTGTACACCAATTCACGTTCAAACTTTAATTGCTTCATTGTTTATTTGTTTAAATCTTATAAAGATTTTAGAAACATGTAAGGTTTGAAACCTTGTAAATTGTCAATTGCCTGGAGCAAACGTTTAATGTTGAGAGTTCTGCGACCCCATTTGTTAAAAAGTTCAAATGAACTATGTTTGTCAAAATTATATTACATGCTTGTTAATCTCCTCAAACTTCTTTGCATTGTTTAATAAATTAAATATTTGTTTTTCGATTCATCATTTCTCTGATACTACAGTTAGGCAAGATCCTGGCTTTCCTAGCTCCTCCTAGGTTTATGCCCTCGTTCATACTCAATAAAGCTTTTACTATTTGTCTGGCCAGACCATCACCCTTCCCTATAGTACTTTCATGCATGCTTGGGAGGAAATACACTAAAGCCTTTCTCTGGCAAACCGCCAAAGTCTTAGCTGCGGTTCTCGTCAGCTTCGACCAAGCTCGTATCCACTTTAGGTATCCGAGAACGGATTTGCGGTGGCAACCGCTTCTAAGTGTATTGAAAGCGAAACTTATTAATTTTGTGGGACTCCCCTCCTATTTTTCTATCCTTTTTCTCCAATCCAAAATCTACTTCCTTTTCTTAATCATCTTCCCTTGGTGGGTGGGTTATTCCTCAGCTAATAAACTACCCAAAATTTGGTGCCGAAACCCGGGAGAGTCCATTTTTTATTTCTATTGTTTGTCAAGTGTCATTTGACAATACTTGGCAAATTATTAATATCTGTTTTGGATTTTTCAGCTATAACTACATCATGCAAAGCCTGTGAACGGGAAAGAGGCCGCTCCTGTCTCCTTTGGTGTGTCCTGTTCTTTCTACCCATTCGCTGCTGGAAGCTTGACAGCATCTCCAAGGTTCTACAGTTTCGTGAGTTGTATTTCAATTTATTCTCTTTGTCATGGCTCCTACTGAGAAAGATGAAACTCTCATTGCCAGACGTTCTTCCTATAAAGGGCAACTCACTAGATTCAGAAATTTCATCAGCAAATTAAATCCCGCCGAGTGTGATTTAGACATCTTGACACATCGCCTTAAGTTGTACGAACGGTCTTATGATTATTATGATCAAATTCAAACCGAGATTGAATCCGCTTGCCCAGAACTTCAATCGGATCGGGACGAGGTCGAACCCTTGTACTTTGAAGGGATTGCAAAGGCCCACCAACTGATCCGCAATATCTCAGAACCGGACACTAAGGTCATCAATCCGGCCCAGTTCGCACCCGCTTCAGTTCACGAGAACAAACCGAAACCGTTACTTCCTAAGATAAGCCTACCGCACTTCTCAGGCAAGGAAGGTGAATGGTATTCTTTTTACGAACTTTACTGCTCCCTAATTCATGAAAATACTGAGCTCCCTGACATACATAAATTTTATTTCCTTCGTACGTCTTTGGAATCTGAGGCCTTAGCCTTGGTGGAGTCACTGCCTTTAAGCGCAGACAACTACCACATCGCCTTTAATCTCCTTAAAGAGAGATATGGCAATTTACGTTTGAGTGTAGCTCGCCACATACGCTGTCTCTTCAGCCTGCCAGCCGTCAAACCTAATGACGTCACCTCTTTAAGAAACCTCTTAGACTCTATACAGTTGAATGTCAGAGCATTATACCAACTTAAGCAGCCTGTCCAAACATGGGACACCATACTCATTCATCTGGCTACATCAAGATTCGATTTTTCAACTTTAAAGGCTTGGGAAATTGAACTCGCTCGCAAGGAAGAATTTTCCTTCGAACACTTAATCTCGTTTCTTAACAGCCGATGCCAAGTCCTTACAGCATTCGCATTTCAGTGCGAAAAGGTCGAAACGAATCATCAATCTCACATTTTTGAGAAAAACCTTGCTTTTTCAAAGGGTCATCAGCCCCCATCTGTCGAGAACAAGCAACCCCGTTCTTCTTTCAATCATGCAAGAGAACATATCAGGCCGCTTAACAAATCGTTAAAATGCACGCTCTGTAAAAAGCTTCACACATTGTATTCGTGCAAATCTTTTAAAGAATTGTCTGTCGAAGATCGAAGGAAGTTTGTCTTGAATAGCAAACATTGTTTCAACTGCTTGTCACCTAAGCATTCTTCTTCGAACTGTACGTCATCAAATCTCTGTTTCCATTGTAAAAAACCGCATCATTCTTTATTGCACGTTCACGATAAATCGAGGTCATCAGTACCTGCCTCTTCAAGCTCCATGCAGAGCAGCTCCGAACAAACTAATGCTTCTTCCTGCATTTCCAACGCCGAAACTTTTCATAGTGCGCAAACCCTTTTGACCACTGTACAATTCGAAATCCAAGATAAATTTGGAAATTGGTTTAGAACCCGTGGTCTTCTCGATTCCGCTTCAACTCATAACTTTGTTTCGCAATCGTTGATTAAAAAACTAGGTCTTTCGTCATCGCCTACTTCTATCAATGTGACCGGCATTGACAATTTGAAAACTCAAGTCTTGCAGTCTTCAAAATTGAAAATCAGAGACGTTTGCCAAAGAAACACCAATCTTAATTTAAACTGTCTCATTCTTACCAGTATTGGCAAGGACACTCCTAGCAGCTGTATTAATACCTCCGGATTAAAGATTCCCTCGCACTTAAGGTTAGCCGATCCTCAGTTTAATGCTCAAGGTCCCATTGATGTACTTTTCAGTGCCAATGTTTTTTGGAAGTGCATTCGCAAACAAACACGCAAGTTATCTTCAACCGTGGTCGCCAGAGACACCGATTTTGGTTGGGTTATTACTGGTGAAATCAAACATACCAGTGTTCAAACCAAAGCGCAATGTCATTTCGTTACAGCTGATATAAATCCCATTTCGGAAAAAGAGAACGCTCATGTTTCAGATCTCAATATTTTTGAAAAACACTTGCCGAAACGATGTCTCATCGTGAACAACTACGCTACCTCTGTAAGTTGTTTAAATGGTTTTTCCTTCTTCCCGCACAAAATGGCAATTCAAGTTCGCCTTGCTTTGTGTTATTTCGTTGACCTTCTCAAGTCATTTTTTATAGCAGGTAATTGCTTAAACTCTTTCTCGAAAACTATCTTCCCCTTGTGTAAAACCATGGCTATCAGTCTCCATCACTTTGCTGTACGCTATGTTTCACTTCTTTCGCTATGTAGAAGGATGGCCACGGCCGGCTCCTCCCCCCTTCCTCACAATTGGAAGCCGCTTTTGAAACCGCTTGAAAATCTAAATTCCCTAACATCTAGAATAACTATTCTTATGCATAACCTTCTTCTCAATGTCCCAGCTTGTCTTCTTTGCTCGGAAGAATTAAGCTTTTTCCTGTCGAAAATTGTCGGATTCCGTGATCCTCAAAATCATGCGAAATTGATTTCCTACTTTATTTCTTATGGCTTTAAATTGTTTGTTCACGTCCAAGTTACGATTGACTGCATACCGTCTAACCTGAATATCTGCTTTAAGTCACAGCTGATTCAACAAGTGTTGTTTGTTTATTCCGAACTGCTTGTTTTTCAAACTTGTTTGTATACAAGCCCGAGGAAGGTCAAGTCACTGTTTATTTCCTGTACGCTTGACAAAGGTCAAAGCAAGTTTCTCTTATCTCAACTCTGGCTGATTGCCAACCATTGTCTGGCGAGCCGCTACCGTAATCTCGGAAGTCGCTCACCTACTTCCCAAAATAAACTTGTTCTGGTTTAGGACTCTTTCAGCTATTTATATTCCTTATCTCGCTGTACTCTGTGGGTCAAGGCCGCGCTTGCTTATGTCTCCCACTTTCCCACGCTCGTATTCCACAACTGCTTCGATTCTTGTTTCAAAACTTCGTTGCGTATTTCTCACGCGCTCATGTATTGTACTCTGCTTACATATTTTGCGATCTTATTGTTCATTGATGAACAAACTTACTTTTTCTCGTCGTCACATTCGATGCGTCTTTGCATTTATACTTGTTATGTCACGTTTCTCGCTGACTTAAGTATTTTTCTGAGTAACCCCTTTGATACTTATTATGACTTAAGGTCATTGCTTATGGCTACTAGGTTGTTACCTATGGCGTTCTTGCTTTCTACTCGCATAGTTTCTTTGTTTATTTGGTATATTCTTGTCCTGAATAGATGTACTTGTTTCTATACGCTTTGTTTAAACTTGTTAATTCTCCTTTTGCATTGTATCGCAATCTTTACTAGTGCTTTATTTCCCTCAGCTTCTAGTTATTTTGTGATGGAAGATGTCGTTAATTCTCGTTATTTAACTCCGCTTTCTAATGACCCTGATGACCTCCTTCCACTCACACCTGGTCACTGTCTCACATGCACTTTTCTCTCTGCCCATCCTTCCTTTCCTAATTCTTTCAGGGATTCTGATTTACCTATCACTTGGTGTAAACTTGAAGCCCTCCGTAATTCTTTTTGGAAGAGGTGGAACTTGGAATATTTAACTTCCTTGCAACGGAGACAGAAGTGGTTTCTTTCCAGTCCCGACATTAAGGTGGGAGACTTGGTCTTAGTTAGGGATGTTTCACCCCCCCCCCCCCGTAGTCTGGCCTTTTGGAAGAGTGACCGAGTGTTATCCTGGAAGAGATGGGAGAGTCAGGGTGGTCAGAGTTTTGACCACTAATGGTCAGATCACAAGACTACTTCTCTGCAATTGCTTATTACCTTTAAATGTTTACTTGTTTTTCTTGTTCGCTGTTGGTGTTTTCCCCTCCCAGTATGGTGCATTCTTGGAATACACGGTACCAGAGATTATAATTTTCAATGATTTTGCATGTTCTTTCCTTCTTCTTTGTCAAACACCAACAGTGATCTATTTTCTCTTAGGTGTTCCGGTCGCTTATATTTTGTATGAGTCTGTTCCAGATATATATTCTATGACCCACCTAGCGTCGCATAGCAGCGAATCTCTGAAGCTCTTCAACTCTTCCTCGCGCAAGAGGAATTCTTTCTCCATCTGGCTACCAGATCCTGTTACCATCGCCAGCTATTTTCTCCTTGAGCAAGAGGACTACGTCTACTTCTTTACTCACCATGCTGCGCTAGTATCATCTGTTATCAACTCTTTGAAGACCAGCTCAGCAAGAGATCATTTTTTTGTTATAACATTGGCAATGCTTATATGTTCTCCTTTTGTCTCCTACCCCCCACTCTTTTCCCTTTCCTTGGTACCTCCGTGCTCCGTTGAGCAGGTCTCACTTCTCAGTCGGTAGTTGACTCGATCAGTTAAAGCTCCTCTCGAGCTAGCCTCCTCAAACCAAGAGGCATACTCTCTTCTACGCCATGTTGGCAAAGTAGTTGTCATCTAGGGAAACTTCGCCTTAACATGAAATCAAGATAAGTACCATTTTAAAAGTTTTAACCTCATCTTCATGGTTTTAACTTCCACGTGCTTTTAATGATATGTTTATAGACAGTGTGAAATTATTTACTTTGGGGCAAAAATCATTCTTCGTGGGATTTGCCATGTTGAGCTTTTGCTGGTATAAGCCAACTTTACTAAAAAAGAGCTTTTCTTAAGCTATTTAAATGAGAAATCTTCTCACTACGTGGGATATTATCTAATACCCGCTGTCTATAAATTATAAAGTTAGTTCCTCCGCTGGATTAACTTTGACTCTACTCTTCTATAAAGATCGTTCTGGAACTTTCCAGATCTGGTACTCTATCTGCGAGGCTTGCCGTCAGGTATTCTTCACTCACTTGTGAAAATACTAGTTAAAATGAGGAATCCTCCTTAAATTACTGCAATAGCTAACTTTCGTCCACCGTTGGGATGTTCTATGGCGCATTTAACTGTAATCCACCATTTTCTCCAGCAATAGACTCTCGCCTACCTAGTGCAACCAGTTCTTTTCAGCATTGTAAAAACTTTCTTTCTCATGAACTTTCGAGTTTCTACAGTGAACTTTGCATCAACCTTTACAGACTATAGTGATGA
This sequence comes from Meconema thalassinum, assembly GCA_946902985.2. NCBI lineage: Eukaryota > Metazoa > Arthropoda > Insecta > Orthoptera > Tettigoniidae > Meconema > Meconema thalassinum. The sequence continues at coordinate 1,463,638,431 of OX336389.2, read as the reverse complement.
TCAGTGCTTGTTCCACTTTTCTACCGCGTCGCGATCGTCCGTTTATATTAAATACGGCCAAGAACATTTTTTCCTCCATCCCTATTTCTCTTTCCTAAACCTCTTACTAACAATCTGTAATAAACTTTTAAATTTAGGTCTGTTTCAATAAGGTGTCACTTACGAAGTGCCCTTCCAACTTTGCTAGTTTAACATTAATTAAATTCTGTATAATTACGTGTGTGACACACGATTCAAATTCACATTGTTCCTTTCCTATAATCAGGGAAAACAATTCTTTAAACTCTTGAGCGAGTCATGTTCAGGTTTCACGAAATGGAAACTGTCCCATTTGGCTAGTGATTCCTGCTCAAACTTGGGAAGTCTAGAACCTTCCTTTTCACTTTCTTCAGGTTTCACAGTAAGTGACCTGCCCTCTTTTGTATAATTCTCATATAGTAATTCTGTATAAATATAAGAAGTTGTAGGAACTTCTATCTTATTTTTCATGTTTTCATTATTGTTATTTTCGAAGTTGTTACTTTCTCTAGAACATTCTCTCAAGAATTTCTTAAGGTACACTCTTTGTACACCAATTCACGTTCAAACTTTAATTGCTTCATTGTTTATTTGTTTAAATCTTATAAAGATTTTAGAAACATGTAAGGTTTGAAACCTTGTAAATTGTCAATTGCCTGGAGCAAACGTTTAATGTTGAGAGGTCTGCGACCCCATTTGTTAAAAAGTTCAAGTGAACTATGTTTGTCAAAATTATATTACATGCTTGTTAATCTCCTCAAACTTCTTTGCATTGTTTAATAAATTAAATATTTGTTTTTGGATTCATCATTTCTCTAATACTACAGTTAGGCAAGATCCTGGCTTTCCTAGCTCCTCCTAGGTTTATGCCCTCGTTCATACTCAATAAAGCTTTTACTATTTGTCTGGCCAGACCATCACCCTCCCCTATAGTACTTTCATGCATGCTTGGGAGGAAATACACTAAAGCCTTTCTCTGGCAAACCGCCAAAGTCTTAGCTGCGGTTCCCGTCAGCTTCGACCAAGCTCGTACCCACTTTAGGTATCCGAGAACGGATTTGCGGTGGCAACCGCTTCTAAGTGTATTGAAAGCTAAACTTATTAATTTTGTGGGACTCTCCTCCTATTTTTCTATCCTTTTTCTCCAATCCAAAATCTACTTCCTTTTCTTAATCATCTTCCCTTGGTGGGTGGGTTATTCCTCAGCTAATAAACTACCCAATTACCTCGTGAGCATACAACCATATATACTTGAAAAACCTCCCAACATTAACTTCACGTAGTCCCGTAGGCACCATAAAAAATTAATTGCTCAACGGAATGTACCTCGCTGGCATACTTCATCCTCCAAAAACTTCTTAAAACTTCATTTGGCATCTTACCAAAACTTCCTCCATTATAACTCTATTTGGCATCTTACCAAAAACTTAAAACCGCATTGTTCAACGGCATTATACCTTCGTTGGCCTACTTCTTCAAACTCACGTCCATTTACGTGAAAATACACACATACACACACACGTATCTGTCACCAAGTACCAGATGCCCTAATTAGTTACTACTTCCTCATTTCAACCCGATGTTGGTTAATTCATACAACGCATTACCATAAACTATTCTAAACCACTTCTAAATTTCTCAAAATATATCCACTGATAACCTCACTGTCCTCAACTGAAACTTCTTTATTAAATCAATACTTACTTCTTCAACTCATTAATTGTATTACCACTGTACCACATCATCTTCATTCACTTTTGAATTAAATCTTCATTACCATTATATTCATAATTATGGTTGCCATAATAATTATTACTTTCTTTCGATTACTTACCTTTGTAATAATCTTCCTACTTTTTTCAATTTAATCATCACTTCCTCCAACTTACCTGCAGTTTAAGGACCCACATCAACTTACCTGAATCGCTAAATAGCATCACAACCTCTATCTTCCAAATTAAATGACATTAGACAAACTAAATCAATAAGCGTAGGCACTACGCGCCCCTTAACATCCTAACTTCACGACTGATTTAAAATTACTCACAGCAGGTTTCTTATCTACCTCTGTTATATCATATTAAACTTCTTTATTAATATTTAAGTAATACGGAACAGTAACTATCGTTAATATAAATTTACATCACTACTTTCTCTGGCATTTCACAGTTCTTACCACATTCATCTTCAATTCTATCTTTAACTAGAATTCCACATTCTTCCTTCCTTGTTACATTAGTTTCTACTTCCTCTGTACTATATTTATCCATAGTAACACTGTGCTTTGGCTTTCCCCTTCTCACTTCCCCAAGTCTGGCTAATTCAGTACGCCACTGCACATCATATGCTTTCTTTCTCTCTTTCATCCTTATTTCCTTTTCCTCTAACAATTTAATTCTCTTCTGTTTCATTTTACTTATAAAATATCTACCTACATGTCTTCCCTTCACTTCTCCATTACTATCACTTAATGCTCTCTTTAGCCGTGGACTATTGCTTCTGCTCTTATCTATCTCTCTCCTCCTCTTAACCTGTTTACTAATTATGTTCTTCTGACTATGACTTAACGCACGCTTCTCTGCCTCTAATAATTTCATATTAATTTCCTCTATACCAGCACTAAATTCTTTCCTCGTCAACATATCCTCTTCACCTAAGATTTTCTGCATCTTAATTTCTTGAGTGCTGAGCCATTTTTATGAGATATATAAGTTACTCCTTTGTGCCATTTTTATCTGACGTGATCAATGCGCGCCTTTGTGAAACCTTGGTCTGTGAAGCTATTAATAGCCCTCTGATGTCTTAATACCATATATGGACATATCTGCATCTTGTCCCCTTATTGGCCAGTGATTTATATTTTGGAAGGGGTCTTGACCAATCAAATTTTAGCACGCAGTTACCTTTGTTTTGCGTCGTCATTTGCTTTGTTTCGAGGCATTTCTTTCTTGCAGCCAAGTAGGCTAGTCGTATTCCCATATTCTAGGGAAAGTGCCCGCGTTCAAGGTGAAACCATGGCGAGGTGTCTGTATGTCGTAATCAGTAATTGCTTTACTGTAGTTCTGTTTCATATTTCGGTAATTTAAAACTCTTTTTCTGTGTTATTTTCTTTTGGTCGCGTGTACTTGCCCCCTCCTGATATTTTTCCTCCGCCCTTTGTGTGCGTGTGATTGCTGGTGAGTTTTGTTTTGTATGGTAGTGTTATTTTCATTTATTTTGATAACGTAGTTTTTGTACTTTAAGGGTTGAAAGTTATGTATGTGGGCTGGGCTGTCTTCGCTTTACTCTGGTGTGCTTGACGGTGGGTTTGCCTACCTTGTAGGGGGCACCTTTGGGTCTGTCATCCAGAGTGTATCTTATCGTAGAACAACATAACGGGATTGGAGATTATTTTTCTTGCTTCCCGTAATGCTTTGTTCTTTATCTTAACGAGTTCACAAAAGGAGGTCTCGCCATTTCTATTTTGCTGGTGACCTAACCCGTGATATTCTTGTGTCTGTGAATGCCCATATTTTGCGCATCACATATTTTCGTCGTCTTTGTGTGCCCTTATCTCCTACGCATACTTTCAATTTTTAAAGTATATTTTTGGCTTTGCCGATAATTTAATGTAATTTTTCCTTTTGTCTAATTTCCTATTTTTCTCGTAACTCACTCGTTCTTGCATGTGCCTCCGCGTCTTTCTTCCTTACTCCTCCCCTCCCTCTCACCCCTCTCCACCCCGTTTTGAACCATTGTACCCCCTCCTATTTTGTTCATCCCTTTTGACACGCTTTGTCTAAATTTTGGAGAACGTATCTTGACTTCGTAGAGTGTAGTCGTTTCTGAGTTTTCTCCTTTTATTTAATTGCGACATACTTACATTTAGTCATTGTTTCATCTTGCCTTGAACACGTTACCTTAACTTATCTTATTTTATTTCATTTTAATATAATTTAATTTGGTATATTTTCGATTTTCTTCCTAATTTGTATTTTTCTTGCGGTAAACTAATTTTGTGTTTAATTTGTTGGTCATTTCTCTTCTTGCTTTTAATATCTCTGGGATCGTTGTACATTGTGGTTCTTATTTAAATACATTTTATCTTTGCCTAAGTATCTCTGCTTTTGCGTCACGCCTTATTTTAATTTTAGTTACCTTCTTCGAGTTTTGTCTGGTTTTTACTACATTTTGTTTTTTTCGGTCTTATTAGCGTACTTGTGACGTTAATACGACCTACACGGCCTCTGATTTAAATTTGTTCATCTTTGGATTTTACTGTAGTTTAATTTTAATTAGCTTTCCCCCTTTCTTTTGGGATTGCTTTCTGGTTTGCCTTTTAAAATTTGGGCCCAGCGAAAGCCAAACAAGACTGCGATCTCCCCGTTTTTCTTTCTTCTATTTTATTTTTATTTTATATTTCTTCGGGGATAGGGGAAGAGCTTCAGCTACGTTTCCCCTGACGTCTGCTGCGTACGTAAGTATATGTTTATTTCTATTACTTCATCTTAAGTTGCGTACAAATGGATTTCAGAGCGTGGTTTTGAGACAAAATCACCTTTCTAATTTAACAATTTTTTTTCCAGCTGATCGTTCCTGAGACTTCGAGCTGAATTGCATTGTGAAACGTTTCCATCCTTTTCGTACCTATAGTATAATGTTGTCTTTCTGAGTTTTAAGGTGCTGAGAATTTCATGAAAGAAGAGAAAGGTCTGGTATGGTCTATCAACATTTGAAAAACACACAGCCGCAAACAGTATGTTCGTGTGAGGATGACGACTTGGTGCCCGTGAGTAAATTACCACGTGGGAAAGCAACATCTTACGGTAATGTGATGTGCACTTATTTATTTCTTCTCGTAATACTGTTTAGATACCTTTTATATTTTTGAAGTAGTTTAAAATTAGTAGTCTTTGTAGTCCTTTTTCTTATCTCGTTGGTGTGTGCCGTGCTGTGTTTTTATATTTTCGTCATGGATAAATCTATTAAGCAGGAAGTTCGTTTACCGTCCTTTAATTTTGAGTCGTTGACTGCACCTATTTCTTCAAGTAAGGCTATTCCAGAACCCCAGTTATTTAGTGTACCGAAAGACTTACTTATGTTTGACCCGTTATCTAGTGGCTACGTTTCTAATCCTACCAGTGTTGGTCATTCTGACAACGTCGCATCCGTTGTGAGCAAGTGGAATCTTACTTTTTCCGGGGAAAATAACACATCTTCAGTTTTTTGGTTCATTCAGAGGATTGAGGAACTGTGTCAGTGCCATGACATAAGTCCCGATAAGATAGTTCGTTGCCTACCAATTTTACTTTCTGGTAAAGCGTTGCAGTGGTACAGGGTGTCACCATTCCATTACACTTCATGGAACGAATTTGTGTGCAACATAAAAGCCCGTTTCACTCCCCAAGATTTCGCGTATGCTTTGAAACAGGAAATCTACGCTCGAACTCAAGGCCCCTCCGAGAAGATTGACGATTATGTCACGGCTGTACGCCTCCTCACAGCCAATTTGCCTCAGCCATTCCACCCACAGGAACTTTTCGAAATTATTTATAGGAATTTAAATCCTATATATAAGTACTTCATACGTCGCATTTCGGTACGCTGTATTGAGGACATAATTCTACATGGACGCGAATATGAGAACAATTCTCGGTCGAGTTTGGGTTATGTTCCACCCCCTATTTCTCACGAAGTCATGTTTCCTGAACTAGCTTGTGCGACTAGCACACAACATGCGTTTACTTCTGTGGCCCATCCCGTTATCTCAAACAAGACTGTCTCTTTTAATCTCCCCTCTCGTCCTCCCATAAATCACGTCCAAAGTGATAGTCACGCTGCCAGCCAAACGCATTCTACCTCCCGTGTCCACAATAATCCTCCAGATACCAAACGAGTCTCCGCAAATATCTTATGTTGGAATTGCAACAATCACGGTCATAACTTCCGTGAATGTGCCGCTAGATCCCGTAAGTTCTGCTACGGTTGTGGGATGTCAGATGTGACTAAATTGACCTGTCCAAATTGTAATTTCAACCAGGAAAACTGTTGAAGTGCTGTCCTGAGTTCGACCCGTCGGGCAGCCCTAAAAGCAGGTATCGCGATCCTTATCTTTGTTTTGCTTCTGTATCGCAACCTTGGGTCACATTATCTTTTCATCATGTCACAACTCAAGCCATTTTGGATTCTGGAGCCACGGAGAGCTTTATCCTTCGCTCTGTGGCGGAACAAATTCCAGCGCTGCGCATCTGGCCTCACGAGGATGGACGTGAGCGAAAGTTCGTGTCAGCTGGTTCATCTACTATCAACGTTACCGGTACTGTTTTATGTCATCTCAAGATCCATGGTTTTTCATGGGATCACCAGTTCCACGTAGTTGATAATTTATCCACCCAAGTCCTTTTAGGGACAGATTTCATGCGCAAAACAGGTTTACAATTAGATTTTGCGAGTAATTCATTTAGCTTTCTGTTTCATTCCAACAAACAATTCCCGTTCGAAGAATGCACCTCTCGTGTTAGTGAAGTTTCCATTGTGCATTCTGTCCAGCTGCCTCTGTCGTTATTTTCGGAAGAGCGTGATGTGCTGAGTGATTTGGTGAACGAATTCTCGGATGTCCTCACAGATAAATTAGGTTCAGCGGTAGGTCACGAATGTCATATCGATCTCACAGACAATGTCCCGGTTCGATCCCCGCCATTTGCATGTTCACCTCCAAAGCTGTTGGCTATGAGAAAATATGTCAAAGAGCTACAAGATAAAGGAGTAGTCGTTCCTTCCAAGTCGGCGTATGGTTCTCCAGCTTTTCTGATTCCCAAGAAAGACGGCGAATATAGATTAGTTGTCGACTACAGGAAGCTGAATAAGAAGGTTGTTTTTGACAATTTTCCGTTACCTACACTCGACAGCGCTTTTCAGCATTTTCATGGAGCTAACTATTATTCTATTATTGATCTCCATTCCTCATATTATCAAATTCCGTTAGACGCCGAGACCCGTGATTTTACCGCCTTTTCCACACCTTTTGGGTTATTCAACTTCAATAGATTACCTATGGGTATCGCTGTCGGAGCACAAATTCTTAGTCGTGTGTTAGATGATCTCTTGGGTGACTTGAAATTTAAGTTTGTCTTCAATTATTTAGATGACCTTGTTGTTTATAGCAAATCTTTCGAGGAGCACGTAACTCATCTCCGTGAAGTTTTCTCTCGCCTCAGAAAAGCGGGACTCACTATCAATCCCGAAAAGACCTCTTTGGCCCGCACGCAGTTCAAGTTTTTAGGACATGTTCTGTCGACTAACGGTATTAGCGTCATGCCTGATAGAGTTGAATGTATTAAGAATCTACCGGTGCCTACCTCTGTGAAAGCTCTACGCCGTGCCATGGGCATGTTTGGGTTTTATTCCAGGTTTATCAGACATTTCTCAGATATTTCGGCTCCGTTGAATGCCCTCAAAAAGAAGAACGCTAAATTTATATGGGGTCCAGAGCAAGATAAAGCTTTTAACACTTTAAAAGAGAGTCTTATATCTGCCCCTGTGTTGCAAGCTCCAGATTTCGAGTCTAGGTTCTTCCTCCATTGCGACGCTAGTGATCTAGCTGTGTCAAGCGTTTTAAGTCAACACGTGGACGGGAAGTTTGCGCCTGTAGCTTTTGCTAGTCGCATGCTTAATGAACATGAACGTCGCTATTCCATCTTTGAAAAAGAGTCCCTTGCTGTTGTCTTTGGCTGCGAGAAATTCAGGAGTTTCCTAGAACATCGCCATTTCACTGTCTACACCGATAATGAAGCTCTGAAATGGAGCATGTCGCATGTAAAGAAACTTGGTCGTATCAATCGGTGGATTTTGAGACTATCGTCGTTCAAGTTCGACATTGTACACGTGAAAGGCAGTGAAAACTCTGTGGCTGATTGTCTCTCGCGCATGTTCGAGGATTCCACTATTTCCGCTCCTAGTCAGATTGTTCCTCCTTCTGTCGAAACTTCACCTCAGGAAATGCCTGAAAATGTGTTTTTATTGCAGTTTAGTCCATGGTCCTTCGTAGATATACGTAAGTTTCAGGCAGATGATCTTTATTGTCGTGAACTCCGTGAGAAAATTACCAACAAGGACCCCACTGTGAGTGAATTTTGTGTCCGTAATGATGTAATTGGCCGTCTCCTCCCTGGTTCAAACTCCTTCAGAATTTTCGCCCCTGAGAATGTTCGTAATATGCTCTTAACATACTATCATTCTTCGGCTATAGGCTTACACGTTGGAATGTACCGTACTTTACGCAAAATTGACTCTGAATTCTATTGGCCTACAATCAAACCAGATGTGTTTGATTTTGTAAAAAAATGTCACACCTGTCAACGCTCTAAGCCAGCGCAAAATACGCAGATAGGTTTGCATAGTGCTCATGTTGTTACTCGTCCTGGAGAACGGTTATTTATTGACATATTCGGTCCTATGACACGTTCTAGGTCTGGTCATCAGGCGATTTTGACAGTGATCGACGGTTTTTCTAAGTTTGTCTGGCTCTTTCCTGTTAAGGACATTTCTGCAAAAGGGACGGTCCATTTATTATGTAAGCATATTTTTGCTACATTTGGCCCGCCCAAGTTCCTTGTTACCGATAATGCCACCATCTTCAAGTCCAAAACTTTCAAATCTATGACCTTCAGTTGGGGCATTAATCACGTGTTATTAGCACCGTTCAGACCACAAGGCAATCAGGTAGAGAGATTTCATCGTAATCTGAAAGCTTGTCTAACCGCCTTCCATAATGTGGAACAATCCAATTGGGATGTCAACTTGCATTATTTTACCTTAGGTTTTAATACCTCGTTTCATTCGTCTATTCAAACCACACCAGCGGAATTGTTTATAGGCCGTAAACTCGTTGATCCCCTGATGCTCCGTTGGAATATCAGGTATTTGTCTATCCCGTCTCGAACCATCTCTACTCAAGAGAAATGGGATTCCGCCGTCGCTAGCCTTAAGCGGGCTAGACAGAAGGTCTCAGCACGGTACAACCAACGTAGAAAACCTGTTCATTTTCAGATAGGAAATAGGGTTTTGGTGCGACTACACCCTATTAGTAATGCAGCCTCCGGCATCTCCAGTAAACTGTGTTTGCGGTGGTCCGAACCAAGGACCATAACCAGATTCCTGAACAACGTGACTGTGGAAATGATTTCTAATGACGATCCTCAACTAATTTCTGTTTCTCATGTAGCAAATCTTAAGAAATACCATGAATGATGTGGTGTCTGTGTAATTATTTGTTTATCTAGAGTATGTATTTCTTTCAGTGTTTTGACGCGGCGATCCCAGTGTTGATGTTTTTACAGGATCCCTGCCTGTTTATTTAGTTTAGTGTGTCCATGATTGTTTTCAGTATCTCTTAACCGTCCGCGAGTGTTATCGCGCGCTGTTTTCTTTCTCTCTCCCTTAGACCACACCGCATCCAAGTAGTGTAATATCATTTTATCTATGGTTGTGACGACAGAACATTCCATTGGAAATACAGGGTGATCCACAGATTATGTTTTATTAACCATTTATACCACAATGTAACTCTTTTTTTTTCTATATTAGGAATATAGGGAGGAAGGAAAATCTCTGCAGCCTTGACGTCAACTGCAATGGTCCTGGGTTCCCCCTTGTTCATCTTCAGACCTTTGGATTACAACTTCTCGTTATTCTTCGGAAATTTCTAAAAACAGAAAAATGTTTTCCTTTGTGAGATAACTCATAACTTATATGTTCATTTTTTTCTCCCTAGTCAAAATTTGCTGCCAACGTGTTTAGTGAATTGAGTGTTTTGTGTGATAAGGTCGGTACCACCTTCTCTCATGGGACGCTGCTTCGCTGGCATTTTAGGCAGCGGATTTTGTATTCGTTGGGTTTTTGCACCTAAATTTCATTTTTCTAGGTTTACTTAGCCAAAATTCCCCTCACTCACTTAACTGCTTGTGCGTTTGATGTATAATTCAAAGAGATGGACTTGTGCTATACCAAGCCTCTGTGAAAGGCAATGAGTTTGGAACTCTAATGTGAGCTACTCCATGTGTTTGTGTGATATGAGACTCTCTCCTTGCGAGCCATTTTATGAATGAAACAAGAGTGCATCTTATACCATATATACAAAAAAAATGTTTTGTGTTTGTATTTTTGTAAACATTTTTTTTTTCAAGGAAGTGGGGGAATTTTGAGCCATTTTTATGAGATATATAAGTTACTCCTTTGTGCCATTTTTATCTGACGTGATCAATGCACGCCTTTGTGAAACCTTGGTCTGTGAAGCTATTAATAGCCCTCTGATGTCTTAATACCATATATGGACATATCTGCATCTTGTCCCCTTATTGGCCAGTGATTTATATTTTGGAAGGGGTCGTGACCAATCAAATTTTAGCACGCAGTTACCTTTGTTTTGCGTCGTCATTTGCTTTGTTTCGAGGCATTTCTTTCTTGCAGCCAAGTAGGCTAGTCGTATTCCCATATTCTAGGGAAAGTGCCCGCGTTCAAGGTGAAACCATGGCGAGGTGTCTGTATGTCGTAATCAGTAATTGCTTTACTGTAGTTCTGTTTCATATTTCGGTAATTTAAAACTCTTTTTCTGTGTTATTTTCTTTTGGTCGCGTGTACTTGCCCCCTCCCGATATTTTCCCTCCGCCCTTTGTGTGCGTGTAATTGCTGGTGAGTTTTGTTTTGTATGGTAGTGTTATTTTCATTTATTTTGATAACGTAGTTTTTGTACTTTAAGGGTTGAAAGTTATGTATGTGGGCTGGGCTGTCTTCGCTTTACTCTGGTGTGCTTGACGGTGGGTTTGCCTACCTTGTAGGGGGCACCTTTGGGTCTGTCATCCAGTGTATCTTATCGTAGAACAACATAACGGGATTGGAGATTATTTTTCTTGCTTCCCGTAATGCTTTGTTCTTTATCTTAACGAGTTCACAAAAGGAGGTCTCGCCATTGCTATTTTGCTGGTGACCTAACCCGTGATATTCTTGTGTCTGTGAATGCCCATATTTTGCGCATCACATATTTTCGTCGTCTTTGTGTGCCCTTATCTCCTACGCATACTTTCAATTTTTAAAGTATATTTTTGGCTTTGCCGATAATTTAATGTAATTTTTCCTTTTGTCTAATTTCCTATTTTTCTCGTAACTCACTCGTTCTTGCATGTGCCTCCGCGTCTTTCTTCCTTACTCCTCCCCTCCCTCTCACCCCTCTCCACCCCGTTCTGAACCATTGTACCCCCTCCTATTTTGTTCATCCCTTTTGACACGCTTTGTCTAAATTTTGGAGAACGTATCTTGACTTCGTAGAGTGTAGTCGTTTCTGAGTTTTGTCCTTTTATTTAATTGCGACATACTTACGTTTAGTCATCGTTTCATCTTGCCTTGAACACGTTACCTTAACTTATCTTATTTTATTTCATTTTAATATAATTTAATTTAGTATATTTTCGATTTTCTTCCTAATTTGTATTTTTCTTGCGGTAAACTAATTTTGTGTTTAATTTGTTGGTCATTTCTCTTCTTGCTTTTAATATCTCTGGGATCGTTGTACATTGTGGTTCTTATTTAAATACATTTTATCTTTGCCTAAGTATCTCTGCTTTTGCGTCACGCCTTATTTTAATTTTAGTTTCCTTCTTCGAGTTTTGTCTGGTTTTTACTACATTTTGGTTTGTCGGTCTTATTAGCGTACTTGTGACGTTAATACGACCTACACGGCCTCTGATTTAAATTTGTTTATCTTTGGATTTTACTGTAGTTTAATTTTAATTAGCTTTCCCCCTTTCTTTTGGGATTGCTTTCTGGTTTGCCTTTTAAAATTTGGGCCCAGCGAAAGCCAAACAAGACTGCGATCTCCCCGTTTTTCTTTCTTCTATTTTATTTTTATTTTATATTTCTTCGGGGATAGGGGAAGAGCTTCAGCTACGTTTCCACTGACGTCTGCTGCGTACGTAAGTATATGTTTATTTCTATTACTTCATCTTAAGTTGCGTACAGTGCCTAGTACTTTCTTTATCTTACCTACTTCTATCCCTATCTTTTCTCTCATCTTCTCCACTTCTTTTTCACTACGTTCTGTAGTCTCTTCTATAGCTATCCGGCTTTCATCTAAAATCCCCTCCAACTCTACTATGCTTCCTCCTACTATCTCCTTTGACTCTACTCTGCTTTCACCTAAAATCTCCGCTACTTGCTCTTCCTCACCTAAGATCTCCTTCGACTCCAATCTGCTTTCACCTACAATCTCCACTAATTCCAATTTGCTTTCACCTAAAATCTCGTCTGCCTCCAATTTGCATTCATCTATTTTCTCCCTCATCCGTTTCTGATGTTCTCTATCTGAGTTCTCCAACCACTCCTGATGTTCTTTTCTTTCTCTCTCCTTTCCTGAAGTTCTCTACTATCCTTATCTAATTTATCAAACATCCTCATCCTGTCCTGTTGTATTTTATTCATATGTCTATCTAATTTCTCAAATTTATCATTGAATTCCAAATAACTTCTTTTATTCTCTTCACTATTTTTATCTAGCTTCAAATTCATATTTTTACTATTTCTATTCATCTCCCTCATGATATCAGCTAATGAAATTTCAGGAATATCGATAGACTTTTCTTTCTTATCCGCCATCTCGAAGTACACCGTATAAAAATTTGCCCTTCCAAATTTCACTCACTTCACTGTCCCCCAAAAGCACTGACAATTTGCACTGAAATCATATACTCCTCTCCTAAATACCGAATGGTTTTCGTGTCCGACGTTGTAGCGCCAAATGTAACATTTTTAAATTAGAGTCCTAAAACGCTGTGGTGAAACTATAATGGTTCAATTAAACAAACATGATAAGAATAAATATACACTGTGGTGTGCACTTACCTTTGATGGTGTAATAGGATATAATAAGTTGTTGAGCGCCAGATTCCTATTTAAGACAGTGAATCGAAATTTATTAATTAATCCTCGGCAGTCAGCAGTAGAGTTCGAGACCACTTACCCGGGCCGTAGTGTAACTTAGTTGACTAACCATTCAGTACTTATTTAAGGAGTATGATTGATTTGCCTATAGTATTTACTAACCACTATGAAAGAAATAGGCATTACGTTAAAGAAAATGAATTTATTAAATGCAAAAACAAAATATTAATAAAACAGAATAGTGATAGTCACACAATTGAATTTAAAATTACTCAATGCGGCAATTAATTTAAAAGAAAATAAACATTTGAATTGAATATTAATCTAGAAGTTACATATTACAGAGACGTCGGATATTTAATTGTTTGCTCACCCATTTGAAGTATCATCATAAAAAAGTGTTCAAGATGATCTCGATGTTCCGTTTCATGTTGAAAATGTTGTGATATCTCAGTAGATATGGTATACCATAATCAATTACGTTGCCATCTGTGTTAAGACCGTTGAGTAGGGATATAATCCACTATCGGCTGATATGGATATTGGCAAGACATCGTTCAGTGTCGAATCTGTATACTCAGTTCGATGCTATACCAGGAAGCCAGGTTATTAATTCCTCCCTTCATTGAGAGCTGTTGATGAATGAATGTCTTGTCGAGGGCGCAGGTACTAATAGCTTCCTGATCACGTGGTCTTCGACTGTCTCCCACCCTAGTAAGCTTCCCTCTCTTCAGTGTTCATTCACTCACGAGGGCTAATTGCATCACAACTTGCAATATTTAGCAGCGTACCTTGTAGAAATGGCGTGATTCTTTCACAATAAGGTGAAATATCAAGCTTCTATTCCTTCCAGAAGGAACTAGATGGTCAAACCCGTGAGGATTACACATGGGGGTTTAGCATCCCGAGACAATGACTCTTAGCCGTGGTGTAACGATACTGCGTCATTCTGGGGTTTTTAAGATCCCGGGACAATGGCTACCTGCCGTTGTGAAATAACTACTACGTCGTTCACTAATGTGACACATAGGGTTGGTCCTTATTGGCAATCTTGTTGCAATATACAATACTTCGTCTCTTTACAAATAAATATTAATAAAAATCTTTCTGACTATAATAATAAAAACCGCTTACAAGTATCTGATGTAAAAATCATCTCATCGATGTACTAATTAATAAGAATAATAAATATGATAATAAATGAATGAATAACCCTTTATATCTAACAGGTATGGGATCGAATCGTTACAATCGCCCCAAAGATAAATAATTTAAATGACGTTTAACATTATTTCTCTTACCACATCCAACAAAAAAAACTATAAATATAAATATTATAACCCCCAAAAAGACAACATACAATATACTCTTCATCAATACACAAAAAATATACAAGAAATATACTCTTTTCACTTTACATATTTGTACTATCATTTCTTAAAATGTTCATAGTACTTTCCGTTTGAATACATACATTCTTATTTATATAATGTATAATGTATTAGCGAGCTGTAAAAAAATATATGTAACATTTTTAAATTAGTCCTTAATGCTGTGGTGACAAATGTAATGGTTCAAATTTAAACAAACATGATAATAATAAACAATATACACTGTGGTGTGACCTTACCTGTGATAGTATAATAGGATATAATAAGTTGTTGAGCGCCAGATTCCTATTTAAGATAGAGAATCGAAATTTATAAAATATATCCTCGGCAGTCAGCAGTAGAGTCGAGACCACTTACCCCTGGTCGTAGTGTAACTTAGTTGACTAACCATTCAGTACTTATTTAAGGAGTATGAGTGATTTGCCTATAGTATTTACTAACCACTATGAAATAAATAGGCATTACGTTAAATAAATAATTTATTAAATGCAAGAACAAAATACTAATAGTTACAAAAAAGAATTTAATTTACCAACTGCGGTTTAATTATTTTAAAGAAAATGAACATTTAAATTACTGAATAAAAAAAGCTTGACTCTAAATTGCAAATGGAGACGGAAGTAATAATTGTTTATGCTCACCAACTTGCAGCTTTGTCATATTGAATGTTATAACAGATAACCTTGATGTTCCTTCTCATATTTTAAAAAAATGTTGTAGTATGTCATTTGATACTGTTTAACATAACCAAGTCCGTTGCGACTTGTAGATTGATTGTAAAACTGATCTATAAGTCAGTGTGGGCTGATATGTATCTTGGGTAGACATCACGCTGTATGGTTTGAAGTCGGAAGTCGAATATTGGCCCAGCTCTTTAGCTAAGACCCTCAGTTGACGCTCTCCTCTCGTGGTCAGAACAATTGTTCCCTAATGACTTGTCGTTTCTTAATAATCTTGTAGACGCGGGTTACAGCTTATATCTTCCTTGTCACGTGGTGTTCCAACTTCCCTCTCTTCATAGTCAAGTCACCCCTTCTACCTGGGGCTTGTCCATTCATTGACGCGTACCTTGGCTCCAGTAGTGACGTATTGATTGCACCATGAGTGAAATATAATGTTATATTCCTTCTCGAAGGAACTCGATGGAGCGCACGTGATTCTTAGCATCCCATGACAGTGACTCTGTTTGCCGAGGTGAAATAACTTTCTGCGTCATTCTGGGGTTTTTAAGATCCCGGGACAATCGCTACCTGCCGTTGTGAAATTACTACTGCGTCGTTCTGTTTGTGACACATAGGGTTGGTCCTTATTGCCAATCTTGTTGCAATATATAATACTTCGTCTCTTTACAAGTAATTGTTAATACAAATCTGTCTGACTATAATAATAAAAACCGCTTACAATTATCTGATATAAAAATCATCTCATGGATGTGCTAATTAATAATAATAATAACATGATAAAGGAATAACCCTTTAAATATAACAGCTATGGGATCGAATCGTTACAGTATCCGTCCATGGTTGCAGTATTTAGGGAAAATAAGAATTTTAAATGGGAGAAAACACAAAACCATGTTGCAATATTGCTGTACGACGTAAGGAGGAAATTATAAAATAATTAAAAGAAAGAAAAATCTCCACCCCTGGATAGTCTTCAACCCGGGAACTTCAAATCAGCAAGCGAGCGCGATACCACTAGCTCACTTTTCCAACTGACTATACAGCAATTTGTTGCGCTTCTTATCAGCGCGTATGGTTAAATATCCAATTATTATAATTATAACTTAAATATTGATTGGAATGAATTCATTCAGTACCACGCATATTTTCAAATGTACTTAAAGCAAGTTTCATGACCGCTTTGCGTTAATAATGCGAATCGACTGTAAATTTTACCCCCAAACGACAACCGTCCTCCATGTTTTATTTTCGAAAAGTTTGCTTACAAGCGAGCTTCACAATCTTCTCACCACGTGGCGCCAGCATCATCTTCATGTCAGCTTCCCTGATTGGTTCGTTTCGTAAAATTAATTTTACGGAATAGAACATGTCCTATTTTATGGAGACTTTTATCAAAGGTTTTATAAAACTTGAATTTGACCGTGAGCAACATAAATTTTATAAAATTAAATTATTGTACAATAAATTTGAAGGAAAATTTTACCGTGAGCAACGGGCATTAATACCGCACTATGTCTTGGTGTTTTTAAATAGTTTATTTACCAGAAATATTTTTGTCAATTGATTGAATATGTCCAAACCAAACCCATCAGGAGTAGATAACAGGAAGAAGGGACACTCATAAAGGCATCAAGCAAAGAAGGTAGGTAGGTTGCAAAACATTTAGGTCTATTATTGTTAGTGTAATTTATACAGTGCTGCTTAAAGGTAAGCCTAACGGTCCCCGTGGACCTCATTCTAGTTTATTATTATTATTATTATTATTATTATTATTATTATTATTCAGAGGAAACTGAAACACCCTTTAAATAATAATAAATAAATACGAGCCTTTTAAAAAGATCGAATAACTTAACATTTTATCAGTGAACAATGCGTCTTTCTCGTGCTGTGCTTATATAATGAAATGGGGCCTCGATTTTCTACAACTACCAATAAAAACTTTTCATAACTTACCGAACATGTATCCAGTTTTGCCTTCTTTACGACAAAGCGGTCGATCTTCTGAACACTCGCTAATGTGACAAAAAGAAGAAAGAAAAGAGCAACTATCAAATAACTCCCGACTCTTCCAAAATACAAACAGTATATCTCCTCTCGCACAGACACACAACCACCTTATATCACGACAGTGGCGACAATCAACCACGCTGCGCCAGTATTGCAGAGTGGGACATTTAAACACTACTATTCCCAGGAAATGGAAATTAAAAGCTGACAAGAGAGTATAAGCTGACAAGCTGTCCCCCTCCAGATAGGTCTCTTGCTAATTGGCAATCTCCTAATTTCTTGGTAGACTTTTTTCATCATCACCTGGTTGTATACCCAGTACTGAGGCACCTACTATTCTTTTCGTTGTAGGTTCTAAATTTGTTTGAGCCGTAAGAAAATATCTGGAATTATTTTGGGGGGGGGGCGGCCCCACTGCCCCCCCCCCCTCTGGCTACGCCACTGCTCGGCGGTCCTGGGTAATGAGTGTGCATCAACCATCTGGACGTTGTCATCGGTAATGCAGGGGGGGGGGGGGGGGGAGGGCAGACCGGGTATCATCGGCTAACGACACCCGTCCTTCCCTGAAGCGCTTGTGCCTCGCCTTGACCCTTGCAAGGGACATGCAGTGTTCGCCGTGCACTTGTGACATTCGGCGATGAATGTCTGCTCCCCCTACTCCTTTCGCTGTCAGAAACCGAACAACACCTCTTTGCTCTTCGTTTGACGCCTCCATGTCACTGTTTGCAATGCGAATGGCAGCGTTGGACGATTGAAGCATGCTGCTGCTCGCTTTGTATCGTCACGTGACGTGCACGCTCGCATGCCCTCTAGCGACGGGCTGTGACCTTCCACGCTCTGGTCGGAACCACACCTCGTTACACACGCCACGATTAGCCGATGTCGTCACCGCTTTGCGCATTACAGCCTCCGGCTCGTTACTTTTTGAACGTACCTTATATTTATTTAATTAACTAATAAGTTCTTAACTCCTTATGACAGGCAACAGTATGCAGTGCAGCACAGCACTAAGTGCAGCAAGTCTTATGTTTTCTTGGGCTACGGCATGACTAATGATCTCGGAGCTTTTTGTCTACCCTGGTCCAGCAGAGCCGATGACGTGAACTGGTCGTGTTTCCCTGACCGGGCAGCCAGGGGCACTGTCTCGACTCAGCGAATAGACTATAGGGACAAATTAAGTCCATCTGGATTGGTCATTATACAGATGTATAACTTGTGATGGTGAAAGTCACGGGAATCTTGTAATACACGAACGGTTCCGATCACATCCAATTGGGTAAGGCAGGGGTTCCCATTAGGAATTTTAGAAATGTGATCGTTATGTAAGAACGGACCCCAGCTCCAAAATCTTTTAAATCAAGACTTAATATATTTAAATTTCTAGTGGGTATCTCTGCCTTGAAGTATTGTGCTCAATTATTTGTATGTTAACTACAGTAGCAACCTGCTCCGGCTTCACCCGGAAATTAAAGCATCATTTAGACTATATAATTTATGGAGGAATCATAATTCATAGCAGAATTCTCTTGATCGGGCCACAAACCATGAACATTTCTTCCCTTTGTCAAAGGAACTTTGGGGATGACACCCTTTGTTTTTGTAAATTATTTCTTTCTCTTTCTTGTGACAAACGAGAAATTATTTCTTCAATGGACTATGACCTATATCCGTCTCGGCACGATATGTTAAAATCACTGACTGGACTATTTATATTATCATGGAGATGGCATGTGCAACCAATTCTTGTCAGACGTAATTTAAGAATGGCGGGGTGCATGAAACACAAATCCCCCTTTCGTCCAATCTAAACTTGACTGTGTATTCTGCGGAACGAAAAGTCCACAGGTGAAATAAAGAAGAGCCGAGTTGCCATTCCAGGGAAACTCCAAACACATCCACTCTCAAGTTGTAACTCGACACGACTCGAAAGTATCTGGGGGTGATAGGCTCGCACGCTAGCCAGCTAGCTTGTAAACTGTCTCGAAGCTAGTAATCGAATGGAGATTGGTGGAAGAAATGGAAACGTAAAACCACTTATAGAGGGCAATGTATTGAAGACAGAAATATGCTGTCGCGGACTATTTTTTGTAAAACTTTTCATGCTGAACAATTCTTACACTCATATTGCCTAGGTATACAGATTGTTTTAACGAAGTGCCCAGCTTAAGCTTAAAAAGCGCACGAACGCCAGGTTTTATTTTCGACCTTTTCACTGAAATCGTTACTGCTCGGCTTCCTTTGGTAAATAAATTATTTCCTACAGAAACCTTCCACGTGATATCTTTACAGAATGGTGCAAACCACATGAATATTCATCCAGAGGTTCTCGAGATTACCCATAACATCCAAGAATCGGGGACTTCGTCGTATACTAAGTAGATATATATTTAATTAATCCTATTATGTCATACAAAATGTCTGTCATAAAGGTAGGTAATGCTAAAGACATAAAAATAGCAATGCAGTGGTTGAGAGAAAAAGAAGGAACAAGCCCTATTTATTATTATTTTGTTAATAGCATTAATGTGTAAAAGGGCCGGCGTTCAATGAGACGAACTAACCTATTCTTTCTCGAATGTCTGGTTGCAATTTCGAAATGTTTACCCTGAAATCAGGCCCCATATCTAGTCTATTTATGTATTTGCTTTTCATTATGCACATTATGGAAAAAGCTGGTTCGCACAAGTTGTATTGCTTTATCGATGATTCCCATGTAGTCCTTTAGAGCCGTCACCCACAAGTCAGCTAGCTCATTTTCATTAAACGTTTTCTTCATTTCACCACTTGAGGCCAATTCAACGAGTTGGTCTTGTTTCTCCTCTGATAGTAGCTGGATATTTTCAATTTTGAGAGTGGAGCTGAATAGGTCTCGAATCCAGCAGCCATCGGGCTCGGGAAAATAATCCCGAAATGTTGTAGCAAGACTACGGAGATGTTTGGTTATATTTTCATTTACCGGTACCTCGCAAGGCAACTCTTCGTTAGATGACTGCAGAAACGTATTCAGTGTGGGGAAATCGGCATGTGAGCCATTTTGGACCTTTGCTGCCCAAATATTACACTTTCCCAATCGCACTAATCTTGTCTTCAAGGCTGAAGATATCAACGTCAAACCTTGCAAACTCAAATTCAAGTGATCAAACACGTCAGCTAAGTAAGCAGTTCTGCAAAGCCAAGAAATGTCATTGAGAAAATCCTCATGTATCGTCCCAAGAAGAAAGATCCATTCCTCATCTTACAGCTCAAAAAACCTCGACAAGATCCTGCCCCTTGTAAATCATCGCACTTCAGTATGAATGAGAAGCCGCTCATGCCCGCTACCCATGTTTTTGCAGAGCAAACATGTCACACAAGTGCAGCCTTGCCAACGTCTCTTCAATTTTGCTTGATATATCTGTAATTCTCCTTTGCACATTATTGTTAGCGGGACAGTACTTACAAGCTTTGTGGCAGCATCGCCCAGCATTCTCTTGCACAAAATAATTGCTGAAGGCAGAATGAGCTGTTAAGCAATGGTATGGTGTTTGGCACGTTTTGCCACAAGCTGAGATACTTCGTAAGATGCAAGTGTTGCATTTTCATTTACATTATCGCCAGAACTTTTGGTAATTACTTTCGGGCATCATTTCATTTCAGCTAACCTTATTTTGAAGAATTCAATGGATTTACCTTTGTGCTCCGAGTGTTTGATATCTAGATGGCTCTGGAGATTTGCAGGTCTCATACTCTCGTTGGCAAGGGCTTGAGGCTTAGGGCAATCATCAGGTCCACAATAGGTAAAGTCAATTTCCAAATATTTTATGTCGTATTTCCTACTTTTCGTAGTAGGCTTACTCTTTGAATGACTAGGCTCAAGAGAGGCAGCAGGCAGCCCATTCACTTCTATATTTATTGCCACAGATTCCTCTTTGCCACTATCTGTACCAGAGAGCCTACTTCCACTTTTCAACCAACGATCCATATTCAATGGAATTCTGACAAATAAAACAATCAAAAGTTTCAACTTTCAAAACTCATGTTAATATGAAAATACACAAAATGGCTGCGGAGCAGAACACAGAGATAACGGAGCAGAACGCTCTCTAGCGGGAAACTTGAAAAGCTCAAATTACGCTGCGCCACATATGAGTGAGCCAATTATGCTGTAGGTGGCATCGCGTAATTACTATTTTTAAGGAACTCTTTGTACTTTCTTCGTTTCCCATTTTTATTATTGCGTTATTTATTGACGACTATTCGCGGACCCTCTGGGGTCCACGGACCATCTAATGGGAACCTCTGGCGTAAGGTACAATACTCACGACTTTCCCCAAGTCAGACCACGCTCCACCGTAAACTGCGAGAATTAAGTCAACCCGCTTGCGAGTGGCGCCGATACCTACTCGCCACATTCGATCATGCCCGACTGTGAACTCGCCACCTTCCACTTTGCTAGGCCAACGGGAATCTCGTCTAACGGCCGAGAACGGCATCGATAACGTTCATAACGACATATCTCCGTGTCTGTCCGCGGGTACCGAGATCTTGTCAAACGAACAGGCGAGCGGCGTCGATTGCGTAACATCGCTATATTTCAGCCTCGGGAAGGCCGCGAGGACAACGGGAATCTCGTAAAATGGCAGAGAGCGTCGCCGATTGCGTAACATCGTGATATTTATCCATGTCCGACCGAGATAACGGGAATCTCGTCAAACGGACCATTGAACGGCGCCAATTGCGTAACATCGCAATATTTATCGATATTCAACCGCGAGGATAAAGTGAAACCTGTCCAACCGACGAGAGCTGTGATGATTGTGTAACATCGCATTAATTTATCTTCTCGCATTGTTCCCCAGAATCCAGCCTCGACCTCGAGGCCATAGGAACGGCAGAAATCTTGTTAAAGTGACGAACGGTGACGCAGGCGAAAGGCGAAGTAGCATAATGGTTCCTACTTCTGTTCAGTATCCTTCCCCATCACATTGAGCTTTGCAAACATACCCATTGGCATAAAATTATCAGCTCTGTATAAAAGTAACTGGTCTCCTCTGTGAATAACAATGCAGACTGAGTCCTGTCCGTCATTTTCTAGCAACGACACGGACGGCAGTTGGCGAGGCAAAGCAGTCGCAATCGACGCTGCCGCGTCGTGGTGTTGTCTGGTCTCTCACCATGCTTAGCGCTCTATGCAGCGGTGGCGCAAAATGTGGATGTGGTGGGTCTGCAGACGAAATAGATGGCCGAGCGTTCGGAGGCTAAGAAGTCAGGCATTATGAGATTTTTCAAGATTTTCCGGATCAAATGAGAAACTCCCGTATATTTCCCGCATTATTCCCGGGTCACTAAAATTCCCGTATATTTCCCGCATATCCCGTATTTCCCGTATAGCTCGATACCCTGCATTTGATAAGACATGGTTCAATGGACTACTTGCAAAGCTAATTGATTATGAATTCCACCCAGGATACATAAGACTCATCAAGTCATATCTAGAGGATCGCACATTCCAAGTCGATGTATACAACATACTCTCTACTACTAGACGGATAAGAGCGGAAGTACACCAAGGGTCAGTTATAGGCCCGATACTCTTTATCCTCAACATCAACGAAATGCCCATGCCACAGGATTTTCTCCTGAACACGTACCTGTTCGCGGATGACAAGGCCATATCGGCCCAAAACACCCACATACGCCGCATACACAAGAGGCTGCAGGATGCCCTCCAAAGGCTTGAACCATGCCAACAAATGCCAGATGGTCCTGTTCACCAAGAAGAACAGACGGACACGCCAGGCAGCCAACCTCAGGCCGCTCAGATTGTTCAACCAAGAGATTCAATGGCCAAACACGGTCACGTATCTAGGAGTTATCCTAGACAAGAAACTGACCATGCGACACCATACATTGGAACTAAAAACAAGGTGTACAAGCGAATGATGCAATTGTACCCGTTCTTCAACCGGCGAAGCTGACTAAGCAAGGCTGCGGGCGTAAACATGTGTAAGGCACTCATTAGACCTATCATGACCTACGCCTGCCCAGCTTGGGGCTACACCACCACGACGAACATCCGGGCATTGCAACTCACTCAAAACAAATGCTTGCGGTTGGCAGCAAAGTTCCCGTATGCAACACCTATACGGGAGCATGAAGCTATAACAAAGACAAGGAGCATATAGCACCACATACTGCAATTAACGCGCAAAACGTATCGCACCATACAAGCGAACACGGTCAACCCACTTGTACACGGCATAGGCCGTTACAACATAGACCGTGGGAGCAAACATCACACACCGAAACACATTCTGTGGTGGTTGTCATGATGTGTGGCAACGATTCTGTTTGGGATCCCCCCCAGACCAATGCGGCACATAGGGACACCACGTCTCACACCCATTGGCTCACCCTTGGCTAAATGGCACAGGCCAACCAAGGCAGCTCCCCCTACCCCCCAAGCACCCTGTGCACTGCACCCATCCCCACATCTATACACTCACCTTGCACAACCCTGTAGATGCAGTATTTGCTGTCACCCCTGGACTAGGTGCACATACTACCCTTACCATAGGACTAGGTGCCTTGCACCCATTAATGTATATTTTCATGTTTACTGTTTATTTCATGTTTACTTTTAGGACCAGGTGCACTTGCACCCATTTCTGTATATAATTTAGCATTTAGTGTTTCAGATGTGTGCAGACGCAGGGGGCGATAGCCAGACTGCCCCGCAGCGAGAGAAGATAGCCCCTAACCACAGGCTTGGCTTTTCCCTCTCCGGATCTGGAGGGCCAGGCACTGGGGTCACCTCAGGTAGCTGGTACCTGCTGCCCTCGGGTGTGGCCCCGCCTGCCTGAGCACCCGCGCAGCCCCCACAATGCCGGAAGAACTAATCCCCTATATGATAAACTGTCGAGGACATGGACTGCGAACCCCGCGTGCAAGACACACCTCCCAACTCACATAACCTACCTGATTCCCAACATATTTCTTTGCATGTGGCCAGTGGCGGATCCAGGCCATGTGGCGCCCACAACAATAGGAAATAATAATAATAAAAAAACAAATCAAATGGAAAATAGTTTTGTAATAATAATAAAATAAAGAATAGTTACAATATGTTGAATACACTACAGTCCATTTTTTTAAAAATAATATGAAAGATACCTGTAAGTCCCCTTGAAGAAGATTATGTAAACTATGAAATATTAAAATACTAGCAGTAGTGCCCGGCTTCGCCCATGGATTTATTTGTTTTATGGATGAGAACGAATACTACTACAGAACTGGCACATGATACTTAAACTAACAGAAAAAAAAAACTTTTTGTGGTGGTGGTAGTGCAAGTGATAAGTAGTACAGTATAATGGACGTAACATCCAGGTCTTTTTCCCGCAAATATAATAATGAATGGCTATTTACTAACTACAGAACTGACACATGTAATCTAAAAACGAATTGAAAAATATGATTAGAAAGAGGAGTAAGTGAAATAAAAGACACTGCCTAGGGCCTATGTCTCATTGGCCGTTAGAAATGTAGAGACCAATAGTGTCGTCACGTGTCGCATAGCGCCATAGAAAAATAATCAGAGCACTTTGGAAAACTTCGGCTGTTCCGAGCTCCTGAGTTAGCAATAGTGTTATATATAGCCACCTAGCGTTCAAGGATGATCGGAATAAATAAAAGTAAATTTGAAAGCACCAACGCTTACTGCATTTGATAACCTCAATGTACTGCACCAACACCATCTCACTTATACACAGGCATAATATTTTATTATAACTGTTTTAAGGGGCCTAAGAAATCTTTTTGCACTAATTTCTCCCCATGACTGCAATTTATAAGCAGCGCAAGATGTAACTATTTTTGCAATTCTGTACCAGAACACTGCGTGATGCTGGCCGCATTGCCAGCCAACAATAGACTTATTAAAATATTCTTACAGTTACACTACTACGGACATGAATGGTTCTAGGGCCTTAAAACGTGGGTTTCAAGTTCCTCTTGTCTGTTATTCTAAATGTAGGGAATGGAGAAAATATCAGCAGGGTTTCAAAGGGTATGTAAAATTCGGTTCAGATCGGTGAAACGGTGTAGTTTTGTGCCAAAGGGCCTAAATGCAGGGAATGGAGTAGTCGGTCCGAAATTTCAACTAGACAGTGTTACTCGTAGAGTTCCAAAGGGTATCTCCTTAAAGTTTGGTTCAGATCGGTGAAACAATTTAGATTTGTGCCAAAGGGCTTACATGCAGGGAATGGAGTGGTCTGTCCAAAATTTCATGTAGACTGTGTTAATCGTCGGGTTCCAAAGGGTAAATATGTAAAATTTGGTTCAGATCGGTGAAACGGTGTAGATTTGTTCCAAAGGGCCTAAATGCAGGGAATGGAGTGGTCTGTCCGAAAATTAAAGTGGACGGTGTTACTCGTCGGGTTCTAGAGGATAAGTATGTAAAATTTGGTTCAAATCGGTGAAATGGTGTAGATTAGTGCTAAAGGACCTAAATGCAGGGAAATTTAAAGTGGACAGTGTTACCCGCAGGGTTCCAAAGGGTAAGTATACAAATTTTGGTTCTGATTGGTGAAACTATGTAGATTTGTGCCAAAGGGCCTAAATGCGGGGAATGGAGTGGTCTATCAGAAATATAATGTGAACAGTGTTACCCGCAGGGTTCCAAAGGTTAAGTATACAAATTTTGGTTCAGATCGGTGAAACGGTGTGGATTTGTGCCGAAGGGCCTAAATACAGGGAATGGAGTGGTCTGTCCGAAATTTAAAGTGGACAGTGTTACCCGCAGGGTTCCAAGGGGTAAGTATACAAATTTTGCTTCAGAACATGATATTGTGTAGATTTGTGCCAAAGGGCCTAAATGCAGGGAAAGGAGTGGTCTCTCTGAAATTTAAAGTGGGCAGTGTTACCCGCAGGGTTCCAAAGGGTAACTATACACATTTTGGTTCTGATCGGTGAAACGGTGTAGATTTGTGCCAAAGGGCCTAAATGCAGCGATTGGAGTGGTCTGTCCAAAATTTCAAATGGACAGTGTTACCCGCAGGGTTCGAAAGGGTATATATACACATTATGGTTCAGATCGGTGAAACGGTGTAGATTTGTGCCAAAGGGCCTAAATGCAGGGAATGGAGTGGTCTGTCCAAAATTATAAGTGGACAGTGATACTCGCAGGATTCCAAGTATACAAATTTTGGTTCAGATCGGTGAAACGGTGTAGATTTGTTCCAAAGGGCCTAAATGCAGGAAAAGGAGTGGTCGGTCTGAAATTTAAAGTGGACGGTGTTACCCGCAGGGTTCCAAAGAATAACTATACAAATTTTGGTTCAGATCGGTGAAACGGCGTAGATTTGTGCCAAAGGGCCTAAATGCAGGGAATGGAGTGGTCTGTCCGAAATTTCAAGTGGACAGTGTTACCCGCAGTGTTCCAAAGTGTAAGACAGACAGACAGACTTTGTGCTTTATATACATACATTACTTTGCGACATTCTTACCGGCTGAAGTCTTCTATTATTTCACTGAAATCTAAACTTGCTAAACGGTCACAGGAGGTCATAGATGCACTGAAAAAGGAATATGAATTAAAAATTAGTTTGAAAAGGATAATTAATTAATCAATTAAAATTAAAACAATCCACGGCGCGGCCCCCCCCCCCGGCCCGGATCGCGGGGCCCTGGGCGGTCGCCCTCCTCGCCCTTCTCGCCCTCCCCTAGATCCGCCCCTGCATGTGGCTATCACCCATTCGCCAGGTTTTCACTCGTTCTGTCTGCGGTTTTTCCCTGGCCCTTCTACCGCAACCTATCCACACTTACAGTATATCCTTCGTTCCACAAGATGACGCCTGGGAGAGTAACAAGTACTGGGACAGGCACAAGGCCTCGCACGGCTCATCCTTCACCCCCTAGAATCTTTCTGTTTCTCTCACTATGTAGTACTAACAGCAGTAGTAAAGGACGGCTGTCACGCGGGGGGTGCGGGCTTACTATTTCGCCCCCCCCCCCCCCACTCCCCAAATAAAAAAAATGTGTACTCACTTCACATCGTATCTATCTTCAAAATCATGTGACAAGAAGAAGAGGCTCTGTTATTCTGTTGTTGCTGTACGCAGTACGCTCAACTTATTAAGTATGCTGTTGACATGCAGAAATAATTTTCTGCGATATGACTTTGGAATTTGTGGCCATACGGTTTCTACGTAAAAGTAATTAAGATGAAGCATCGCGAAATAACATTCGTCAATTAGGTGATATGCAGCCTAAATGAAGGGAATGGAGTGGTCTGTCCGAAATTTAAAGTAGACAGTGTTATGGCACTATATATCGAACACCCTTTAAATATCGAACACTTCATAAATTTCGTTGCAAAATAAGGATATCGACAAGTTTACACAGCATCTTAGATTTCTGAATCCACACCGCCAAACTTCTCTTTATGTCAATCGATAGGTCGAAGTCGTTACTGCGTTGGTGAGCGCGGGAAAGTGTCAGAACCTTGTTGTTGGCGGGATATTGATGACAGCGTTGGATTGTTAGTAAGGTGGCGTGTCCCTGTGATTACTCATTTCTGCTGGTAAAATAGTGTCTCTAGAAGTATCCTTTAAATGATATGTTGTGTTAACATAAATAGGCCTACATGTTTATTAATTTCTTATGATCTGGGTTTTAATTTATCTTCATATTTATTCCTAAAATAAAATACTGTTTGATATTTGAATCCCGTTTTATAATACGGTATCGAAATGTCGTTCGATAAAAGATGTTCATGCATACAAAAATAGCCTTTAATATCGAACGACACTAAAATTAATGGGCTGCTACTGATTTTAATTTACAGTATTGTTTTCTTTTGCGCCGAAGTCCGCATTTCTGTGGTCGTGACTGATGAGGCGACTATCTGTTAATTGAGAGGGCCTGAATTTGAACCCGCATCGGGTATAGTTAGATTTCTTTTACTTTGCCTTATGTCGGTTTGATGCCGTACGTTGTGCTAATCACTTTATTTGACAATCGTGTCAATTTCCAGAGTTCACATCATCGGCTAACACTGTACAGTGGCGGCGACGAGAGGGAACCTTCGGGGGCAGACACACTTCCTGTTATTATTTCCTTGATGGACACAGAAGTCATTTATCCCTTCAAGTCAGTGAATATTGTCATGACCATGGAATAGTATTGTACTGCCTTTTCCCTAACGCCACCCATCTTCTGCAGCCAGCAGATGTGGGGGTATTTGCACCTCTCAAGAGAGCATGGGAAAATGCTCTTCAAGATGAAAAAATACGAACTCTCGGGGCATCAGTAACAAAGGTAAATTTTGCACCCATGTTGAGGAAGGTATGGGATGTTGCTGTTAGGCCAGATATCGTGAAAAGCGCCTTCCGTAAGTGTGGTCTCTATCCACTAGATCCCAACGCTGTGGACTACTCAAAATGTGTTGCAGATATTTTGAAGACCTCAGTCGGAAGTCAACAACAAGAGAGTGAAGAAGGCAGCCCTTCATCCCCTTCCACTTCCAATCATATGTTAAAGTTTGTACTTAATGACCTCGAAGAATTCTTTCCGCGTTGTATTCTCGATACGTTCAAGGAAAAACTAAGATTTGATGGAGAAAATCAAAACGATGGTGAACCAGATCTGTACGCTTATTGGAAGAGTGTTACAACTCGGTACAATGCAACACATGCAACTATATCGGAAAATGAAACTATGACAGATAGTTCATGAGAAGAAGAAGAAATAAATGATGACCAGGGCATTGATAATCGTGATTTCACGTGGAATGAAGAACTTTTAGAGGTGTTTGTACCATCTCCCAGGAAGGATCTTCCTGGTTCCGTCATTTTGAAGAGTGGAGTAAAAGTTCACAAGCCGAAACTATTGAATGAGGATGAAATCTATTCGGAGCTTGCTTGCTCACCCACCTCAAGTACCGGTACACGTAGTAGCGAGGATTCATTCAAAGATTTTCTCAAAGTTCCTCAAGTACCAGAAAAACCCCATCAGTTTAGGTTAAGGAAAACGTACGCGATATCTTCAAAGGAGTACCAGGAAGAATTGAAGAAAAAGAAAAGAAAGAAATAGGACTAAAGACATGGACTTATGGAAATAAGATACTGATTTTTGTGTTTCTCAGGATATTTTGAATATTATTAATTGCTTTTGTGAGTTATATTTAAGAATCCTTCTGTTTTGTTCTTGTTATTACAACCATACTAATATCTAAAGGTTGCCTGATTCATAATAAATAGTTCCTTTCGGTATTTAAAACCTTGCCGTTCGATATAAAAAAGTCATGTACGATAATTACAACTTCACTGATCGATATATAATGCAGACCGTTCGATATATGGAGGAATACAGCTGTTGCATTTAAAGAGGCCTGGAACCTATAAATTATATATTTTAAAGGTCAGAACAAGCTAGTTGCAACCAACGGATGTTCCGTTAAGGTTTTATCTCTTCTTCAGATGTCTGTTCTTCACTGGCAAAAATTACTGATCAATTATTCGTAGAGATGACGTTAAGTGTTCGATAGATAGTGCCATAACCCTACCCACAGGGTTCCAAAGGGAAAGTATACAAATTTTGGTTCAGAACGGTGAAACGGTGTAGATTTGTATAAATAACAGACAGACAAACATTGATGATGATGATGATGATGATAATTGTAGTTTTAAAGAGCCTAACATCCAGGGTATCGGCCCCTATTGGTCTGTGGGATAGCGAAAATGTCAATGAGTGGAAACCAGAACGAAAAGTAAGTGAGCAGGAAAATACATACAAAAAGAAACTCAGATTGAAACTACTCACACAATGGAGAGCGGTAATACGTACATAAGGGAATTTCGAACGAAAATACTCAAAAAAGGAATAGATCGAAAAAAAAACCCGCACAAAATGTAGGTGAAGTTCAAAATACGTACAATATGCAACGTACAGTCGAAATACTTACAAAATGCAAGTGAAATCAAAATACTTACAAAATGCAAATGAGATTGAAAATACGCACAAAATGTAATTTAGATTCAAAATACCCACAAAATGCAATTGAGAATTAACTACTTGAACAAAGCGGGGTAGGTTGAAAATACAAAATGCAATTGAAATTGCTTACAAAATGTATGGTAGATTCAAACTTCTCATTTGGATGGACAATACTTACAAAATGCAATTTAGTTTGAAAATATTTAAAAAATGTAATTTAGATTCAAAATACACACACAAATGCAATTGAGACTTAACTACTTGCAAAAAGCGGTGTAGGTTGAAAATACAAAATGCAATTGAAATTCAAAATACTCACTAATGGACCCCCCCCCCCCCGATATTGAAAGACTTACTAAAAAGCAATTTATATTGTTTTAGATTGTCAATCCTTACAAAATGCAATCGAGGTTGAAAAACACTCACAAAATGCAACGTAGATCGTAAAGACTTACAAAAAGCAACGGAGATTGAAAACACCCACAAAATGGAGTGGAGATGCAAAAATAACAGTGCGGGAATCTTAAAGGGAAAATGAAATATAATGAAAAGAAAAACAACAGGAAAGTGAAAGAGGAGAGGGTCCGTCCCACAGGTAAGGGACAAAAGGGGGAAACCGGACCCAGCTCAGGAATCCCTTGGGGTCGCCAACTCCCGAACTCACCAGCCGTGAGCCCCTGAGGGTGTAGCACTTTCTAGGGTGCACCAGAAGTGGTGGAGCTACATACACCCTACCTCCTTGAGGGCCTTGAGCCGAAGGCAGGAGATAACAGGAAAAGAAAAAGAAGGCTGACCCCTCCCAGAAGGAAGGGATCAGGGAAAATGAGACAAGGGCCAATTAAGGCGGGAAAGGAAGAGACTCCCTAGGCCTCGAATACCCTAATACCGTCTGGGTCGGAAAAGAACAAGAGTTGACCAAGGGAGGTCGACATGAAAGAAGACAGAGAGGAGCCTGGCACAAGTAAGTGGAAGCAATGCCGGACTCAGCTGGGGTCCCGTGGTCGCCAAGCCACGTCCCACTAGATGTGAGCCCCTGGGGGAGACAAACATTGAGCTTTATATATATTCTTACAGATACATTACTACGGACATGAATGGATCTAGGGCCTTAAAACGCGGTTTTCAAGTTCCTTTTGTCTGTTATTCTAAATGTAGGGAATGGAGAGGGTTGTCCAAAATATCAAGTGGACAGTGTTACCAGTAGGGTTTCATAGGTTAAGTATGGAAATTCGGTGCAATTAGGTGAAATGGTGTATATTTGTGCTAAAGGGCCTAAATGCAGGGAATGGAGTGGTCTGTCCGAAATATACAAATTTTGGTTCAGATCGGTGAAACGGTGTAAATTTGTATAAATAACAGACAGACAAACATGGAGCTTTATACACAGGGTGTAATTGATATAATGGAAGTCCGTTACACTGGTGATAGAAGAGACTATTTTAAGCTTCCTGGGTAAAACATTTGTCACCTATCTTTAAATTGAAAATTTATCATTAAAAAGTCAATGTTTTTAGGCTTTTCCGAAATTCTTCAAACAGAAGGTGAGGCAGCAGGCTGGGGTAAACGGGGCGGAGCGAGGTGGGGCGATGCCCGGAGGAGAAGTTGTTACTTAATCGGAGCGTTGACCTTACTAGTTGAGGGGAGGTATCAGCTGTTACGAGGAAAGCGAGCGATACCCATCTCGTAAGAACATTTGTATTGTTGTTGTTTCTGTTGTTGTTGAAATTGCACGCAATGTCTTGGGACGTTATGACCGGCAGTATTGTGTAGCCTACTTTGTAAGTGTCATTGCCGTCCGGCACTTTAATGAAATACAGTGTGACAAAATTCCGACATCCCGTATTCTGTTCAGAACTAGCATTTAAGTCGAAAGGAATACACTTGATGTTTTGTTTGAGAGGCTTGGCGATTTTGGTCATTTAGCCCCATGTGGTTGGGTGTGGGAAGAATTTGTCTGATAACCTGTGTTTTTGTGGTTTCTTTAGTTATGTGGGTGTTTGTAATTCAGGTGAGGATTGGGAAGGAGGCGGCCGTGGACTGAAGTTAGGAACCATCCCAGCATTTGTCTGGGGTAGAAGTGGGAAACCATGGAAAACTACTTTCAAGATTTAATACTAGTATGGTACCACATGTACATAGTAATAATAATAATAATAGCCAGCCTTGTGGTGTTGGGGTAGCGCTCCTGCCTCTCACCCGGAGGCCCCGGGTTTGATTCCCGGCTCCGTCAGGGATTTTAGAAACTGACGTGAGGGCTGGAACGGGGTGCACTCAGCCTAGTGAGGACAATTGAGTAGCTGTCTGACAGTGAGGCAGCGCCCCGATCACGAAAACCAAGATTGACAGCCGAAGGGACCCGATGCGCTGATCAGGCGTTACCCCAATATCTGCAGGCCAAATGGCTGGGTAGCGGTCGCTTGGTAGGCCTTGGCCCTTCACGGGCCTTAGTGCCAGGGGTTATTTATTACTTTTAATAATAATAATAATAATAATAATAATAATAATAATAATAATAATAATAACATTAAAGCAAATATAGCGAGTTGGTTGGCCCTATCAAAAGGCAATGGCATTTAGAACGAGTAAAGACCATACCTATCATTGTCTCAAATACGGGCGTGATCCGAAATTCCTTGCTCCAAGACCTTAAAGAACTGGTTCTGGATACTCAAATTGACAAACTAATGCAGAAGGCAGTAGTTCTCTCAACAACCTGAATCGTCTGGAAATTCATGGGTAGCGATTTCGACTTTCCAGCTTAGAAGTGGCTGTTTCAGTAGCAATAGTTTGGTTCCTTGAAGCCCGTATAGTTATGTTGTGATGTACCAGCAATGTGTTATATGTACTGTATAAAACAATAATAATAATAAAATGATAGTGAGGCTGTGAGCTCAGGTATTAGAGTGCTATCCTTCTCGAGGGTTCGATCTAGTCTGAGTCATGTAATACATGAAGGTGAAGAAATACGACAGACTTATGCCGATGGATGTAATGGCACTTACATGAAATTCTGTGAACACAACATTCCGGAATCTCGACATCCCCGCCAAAAATAAAAGTAATGTGTCCAACAACATATTACTATTATTATTATTGCAACCCGGGTGGCGGCTTTGGCCAGAAGCACGTCGGTAACTCGATAACCAACGCTCTGCTTCACCAGAAAGATACCGCCCAATGGCCAGCGTGGACTTACCGTTTATTCAGAGGTCCGCGTCGCTTCCACTGCAACCACCTCCAGAAGACATGCCCCAACAGAAGAGCTCCAAAAGGGGTGGAAGGAAGGTGGAGAAGGGGAACGCACAGGCTATTCTACCGACACCCCCCAATAACTAACGGAACTGTCGCCGACGAAATAATGCCACAACAGCTGCTTAAAAAAATTAAAATAAAAATTTAATGTTAAAATTTAACAAGAAACACCTCCACCAGAAAACAGAACATGCATCATCCAGCATTAAATTACAATTGGCAAGAGACGGCATAACATGCTTGCTTGCAAAGCCCCCCAAAAAAGGAAAATAATTAAACAAATATAAAATGTTAAAGCCCAAGGATAAAATAAAAATTACAGGCATAATTAAATGAGAAAGGGCATGATAGTTTACAAGGGAATGCAATACCGATCCGACATGCAGAGATCCAGGCCACGACGCCAAAACGAAAAATTTAAAATTAAATTAATAAAATAAAATATGATCACTTAAGAAATCTCCGATATACGTGACTGAGAAAAACACAAGAACATTCACCAAAAACACAAGGTTAAAACTACAAGAATAAAAAAAAATAAGCTAACACCACAACACGACTGAGTTTCGTGGTCGGCGCCAAGAGACTGACCTCGAGACCAGAATGCATTTCGGATAAAACAAAAAATCAAACATGGCCACTAAAAACAGGAGACCGCATGCCCGATCGAATTACGGCAAACAATTAACCAAAACTAAATTTTAAAATCAGCAGAAGAAAAGAACGGAGGAAAACAATTACGTCAAAACACTATAAACAAGAGGGAGGAGCCACGGATCTTAAATCAGATAAATAATATGCCAATCCCAAGATTGCCAAAGGAAAATAAATAACAATTAAAAACGTAAAATAAACTTATAAATGTGTCTCCAGAAGGTACGAAGTAAACAATAACCCTTTTTTTATATCAGGTAACGTTGAGAAACAGAAATAAAATTAGGCCTATAAAACGAAATAAGGTACAGAATTAAAACATTACTATAAGATGATATCGGAGCTACATAACAATATATATATATATATATATATATGTATTAAACAATAACGTACCTTTCATCCTTCGCAGTGGAGACACAATGAAAATAAAATAATTAACACACGATATAAATAAAATATAATACGGCACAAATTGCCTTGAAAATGGCTCACACGCCCATGCGCCGTTTTGATGTCACAAGCACTCCTGTTGTATCCAGATGCGATTTACTTTGCATATTTCCTCTTCACGGCGGAACGATGAAATTAAATCCTTATGTAGCACAGGCGTTCCCTTTTCTTGAATATGTATTCACATTTTGAAAAAAACTAGGGGCCAAGGCCCCTAGCGCAACGGATAGATACTCTTGGACCAGCAGCCGGCTTGTTGTTTTTTTGACGACAGCTAGCAACACACAACATGGCGGAAAATTTCCGCGTCAAATACCGAACTGCATTCATGTAAATATTCCTCGTCCAATCAAGGCTTGACACATCAATCAACAATGTCATAATTAAGTAACAAATTTGGCGGAATCATGAAGTATATACATTCTTTTGTTTATGACGTAGAATATAATTGCCATCGATTGTGCCACGAACAGGTAGAGTTTTATAAGGCACAACTAATGCATTCTAGCGGAGAAGCAGGAACCACTTGAAGTCTCCCCGAAGTCCGACAGCAGCTGCTATCTCGTGTTGACAAACGGAATCAAGCCAGCAGGCGGTCGATTCAAAATGTCATGGAACACCAGAATACAGGGAAAAGGGGTTTTAAAAACATTGGGACGGGCATTGCATGTAACAATTATTATTATTATTATTATTATTGTTATTATTATTATTATTATTAGTATACACTTTATAAGAGACTATATCTTTACTGAATGTTATTTATTTTTAAGTAGGGTTCCAATTGTTTAGGACGTTCAGTAAATAAATATTTTTGGTAACAATGATGATGGAAGAGACTTGAAAGCTTGTTGTGATGGTTGTTCTTAATTCATTTTAGGGGCTTGGGACATTTTTTTTATCAGCACCGTGTAGTTGGGTGAGTGTTGGATTTGTCTGATAAACTGAGTTTCTGTGGTGACTGTAGTAGTATGTGTAGCTGTAGTTATTAGGGTCGTGAATGAGGTTGGTGCTCCGGGACTCCTAGCAGGCTACCATACTATCCCGGCATGTGCTTGGAAAGCGCGTGGAAAAATCCAGGAAAATCCAAACTCAGGATAGCCACTGTCGGTGCTGAGTTTGGACCTTCAATTACCGGACTTGCTGCGATCGTGGTGTACGATTAAATGCGCATGCCTACACCGCGGGGGTAGGCATTCCAACTTTGGGCTCGTGGGATGCCACGGGAAATCATCATGTGGCTGCAGATGGTGGGAAGTAAGGAAGTTTGTGCTTTTACATGACCGTAAATTTCGTGATCGTGAGCTACTGGACTGGTGAGACGCCAACAGCTGGACTTCTGCGCCATCACGCCCCGACTTGCATATCGGCCGTTGATGGTAAGCTGCCTCAATACTGGCACCCCATGAACATGATGATGATAATAATAATAATAGTCTAATAATAATAATAAGACGAGTCAGCATGTGTAGCTCTGGTGTTAAATTGCTAAAAATAAAAGTCTGGCAACTCGACATACCAAATAAAAAACATAACGGAACTTAGGTTGGTTCCATAGTTTAGGGGCTGCGACAACGTGGTCAGGTAGCCCCGTAGAAGTTAGTGTGTCTAAAATTATATTATAACTATTATTAGTACAGCAGTAGTAGCCTGGTATAATTATAATAGTATTATTAATATTTTTGTAACGGTTGTTGCACTGTCTTCACACAAAGATAGACCAACAGTTTCTTAAATTAATTTACCAAATCTTTAGGATTTCCATTTTCAATGCATAGGCCATGAGGATGGCAAATTCCTAAACAGATCCACCATCACTAGTCATGTAGCCACTCCCCATGAAGGTGTGAAACAGCTGTTCATAGGCTCGGTTTGTGTATTTCAATGCCATTGGCAGACAAGACGAGGAGGTTACTCAACTCCAGACTCTTGTCAACATTCCTTAGCGTTGGAGGGGAGTGCGACGGGGAGAAGTCAGCTGAGGGGAACGAAGTGTAAGCCCGTTTCCAAGACATTGACCGACGATTTTTGTGATTTAATTACACCTACACTAATTAAAATCCGACTGAATTTCATGAAGATATTTGCTTTATTTGCTTAGAATACCATCTTCTATCACCAGTGTAAAGGACTTCCATCATATCAAATACACCCTGTATATACACAGGATCTTTCATATAAAATAAGAGCGCCAAGCGGCGGCTTTGTTAACCGAAGCTGCGGTCACCTTGGCCGAGCTTGTGGCGCGCCACGGCCCCCTGCTCTAGTATTGCAAGCGCGCGCGTAGTACATACGATGGCTGTTTTTTTTCAAGTTCCGATGGACTGTTTAAAAATAACAGATTGACATTACCAAACTTGACCTTGCAATAAGCGTGCAGGTGCTCAGTCGCCAGTCTAAACCTCAAGTGCTAACATGGTGAGATTGTTATCATTGCAACATCGTATTTTTTATGTAGAACTTATTTTAATTATGAATCGGCTCGGCGGGTACGTGATGCATTTGTTCAGCAATTTCCTGATGACGTCCCACCTTCACTAGCACAGATACACGTAATTGCAAATAAGTTTGACACTACTGGCTCGGTGCTCAATAAAAAACATGCCCACACACGAACAGTTTTCACAGAGGATGAGCTAGATGACATTGGCGGGAATCTTGAACGGTCTCCGAATAAATCACTTACAAAAATAGCACAAGTAGGGGTTTCGGTTTCATCAAGAATAACTAACTAACTAAAGTAAGATTTCAGCATTGTACACACGCCAGCAAGGCCGCTGCTTCATATAGGATTGAACACACGCTTAAAGCAGGGGACCTTCGCGCGCCACAAACTCGGCCAAGGTGACCGCAGCTTGGCGCTCTTATTTTATATGAAAGACTCTTACAGTTACACTACTACGGACATGAATGATTCGATTAGATTAGATTTGTATTTATCCTTTCCATCAATTACATGTATTGAACCCGCTGAGCTAAGGTTCATGTGATATTTTTCATGACAACACATTTATTATGGGATGTACTACCTTTGAACACACCCAGAAAGCAACTAGAAGCTGAGAGCTTATACAATTCTCTTTGGAGTAGCGAAGGATCGCACTTTTGACTTTGGTGAAGTCTGCTAATTATTTATCTGAGGTCTTATTAATCAACTTTAACTTTCTGCGAGACTCAGAATATTCCATTTCGTCATTCAGTATTATTGAAACATTTAGGAGAATGTTTTTTTTTCACTTTAAGGTATGGTAATATCATTGCAGATATGCAAAAAGGAATGTAAATAGTCGCTAAACGACTTAGTTTGACGACTTGATTCCACGGGGAACGCAGTTCCGTGCACTACGTCTTGAGGATCCGCCCGGTTGAGGCGTGTTGTAATACCCGTCGTGTAAGACGTGGGAATAGTCCGCTTTATAGCGAAGAATTTTATCAAGTGTCATCGAGCACCATCGTATTGTGCATCACGATTATCAAAGTGTAGTGATCAGCACTAATAGTATTGTGAATTTATTCGAAACGTATTGTGAATTTTCTACGATTCTGTGGCACCGCAATTTGTACCCACGTGATTTGTGGAGGGCTAAAGCCTGGTGTCAAATATACAAGTAATTGTGATAACGTTGCATTAAACGAGTGTTATATTAAATACGCTTCGTGTATAAATTGCTACAGTGGATTTATCCGCAAGAATTCGACGCCAATTTCACGGATGCCACGTGATTGCAAAAATAGAATCTGTGCACGTGTGAACCAGCAGATCAGTGCATGGCCATTTATTTATGATATCTGCAAAGTGTAGAGGCTGTGTTGCTAGATATATGTGTAACGCCTGTGATAGCTACAAAGCACACCGCAATTTCAAGTGATAAAGAAATACATAATGTCTAATATTACCGACCACGTGTTCGACATTTATAACACCATGTTCGAGTCGAAGATGATGGGCTAGATACCGTTATGGTATGAGGGAGACGTCTCGGATGGAACGAGCATGATTTGGAACTTCAAGAACGTCGAACGAGAAGGAAGGAGTCGAGGAAGCCCTTTCTAGGCATGTCCAACCCATTCACGATGTCAACTACGGGGACAGACCGAACCCTGGTCTTTGGGAGAGCCAAGATGGAAGTTCGGATATCGACAAAACCAATCCTGAAAGCCAGAAGTGCTTTTGTTCAACCCTTGTCGTTGGAAAGAGCTAAGTGTGGGCTCCTTCATATCGTGAGTTTGTACAACCCTTCATTGTTCGAGTCATTGGTGGTATATTTAGATTAGTGTAGATTGCAAACCAGCCGAACTTCGTGACAGCCATTTTATAGGCAGGGAATGTAATTAGTATAATTAGATGTTATTTATTTACAGTGATTGTGAGCCACCCTTGGGTTCGATATTTTGTTTAACCCTGGTGCAATCTGATGGACGTCGTAGGACGCCAATTCCTGTCTATTGCTAAACGTGCCCGTAGTCATTTCAGGGCTAATTTGTTTAACCCCATCTGGGGTGATTTTCGAGTCTTAGCAGAGTCCTGTCATGGCAAGTTGATGCCATGGTCATAACTCTTTAACTGCACTTATAGCAGCCAGTCAACGTTACGCCCCTGACTTGATTAGAGAAGTCGTATCATTTAGGTAATCGACTGTAATAACCAGTTTTGTAACTACATTTATATTTCAGTCAGGATGTGCTCAGAAGCCATCCAGGTCGAGTGTAGACCTTGCAAGTAAAAGGGATGTTCGTTGTAACCTAGCATCGAACCCTGTTCCCAACGTATCATTAAGCAAATCCAGCAGAGTGGGGTTTGCGCCATAATATTATTTTGTTTGTGTCAAGTGTAATGACACGTGCTTTATTTGAATGTTTGATACAAGATGCAAATGAAGTGTTTTATCATTGAGAGCAAAGAGCTCCAGCAATGATAGACATTGCTATCTTTTAAACGTCTTGGCTATGAAAGACAGATTTATATATTTATATTCAGCTTTATAGCGTGCTCTTAATGCACACATTCTTTGATGTTTATAACCCATGGTAAAGGTATTATTATGAGGCCAGTTTTATAGTTATTTTCTTGCCAAAACTGCCGGCCCAGTCAACGTGTTGTGTCAAATAGTACAGGGAGCCTGTAACTCGCTGTGACACAAAGACAGGTGTGTGAATATTTCCCAGCGCACGATTGAGAGCGCTTGCTTCCAAGTGAGACAGACTTATTTTTAACACAGGACGCAATGGTTGCAGCATTTTCTTTTTCATTGCATTGATAGCTCATGGAACCCAGTGTCCATTTCTGTGTCTGAACACATGTTCTGTAGATTGTTATTTGTTAGTTAAACGCCTTTTGCGTGTACTGTTGTTTCGAAGAGTACAGTTATGTCAGGATTCTTATATTATGTTGGAGGCTAGTGACACCCCCCCCCCCCCCCCCCCGTGAAGAGGCTTTTCATGTAAGAAGGTATTTTGTGTACCATGTCCGGGACTGTTCCCGTAGACCAGATATTTAGGGAGGAGGGTAACTGATGTGTTTCCAGGCCTGTCCCAAAGTTATTGAACGCGAGCTGCGCGCCGCTGGTAACTCGTGTTTTTGTGTGTCCGAGATGTTATTACTCGTTGATCGTATCCCGACTTTTGAGTCGAGGCTCTTCGGCAGAGATGATCTCGCAGAGACGCACCATGCCAGGCTAGTCAGCTGTTATTCGCCATAAACCAACTATAATTTAAACCGACATCTTAATAATAAAACGCACAATTTTGATAAACAAAATATAAATAACAAATCTTTTCTATTTAACCTTGTTCATTTGCAGTTGGAACCTGCTGACATAGCCGTGCCAATGAAAGTATTTCCTGGAGGAAATGACCTTAGGACAGCTGACACTTTTTGTAACGACAGAAGCTTGCTTGAACCTATAGTTCGTAGCTGGTGGAGCTCAGGCCATACGATGTTAGACGTAGTTTCCACTACGCAGTCGTCACCGTAATTACACACGTTAAATGACTATGGCTTACAAACAGTAAACCAAGGTGTAGGTAGGCTTCGAATAAAACTGTGGTCTTGTATTTATTGATTTATTGATGTGAAAGTGTATAAATCCTCCATGCCACCTTTTGTGTGCCGATTAGCACCTAGTCTGTAAGAATGCCTTAGATGTTTTTTTTATGGCTTGTCACATAGCTTTGATTGTAATTGTTTGATATTACGGACGTCACCCCCGTAAATTTTGTAATTAATTGGTAGGACTTAGCTAGATGAATTAATATTAAATGTAAATGAGGAAATGGTAACATCCTAACTTAGATTTGTTTTGCTGCCCTGTTAAATGTAAATTCCGATATTAGCTTGATCTTGTAACTTGATCTAGGGTGTTTCACCGTACCATTTTCCTAGTGTTGCTGTTGTTGCTTTAATAATTGTGAGATAGATCTTTCGCGAGGGTTTACAGTAACTTCTCGGGTAGGGACCTGCTCTTTATTTTTGATTATTTATTAGCTTGCGGATTAGCCGATAGAAACCCTCCAAACTAGGATAGGGATTTGTCGATTTTAAAATAAATCTTTACGATGTTTTACATAAGTCTGGATGTTTCTTTTCTCAGTCTAGCTTTTAAGGTGAACCTTTCCTTATGCAGTCTATGACCTTTAGTCACCATGTACCACAATCCCCGTGGATGATGGATTCTCGTGCCGATTTGGCCTGTTTGGAAGTTCACCTGATCCTCTTGGCATTTAGGTCCGGCGGATGAGATGTTAGGGAAGTCATTTCGGTTGTTGGCTGTCCTGGCAGCCCCTTTGACGGGCACATATACTAGAATATAATAAGTGGCGCCCAACTCATGTGCCGACGTTAACGTGGTGACCGTCAGTTCCATGTTATTTAAGAGGATCTTAATGTTGATCAATGGTAACTTGACCGGACTGGGACGAACTTAGAAAGTCGTACTGCAGATCGATTTACCGCATGGCATTCATGTATGATACAAGTCCATGGGGTGAGGCTTTTGTGTTAGATAAATGATGGATAGGATTTTCTTTGATGATGCCTCATCCTGAGTAAATGTAATAATTTGCTTTGCTCGTTGTTGTCTTTGTAAATGTAGAAGCACTTAGTTTCCATACTCCAGCTGTACTCGTGATTTTTATTTAAATGAAACAATCTTTATACCACTAAGTAACTAATCATAGCTGTAAGTTCCATAAGAGATTGCTCCCTCTCTTTCTCAATAATTTCTTGTCATGGATGAGGAAACAATTCGTCGTGTATTTGGAGAGATGTTGGCAGGTGTCAATGCCAATCTCCAGCAGATTACTGCTGACTTAGGTGAAGTCAGGCAGGAAGTAGGTACTGTAAGGGGTGACTTGGGTGAGAATACCCAAGCTGTCAATAATGTTAGACAGGATCTTGAGGCTAACACCCGATCAATTAAC
This sequence comes from Meconema thalassinum, assembly GCA_946902985.2. Classification (NCBI taxonomy): domain Eukaryota; kingdom Metazoa; phylum Arthropoda; class Insecta; order Orthoptera; family Tettigoniidae; genus Meconema; species Meconema thalassinum. The sequence continues at coordinate 1,463,596,667 of OX336389.2, read as the reverse complement.
ACTGTAAGTGGTCATGTGGACCAAGTAAGAAATTAAGTTAATAATGTTAGAGCTGATCTAACGCAGGTCAGGGCCGACATAGATGCTCATAGAATAGAGGCCAGAAACGATCTTACGGCAGGTTTAGCAGCTGTTAGGGTTGACGTAATACGACACCATCAGGAGGCTAACCAGCGTATTGATAATTTGACAGACCAAATGAATAGAGCTAGGGAGGACGTGCAAGCCCGTTTAGAGGAGCACACCGCTCAGATTCAAACGACTATCAATAGAGTTCAGGTTGATATGAGGGCTGACTTAGACCATACTCGAGAGGAATTTGGAACTCGATTAACTCACGTCGAGGGATTCATGAACAACGTCAAGAAGGACATGGCTACCATGAACATAGGACTCGTACTGATGAGAGGTACAGCGAACGCCGTCAACAATAATGTCAAGACAATCGTCGATAGTTTGATCCAGGTCAAGGACGAGTTGTATACGAATCAAAAGAACATTACGGAATTAACCGATACCGTAACAGGGCTGCGAGAGACAGTAGACATTCATCGAGAAGAAAATAAGGTCGATGTAATGCTATTGAGGGTGACCTTAATGAGCATAAAACCATTATGGAGGCGAAGGTAGCCGAGGTCAAGGATGACGTAGGTCAGGTCAAGGACAATATGTCCAAAGTTGAGGGGAAAATTGACTCAATGCAGAAAAGATTTGAGGAAGTCGCAATAACTGAGAGGTTAGACCTCAGTTACAACTTGAGGACAGCTATTCGTGAAGTCGACACCAACCTCAAAGGTAAAGTCGAGAGAATTGGGTTGCAGCTCAACGATTTGGGAAACAAGGTCGCAGCTAAGGCTATCCCAGGGCTCGAAATTATCGAGAGACGTCTCGACCGACTTGAGACTCAACCAAGGGAGATACATTTACCTCCACAGATGGGAGACTCTCGGACAACACCAGGACCGCAATCCGCAGGGATAATGCCTACACACTTTCAACCTAGCGCACCCATGGAAACACAACCGTCCCAATTTACCGGTTCAGCGCAGAGTCAAGCGTTAAATTATGACGCGAATCCTTTCCAACCCGCACATAATCAACAAAGTCAGGAGACAAGTACGCCAACACATAATTATACGCCGAGTTCATTCAGACCCGCGCACACACAGGGGAACGTGACAATCATCTGTTCGCGAGAAGAGCAACCAGCTCGATTCTCAGGCACTGGAAGTGGCATCACTTCTGTAGAATTCTTAGCGAATGTGGAGAGCTACTTAAGGGACACAATGGTAACTCCGGAGAGAGAGCTCCGAGTTATTGAGCGTTTGCTTGAGGGGCAAGCTAGCACTTGGTTCAGGGCCTTCCGCTATTCATTCGTAGGCTATCAAGACTTCAGAGAAGCCCTACTGAGGACTTATTGGTCGAGCGACATCCAGCAAAGTATCAGAGCTGAGATGTACACTCGCCGATACAGCTCGAACACTCCGACGAGCTATGCGAACTACTTCGCAACCCAGCTGGCGAAACTTCGTTGTTTGCAACCCCCACTGTCAGAGCAAGACCTTGTGAATACCATCGTCTGGCAATACCCTGCAGACGTGCAACGAGTATTGATCGCTGCAGGAGCATCTACATTCCAGCAGTGCGATCAGATCTTGCGACGACTGGACGCCAATACTGAACAGTTTCCAACACACCGTCAACAGAAGGCTGACAGGCGTGATGAGCGACACGTTAACTTGACGACTGTGGACAAAGTGTGCCAGACGCCACAGCAAACACAGACTCAAGAGAGTCTTGAACAGCGTAATGAATACAATCGTGGTCGGAGAAATTGGAATAACACTCCGTACGCTAGAGACCGGAGAGATGACCGTAGTAGTTATTGGAACCGACGCTTTGATCGAGGGACGAACGACAACCGTCGTCACGATGACGACCGCTGAGGGAAGAACAACCGAAACCCAAAGCAGGGAGATGTCCGTAGAGATTACCGCTACAGCGAAGGATACCGTCGAGATCGGGACCCCAGCCATCAGGCCGATCGAGACCGGAGAGGAAGAGCACAGGAGAGTCGTGAATACCTTCAACAACTCCGAGGACTCCAAGAAATCCAAGAAGGGGGAGATCAGAACCCGACTTCGCGGGAAACACGAAATATTCCGGCGGAAGAAACGAAGCGAAACCAGCCCGGTACTTCCCGCCAAGAAAAAAACCCGCCAAAAAACCAGTAGACTCTTACCCGATTGACCACAGAGTAACTGCCACTATCTTACTCTGGGAGCCAATTCAGGAAGATCTATTAGACGAACGACGAACGACGAACCACAACTACGAATTGACGCGTCTACCGAAAATTGTAGCTTCCCTAAATGGATGTGACGTGGTCATTCTCATCAATACAGGAGCGATGATAAGTGTCATTTCCGCCGATTGCCATGCCAGACTCAAAGCAAACTCTGAGGTGACAGAGCTGCCAGTTTCTGCAGTAAGAGTCAGAGGAGTTATACCTGACCGTGTTGTAATGTGCAAAATTCAAATTTTATGCACTTTAAAATTTCAAGCCACGTGTATTTGCACGAATTTCTAGTGATGAAAGGCCTGCATCATGATGCCATATTGGGTTCAGACTTCATTCGGAAGTACGATGGAATCATTGATATGGGACGTAATACGGTGGAGTTTAAGCCGAACGAACCCATTCAAATGAATTTGGTAGAGGAAGAACCGGAATTTGAATCCGAAGTCAACGTTGTTGAGAATTTAAATGGCAAGGAAATTGAGGAGACACAAGATGCCGACGGAGAGGCAGAACGATTATCAGCACCTGTACGAGAGAAACTAGATGCAATATTAAGCGAATACGAGGATATATTCGACACCACACCTGGTGAAATATTGGACTACGAGTACGATCTTATATTACTAAATGATTCCCCGTTCCAGAAGAGGATTTATCCTATCGCAGAGAAACACCGAGAGGAAGCTGCTCAGAAGATCCATGAAATGGAAGCAGCAGGTACAATTAAGAAGTCACCAACTTCTTTCTTGAAAACCTATAACACCTGTGGTTAAGATGGATGGAAGCCTGAGATTTTGTCTCGATGCCAGGGCCTTAAACGAACGCCTAGCTCCTGAGCATGACTGACCGCCCAAAATTAGGGACATCCTCAGAAAATTTAAGGGGAAGAAGGTATTTTCGTCATTGGACTTAGTACAATCCTACTACCATATAAGATTGTCTGAGCATACTCAGAAGTATACAGGGTTTCTGCTCGATCAGACCACCTATGTCTTTCGAAAACTACCCTTTGGAGTGAAAAATGCCGGAGCTGCATTAATTAGAGCACTTGATGCGAAGCTGACTCCTGAAGTAAAACAGAAGGTGATATGTTACGTGGATGACATCATCATAGCCTCGGAAACGGAGGAAGAACATTTAGCAATTTTACGCCTTGTTTTTGAGAATCTTCGACAGGCTAATTTCAAAGTGAAGTTCGACAAGTGTCGATTCTTCCAGAGAGAAGTCAAATTTGTGGGACACATAATTAATGGAGATGGATACAGGCCGAATCCGGCGAAGATCAGAACCGTTGCTGCATTTCCGACACCAACCCGTGTGAAACACGTGAGACAATTCCTGGGAATTATCCAATTCTTTGCTGCTCATTGTGAGAAGTATTCTGAGACTGTCGCACCACTTCAAGGTCTGTTGAAGAAGAATTGCCGATGGGCTTGGGACGACGAGTGCGAGACGGTTTTCAGAAAAGCTAAACAGATGCTGGTTGATTCGATTCAGTTAGAATATCCGGACTACTCCCGGAATTTTATTCTAGAGACTGATGCATCTGCGATTGGAATAGGTGCCATCCTATTGCAGGAGGATGATGAGAAGAAACGTCATTACATCGCTTTCTTAAGTCGACGTTTGAGAGCGCATGAATCTCATTATTTCACCACTGAGATTGAAGCATTCGCGATTGTTTACGCTCTAGAGTACTGGCAGAAACTTTTGTTAGGCCAGAGGATTATCGTGAGTACTGACCACCATGCGCTGACCTTCATTTTACGAACAAGACTGGCAAGCGACAGGATCACACGTTGGACGCTGTTTCTCCAACAGTTTGATTTGGAAATTGTTTACCGACCAGGCAGAGATAATGTGTTGGCCGACATCCTCAGCCAGAATCCTGAAGCCACTGTGATTGCCATTGACATCGAGGGAGAATGCGAGGAACACCTTCGCCGACTTCGTCACCTACCAGAAAGACAACGACGTGAGGAGGAACTCAGGAACATTATCCGCTTCCTGGAACGACGAATGGATCCACAGAATGCTCACTACGCGAGGACAGCTGCTCTTGCAGATTACTATTTGATCTATCATCGTGTCTTGTATAAGTTTGTGGACGAAGACCACACTCAACTGCGTGCAGTCATTCCGAGGAGATATCAAGAATCTGTCATTCTTATGGTTCATCTATCCATTGGGCATGGTGGGACTTGTCAGTCCATTGCGACCATCAAGGAGTCTTTTACCTGGAAAAGGCTAGGAACCACCGTTAGACAGTGTTTACGTGCTTGCGACGCATGCCAGCGTAACAAGTACACGTCACACTTGTTGAAGGAACCCCCCTAGGCCCATACTCCCAACTCAACCTAGAGTGTTATACGCACAGGACCTCTATGGCCCAATACCAAAGGCCCGCCGTGGGAATCGCTTCATTGTTGTAACCATCGATGTGTTCACGAAGTATACAATGCTTCACCCAATTCAGAAAGCCACCGCACACCAGATTATACAGAGGATTAGACGACAAGTGATACCAGAGGCAGGAAAGCCGCAATTCCTGTTGACTGATCATGGATCACAATTCACCTCCGTAGAATTCGCCAATGCTATGAACGAGTTGGAGATAGGTCATGTTTTATCTTCTATTCGCCATCCAGAGAGCAACACATCAGAATGCGTAATGGCAACTATCGCAAAATTCTGTCGATTGTATTGTCAGGAAGAACACTGGCGTTGGACCGAAGTCCTAGTTATCATGGCAAAGTGTATTAACTCAACAGTCCATGAGAGCACTGGTCAAATACCCATGGTTTTGCATTTGGACCAGATGCCGATGAGAATGTGGAATCGAGTGATTGTAAATCCACCTTGTTTACAACCA